>JASCQD010000002.1:3000000-3467155 GCA_030180035.1 Pseudogymnoascus sp. SDFLT0511
CTGGTCTACCGCCGGAGCCTATGAGAGCAACCATGTTTCTACAGCTACCCTCCGCGACACCACTACCCTCGCCGTAAAATTGGCGTTAGTGACCGCCACTTGCGCTGAAGCTGCCTTCATGATCCCTCCGCAGTTATTTCCCGAAGGACCCCTAATATCCTCGGCCTTCCTCCTCGTCTCACGCAAGGCGCTGCACTTTTACCTGGAAAGCGACCTTGACCATCCTTCCGCCACCTCTCTCGCAACGCGCTATTTCCACTCGAACTGCCTTCATGCCGACGGCAAATCTCGTGTCTCATGGCATATCTTTGGCGAAGCCGCGCGCCTTGCACAGACGATGCAGTTGCACTCTGAAGCTTCGTACCAAACCCTCGATCCCACGGAGGCCGAGCTCAGGAGGCGGTGTTTCTGGATCCTGTACATCGGAGACAAATCGGCAGCGATCCTGAACGGGCTGCCCATCGCCCTGCACCATCTGAATTTTGTGTCCGAGGTCACTGTCGCCTATCCGACGGAAGAGGGCAATCTAGTATTCGACCCCCAAGCCGAGGACGCAGAACCACGCAGCGTGCTAACGGGGTTTAATTTCAACCTGCGACTCTGGGCCGCCGCCTCCGCGCTCCTTCTCGAGGTTCGCATGCGCGTGCAACCGCGCGATGGTAGTCTAACAGGCGTCGATGACCGCGCTATCATTGACCGTCTGTATATCGAGTTCATGACCATTCTCGACACACTCCCGCCGTGGCTGTCGCTCGACCCTAGCGCCAGTGAAGAGGCGGGAAGGTGCCCGAAGGAGTTTTGTATCCAGCGCGTGAACCTGCGGGCCACCTTCCACTGCCTGCGAATGGTAGTGCTTCAGAAGCTCGAGGCCGCGGAATTGGGTATGGAGGCCTCGACGGCGCTTGCGCTCGCGCTGAGGAAGACGGAGATTGCGCGCGATATGGTACGTGTGGTGCGGCAGGCCCCGTTTTGGGCATTGCAAGTTAATGGGGAGTCCTGCGTTGAGAAAATTCGCCTTATTGGGGCTAGTCTGCTGGAGGCGATGCATACGCATAAGGAGTCCCCGCTGGCTACGAGGGCGAGGGCGGAGTTCTTGGTGTTGTTGGATGTGTTGACAAGATTGGATAGTAGAGCGAGCGACGCTTTGAGGGATGGATCATGGTGACAAGACTAAGTGGCTTGGATGTGTCATTATAATATAGAACATGGCGTTGGGGTTATCTTATGTATGAGTATCGCGGCTTTAGTTATGTTGAGGATCTCGGTATTGAATATATGAGAATTGCGGCAACTAAGCTATTATATTTACCATTAAACTCCCTTGAGTAGATGTTGTTTACCATTTATGTCATCTATATCTCGATCATGTATTCTATGTCCACATGTGCAAGCCCAATGCCGCCTTATATACCGTGTCCCTCGTTGATCTATAATCGAAGATTTTGCGCCTATAAATGCGCATGTTCTGCACTTTCAACCAACCCTGTCGTCCCGTTCATCTTATGCCCGTTTGTCGCATGGCCATTCGTCATGCTGCCATTCACAACCGCCAATCTCTTCTGAAATGTTTCCTTTAAAAACGGGGCCGACCTCTTCGGCGTCCTCTCAAGCGTCTTGTAATCGGTATAAGTGACCCCGAAACGAACACCATAGCCACTCGACCACTCTGCGTAGAGTTAGCCATACTCCGCGAAAGAAAGAAAATGAGAAGGAACATACCCAAATTATCAAAAAGCGACCAAGCAAAATACCCCTTAATATCCACCCCATCTTCCTTTATCGCCTGCGAAATGGCATCCAAGTGCGCCTCGAAGTAATCAATTCTATACTGATCATTCACCGACTCCTCTCTAGTCATCTTATCTTCTCCGGGACACGGGCATCCGTTCTCGGTGACATAAATTTCCCTCCCGTATCTCGAATAAATCCAGCTGAAGAACTTTCGAAACTGCGGTGGCGAGCTCCGCAACCAGTGTATTCCGCTCTCAGCGCCGATCGAAACGCCTTGCTTATTGGTCTGCGTCTCAATCACATTACCAAGGTAGTCGCTTGAATAGGCGGGCTCGTCGCGGTGGCGTGCATATTGGGCAGTGTAGTAGTTTTGGCCATAGAAGTCGACCAAATCTTTCGTTTCGCGGAGAAGTGCAAATTCAGCGTCAGTAAACTCTGGAAGGCGGGAGCCGAGCTGTGCGCGCATGGCTTTAGGATAATCTTGCGCGAGGCTGTGGGCATTAGGTTCTGCTTCAGACAAACTACTTTCGGTGATGTGGCTGCTTACTAGATTGGGTCTCCGAACCAGCCAACGTGGAACTCCATGCGCCGTTGTGCAGCAGCTTTGTCTCGGTCATCGTTCTCATCCCAAGGTTCGTAGAAATCGCCGTTCAACGAAATCCCGATCTGACCCTTTTGAGTGGCCCGGAACTCTCGTTCGTACACGCGAACAGCGCGAGCATGGCTCAGAATCAGTGACTTTCCGACCGTCCATGGCTCGCTGTTGCTGATGTGGCCCGGGGCGTTTCCGCCAGTGGCGTATCCCTGAATCGGTCAGTAACTAGCAATTGAATACGGCTTCATATAGACTAACGTATATAGCGATAATGAATGGCTCATTCAGCGTGATCCAGTTTCTCACGCGGTCACCGAAGCGAGAGAAGCAGATACGAGCGAAGTGCTCGAAATCTTGTTGGATCTCTTCGAGGTTCAACCAGCCTCCATACCGGTCATGTAGGGCCTGTGGAAGGTCCCAGTGGTGTAGAGTAACCCAGGGCGTAATTCCTCGCTTTAGCAGTGAGTCAATCAGGTTGTTATAGAACTCAATGCCTTCTTCGTTGACAGGGTCATTGCGTCCTCCCAAGGGGATAATTCTGGACCACGCAATAGAAAAGCGATAGGCCTTTGCTCCGTATGACGATAGAAGGCCAAAGTCTTCCTCGTATCGGTGGTAGTGATCGCAAGCAACATCGCCATTGTCTCCATTGGTTTTTGACGGTTCTAGGTGGCAGAAGGTATCCCAAATCGACGGTCCTCGTCCTCCTTCAGAAACAGCACCTTCAATTTGGTAGGCAGCTGTGGCAAATCCCCATTCGAAATCCGGTGGTAGAGACATAATTGAGGAGGTGGGTATTTCGTAGTTCAGAGGGTCCCAAAGGATATCATCACACGGGAGGGAGCAAGAAGAGATATTCAAATAAAACACAAATCTTCGGCATTATCTTTGACGAAGGAGGCGCTGGGCCTTTATCGCCGAATACAAAAACATTACGTTTCGATAATCCGGGCATAAGGCCAAATGGATATGCCGTGTAGATGGGAATTCAATGGCCATGTTGATCTAGAGATGATCCCGATAGATTATGGAATAGATTGCGGTTTGTGGGGTGGAGGTCGGGGAAATAACCCTGCATAACCATGTGATGACCTTTCGTTTCCAGAAATAACCTTACTCCGACGACCGGCAAAACATGTTCGGCGAAATGTGACGGACAAATTGGCGGACAAACACGGCAATCAAAACCTTACTTGAACTTTAATCTTTATGGCTTGTAATAGCTAAAAATTATTAGCATGGGTCTCGGAGTTTTTAACTTTGAACTCGTACCCTCTCCATTCTGCAGATCAAATGAATATTGTACTGTAAATGAGAGAACAGAGGCTTGACTGGTTCGGCCAAATATCTTATTGGAGATCCCCAAGCTCCCCTGCAAAAGAACCCCACAACGGCAGTCCCCCCACTTAAATTTTCTATTTCCCCGAGACTATAACAATGCCTCGGGAAAACTACCCCTCACTTCCGCTTATGTGAACCGGATTTTAGCTTCAGAAGGTTGCGGCCTGCTGGGTGCCGCATACTCGGGGTGCATGATCAATGCGGAGAAGGATCAACGACCTGGGGTCGGCGGAGGCCTGAAAGAAAAACTGGGGACCGCCGCGCGTGGCATGATGTTCATCTATTCAATAAGCATAAGATCCTCGTCGTCGGCCGTCTTGATTTCCTCAAAGCTATCGGCCTTGACCAGGTTCAATTCTTAAGACACGGATTCTTTTGAGCATTTTGCTTCACTTGTCATGGCACCAGCTGCTGCGCATACTGCGGATGCCATTAGGCCTCCTATTGACATTGACTCTATTCCGCCATTTTATAAACGCAAAAATGGAATTCTTCTCTATTTCCTCCTTACGTCGTCGCTGCTTTCGAGTATGGCACTTGGTATCGATGGAGTAAGCTTCTCTCGACTATTTATAACACATCAGAGCTAACATACCGTGTAGTCAATGACAAATGGCATGCAAGTCCTAGAGTAAGTCAATTATCACCCAAGCTCTACACATAATATAATATTCTAACAATTGCTAGGACATGGCAGGACCGCTTTGGCCACCCAGAAGGCTCGGCGCTTGGTTTCTTTGGAGCCTCAACCGCTATTGGCGGCGTGATCCCCTTTATTTTTTTCAATTGGGTGTCAGTAAGTTATCTTCTTGGCTTGCACATAGCTTTGCGCTGACATATTAAACAGGATGTCTACGGTAGAAGATGGCCAACCTTTATCGGTGCCATAATCATCATTGCTGGTGTCCTCGTTGAATTCTTTGCTACCTCTTTGGATATGTACATCGGCGGTAAGATTGTCGTTGGAGTCGGCTCCTCATTCATTCAAATGGGCGCCCCAGGTACATTTCTCCCCGTATCCATTCCAAACTCCTATCCCTAACTCCCTGCAGTCCTCGTCACCGAACTTTCCCACGTTAAAGAACGTGTTGGTGTTACAACTTTCTACAACACCGGTATTGTGCTCGGATACGCAATCGGTGCCTGGGTCACATTCGGCGCCTACCGCATTCCCAGCCAGTGGGCGTGGCGTCTACCCACACTGATCCAAGTCGTGCCATCCGCTTATCAACTCGCTCTTATCTGGTTCTGCCCTGAGTCTCCGCGCTGGCTGATGGCCAAAGGCCGACCCGATGAGGCGCGCAAGATCTTGATCAAGTATCATGGCGAAGGAGATGAGAACTCGCAGCTTGTAGCATTTGAGATGGAGGAGATACAGCAGGCAATTACCGATGACAAGGAGCGCAACATGACGTGGAGAGATTTCTTCAGCTCGAAAGGTACCCACCACCCCTTCACATCTCTTCAAATTCCCCATCTGTGTCTCTGTCATAAATCTAACACTAGTGCAGGAAACTGGAAACGCATTGCCCTCTGCGTGTGCACTGCCGTCTTCTCTCAAACCGCCGGTAACAGTCTGGTCTCTAACTACCTGACCCAAATCCTCAAAGACACCGGTTTGAAGACCGAATTCGAGATCACCGTGGTCAACGCCTGCGTCACGATGTGGCAGTGGGTTGTGTCCATCGGCGTCACGGTCCTCATCAACCGCTGGGGCCGCCGTAAGTTCTTCCTCACTGGCTCCGGCGGCTGCGTCATTGTCTTTGTCGTCTGGACGATTGCGTCCCAACAGTACATCGACAAGGGCAACCTCGCGTGTGGGCGACTCGTTCTCGCCTGTATCTTCTTCTTCCAGCTGTTCTACACGATCGCATGGACGAATCTTATCGTAACCTACCCTCTGGAGATTTCGTCGCTGCGCATGCGTGCCAAAACCTGGTCGCTGGTGCTCTTGACGATTCAGGTCTCCAGTATCTTCTCCGGATATGTAAACCCGATCGGCTTGAAGAATATCAGCTGGAAGCTGTATATCTACTATGATATCTGGCTGGCGATAATCTTCTTGGTTGTGTACTTTTTCTTTGTCGAGACGGCGGGCCCGACGCTCGAGGAGTTGTCATATCTATTTGACGGAAAGGAGGCGCAGGAGAAGGCGACTCTGGAAATGAAGGAGAAGAATGAGATAATGAACGAGGAGGGTACGGCGTCGATGGACGAAAAGTCAAAAGAAGTATAAGTGGCAAAACTTCAGAGGTTGTGTTTATGTACTAAGTATTAGTCAATTTAGTCAATTAAATAATCAAATAATAAGAAAACCCCCTTCATAAATTCAACGGCCTCGTCTAGTGTTCGGCATATAGTGCCCGAAAACACATTTTAAACCCCGAAAAAGGGTCAATAGACATGCGTACTAATACTTACAGCGCGCAAGGCACAATAATTAAGATAACAAGTCGCTAGACAACCCTTCACGAATTGTTTCACCAACCTTAGGATCTCGATCCTCTCCATGGCCGCCAGCACCAGTTAACGTCAACCATGGCATGCCACTAGGAATCTTGCTGTCTGTCACCCGATCGACGGAGTTGGTGGATAAGCCACCAACGAAAGTTTATTGGCAATATTGAAGGTGGTGGCGTAACACGGGACAAAGCGCAACCCAGATAGATGAACTTTTACCCATAAATTGTGGTTAAAAGGTACTTAATTCCGAGGAACTGGAAAATCCCGATGCGGAGGTAGTAGTTTCCACGATTATCCCGTGTGGATCCCGCGATTTTCCCGCATTTCGTAGTTGTTAGATCGAGATGAATTGTTTCTAGCTATTAATAGACAAGAGGCTGAGACAGACAGGTCTAGACAGAGGCGTGAGGCAATATCTTGAGCTGTATACTTTGGCCTCTTTCTGTGCCATCCGGTGCTCTACTATACTTGTCTCTATGGTAGTCTAATAGTTCTAGACCAGGTAGATGCCACGATGATCGAAACAAAGCTTGTGGCGAAAGGCAGTGCCTTATCGAGTTACCTCCATTTTGGCTCCTTGGCCGGCCCAAAACCAATTCGGGCAGGGCTTTCAGCTGGCTTAGATTCTCTCCAGTACAATACGTGGTTGCGATTTCGTCACTCATTTTGTTTTACTTTCACCTTACGTAGAAATCTAGACCAGCCATGGCATCGGCATGTGCCATAATCTTAGGGATTCACCAGTATCCATCGTAGCTTTACACTAAGAAAGTTTGACGTGGACTCGGTAGAATCTTGCCTTAACTTGTCTATATATGTTCCGGCCCAACCACCCGTACTGCTCACTAAATTTCCTCACTTTCCATATTCCTTACATTCATATTCCTTATATTACTCAGATATGATTTTCATCAGAGGTGTGCTTAGTGCCATCTTGGCTATCACCACAGTCCAAGCTTCACCTCATAACAGCTTTGGCGTGCGTTCCTCCAATTTACACACCAGGGCCCTTGAAGCGAACAAATGTGTGGACTTTGGCACTGGGGCTCCAAATGGATATCACAGTTTCGGCGACTTGTGTGTAGTTATTGATGCAACGAATATCAAAGTCACCTTTCCGCCCCTACCGGGTGGCAATGCTTACACATCAATTCATCTCTACTTTGACTGTGACGAAGCTCCGACAGAGCGTAATCCAGGCGGCTTCGATCATAGTATTTACTGCACTTGGTCGGGAACAACGGCCTCGTGCACAATACCACTGTCCGCTCTTGATTGCGGACCTATCGGCTGCGACAGCGATGAGCTCTATTTCGCCGCTCACGCTGACGTATCTGGGCCAAATGGTGGAACTGGATGGGGTAATATCAATCAAGGAGAAATCATCGGCGATTGCAATCCGAGAGCAAACTGCGCCAAGTATTTTACAGTTATCCCTGAATGCAAGTGTCCAGTGGTGACTACTTTTGGGGAAGTCATCTGTACCGTGAGTGTTTAGAAATTCATGTTCGTATAAGAGAATTATAAACTAATGAAACCTCCAGAGCACCATCACTACGACGACTAAAATTACGACAAAGCCTCCTGATATTACTGGAGTCCCGACTACCTGCGACGACCCTGGTACTACATCAACAGTGACTGTTGACGGCGGTGTTGGCACATGTCCTCCATGTACTATTCCGTATTTCTGTGGCTGCACATAAATAGTTGTCTGTCTTGCAGCACACGTTAACTGTGCAACTACCTCCATGTTGCCACCAGGAGCTTCATTATGGAGTCGAACCATTCATTATTCCATCGCTCTTCCATTGTTTGTTCCGGGCCAAGGGGGCCCAATATTTGGCGAAGGGAGCTTTTCTCGACGCAGCAACAACGCAGCACCCCCGTGAGTACATTCATAGCTATTAAATACAATATTAGTTTAATCCGCTCTACCTGCCAATGAATTTTGTTCTTTGTGTTGCCCACGATAACCTTTCTGCCCTTTGCCTGTCGCCTAGCGGCCATTACTCACCACGGTCAAATGTCTTTTTTGGTTCTGAGATTAGGCTGCAACAATACGAACAAGACCATTCTTCTGTACATAGTTACGTGAACTGTTTGCTACCTATAGGTAGTGAGCTGGATGCTCTAGACTAGTTACTAGACGTGGATAACGCGTCTCCTATGCCTTTTTCCAGCATTGCAAGCCCCAAACCACTTGTAAAAGTGGCTCCCGGTAGGCTTTGGTCGAGCATACCTGGGGTAGGCAGTGGATGCTATTTGAAATGGAACCTACGGCAGCTCTACCAGGAATTACCTCAACAACGCTACCCGTTACCGCGTGGCGAGCTTTAATCCCCGAGTCCTCACTTTCTTGACACGAGTTTGGAGTTTGGATTATAGCTAATGTCATGGTAGCTCTTTTCGACAAGGACGCGGGTAATGGCCGTCTCATCAGGCTCTGTAATATAACGTACTAATATAAATAGTGTCTTGAAATGGGCCTGAACAAGTATTACGTTGTTAAACAGGATCATCTTCAGCGTCTTGCTATGCCACAGGAGAAGTTTTCCACACTGTTGAGCGCGAGATTGCAAAATTCTAGATCAATACTCTCCAAGTGATTAATTGATATTGCATCCATGATAGGGGAAAGTTCTAAGGAGCAGGGGCTCTCTCTCATCCTTGGTGTAGATACATAGATGTTGCAATGTCATTTTCGTATCAGCACCGAAGTTCGGCCACGTCTTCAACAGCACCGTTTGGCGGAAGTGACGAGGTGCTACTCTATCTATATCTATATATGTATAAAGTGGAGATTGTCTTAACGTCTCGAGGAATCAGGTCTCATCTCAGATCCTTGCTCTCGGGAATTAAGAAGTTGCGAAAACTCTGGTATGGATTATATCATTCCTAAAGTTCCTGGTAAGTTAAAGCTGCATGCACGACTATTGGGACGTGGCGGACACTAATGTTCTCAATCATTGTTTTCTGAATAGACTTCGTAACCTATGCATTTTGGTCTGGTTGGCCAATTGTTATAACTGCCATTCTACACCTCTACTCTCAGTCGAAGTCCCAGCCTTCATAACTCTTTCCCATAATCATACCCAGGCACCAATGACCATGAGTTCTAGTCAAATACCTCCCTAGCTGCCTTTCCTCTCCCTCGTGCCCTATAATCTCTCTACAGACTAAAACCAAATCCAGCATACATTACAAGAATAATGCCTATACACCACACCTCCCTCCCGGCCCCAATCTCTGCCCCAATAGGCGCCACAACCTTCCACCCAGCAACGACGCCTAGGGAGAAATTGCTATTTACCTCCGTAGACGCAACAGTACTCAGATTCCCACACTTGGCATTGAGCGCACCATCAAACATCAGATTCTTTGCCTTGAACTCAATAGTGGCACGATCGAGGATAGCGCGCGTTGGATCCGTACCCTGAGGTGAAGCTTGGAGGAACGCGGCGCGGAGGGTGGCATTGCTGCCGATTGCGGTGTAGTTTGCGAGGCGGGCGTAGTCTGCGCAGGTTATAGTTTGGATGGCGGCTTGCTGTTGTTGGCGGGGTTCGAGGTTAACGTTTGGTGACGGGGAGGGGACGGCGGCTGCGAAGGAGGCGAGGAGGAGAATAGTTGTGGTGAGGAGCGGGAAATGCATTTTGAGGTCTTATAGCTAGGGCTTCTTGTGTTGTTTGATATGAGTGATTATTACAGGGCGTGACAAGAAGTAATCCAAAAAGGTCGAGCAGTTAAAGAAGCGTCCTAAAAATCCAAACCCAAGAAAAAAAAGATGGCCAGCCACGAAGAAAAGAGCAAGAATTCAATCGAAAAAATAACAAATATGGCAAAAATCACAATCGAAAACCAGAGAGCGAACAAGACAGGATAAATGCAAAGACAGAAAACGGAATACCTTCATCCTAAAACCTCACCTTCCCGTTTCATCTCCCCAAGTCCTAGGCCCATGACGATCGAGCGTAGCTGTAACGTGATGGCTTATTTCAAGTTGAAAACGCGTATCAGACGAACGGAACTTCGGTGGTGGGAGTTCACAAGTTGGGGCAGTGGCCGCTCATGCAACGCTCCTGAAACCCAGCCTCGTCTCGGAGTCTGTCTCTGCCGAGGTTGGGGCTAAAGTACCATTTTGGATGTTTTCTACCCCGTGAGCATAGAGAGATGAATCAATAAGATCACGACCTATGAAATTATGAGCGAGAGAACAAGAAACTGATTTGGCTATTGACGTTGTGTCTTCGAAGGTACAGTTTGGTGTGAGTCTTCCCAACGAATCTCCAGATTTGGCTCCGACCAGCGAATTTAACCTGAGTGGTCCGCCGTAGTCTGTGCTGCACAACCCTCCCCCAGAAATAAGTTGCACATGAAACCACCGTCAAATAGGATTAAGAATTCCGTCGGCTCCACCATACACAAGCTAGCGTGTCATGAGATTAATAGTCTTAGTTATGCTAATAGGCATAGAGTGAAATTCAAGCCCCTTGCCGCCTAAAGAGAGTGTGGATGAATTCCAGCGTGCTTCATAATTGAGCGCTAACAATGGCTCATTCGCGTAACATCAATGCTAGCTAAACAAAAGTATGGGGCTTGCAATGATAATATAGCTTGCTTCATCACTGACTCTACCTCTTCTTCGCACGGATTCCTACGATGCCCACTGTACCGTGTTTCTCGCCCGAACTGGACATACACTGTAAGTAAGATGCTAGCCTATTGTGCACCATCTGAGAGACCCTTTGAGGAACTGGGAAACTTGGATAAGATTGATAACCTTTGCACATTGCGACATATTAGACAAAAGTGACGAATTTCCCACTCCTCAATAAATAAATAAGGAATATGAACCCTTACATGATATGATTCCCATAAATTAGAGGCGTGAAACATCGTGGTTACTGCGTCGATTCCACTGCCAGGGCGGAGGAGAACAGTATTCGATCAGTTGCAATAATCGGTGCTGGAGCAGCAGGTACCGTGTTCACTGTCATTTAGTAACCAGCCATGTGTATTGATCAAGCCTCACAGGCGCTATAACAGCAGCAGCATTTTGTGCTGAGAAATACTTTGAAAAGATCCGTGTATTCGAGCGTAGAGAAATCGCAGGTGGGACATGGTATTCAACCCCCACTCTTCGCAGCTACTCTCCAGCCACCTGACTATTGCAAAGGATATACGATCATTCGCCCCCATCAAACCTGCCTCTGCGGCCAGGGAGCTTACCTCTAGATCTGGACACACCACTTAAAATACCAAAGAGCCTGCCTAAGATCATGCCACCCAATATGCAGGAACGATATGCTCAGACCCCAATATACGACTCACTCACGTAAGAATTTTAACGTTACTTTCTCTTCACTCGGGATGCTGAAGGCAATAGAACAAATGTGCCCTCTATAGCAATGTCATTCTCAGACCTTGCCTTTGCATATGGGCCGTTCGCACCCCATCACATCCCTAGGCAATACATTGAGTCATACTTCTCATTTCACAAGACAGACTCGATACTTAGCCTTAACACCACAGTTGAAGATTTGTCCGTCATTAAAGCATCAAATGGGACGAAAGAAAGGTGGAAGTTAACATTGAGAAAGTATGACTCCGTTCGCCATGTAGATGAGTGGTGGGAAGAGAAATTTGACTCCGTGGTTCTAGCAAATGGGCATTATTCCGTTCCCTTCGTATGATGCGCCCCTTTATTTGGATTCTCGGTCCTAATAACCCTTTTCTGACAAATATGACAGATACCTGAAGTTAAAGGCCTCGTACAGTATATGGAAACCTTTCCAGGTCGAGTAGTTCATTCTAAGACCTATCGAACGCCTCTATTATATGAAGACCGGAAAGTCTTGGTTATAGGCAACTCAGCCTCGGGGCATGATCTAACCGCCGAATTGGTATCGAACGCCCGCCCTCCCGTGTACCAATCTCGCCGCACGCCATCGCGGTGGGATGGGTCCGAGCCACCTAGTGGCATAGCATGGAAACCGGTCGTGGAAGAATACTTACCATCAGGACGGATAGTATTTAAAGATGGAACTTACCTAGATGGAGTTGATACTGTGATATACTGTACTGGATACCTACCCTCCTTCCCGTTTTGGAACGCCAAGAACAATTGCCGCAAGATCTGGGACTACAGAAAAAACAAACTGGTCAAGACATATCTGCATACTTTCTTTCAAGATTTCTCAACTCTTGGAATAGTGGGAGTCCCCCGTGCACTCACGTTTCGAAGTTTTGAGTACCAGGCCATCGCACTGGCGAGGTTATTTGCCAATCGAGAGGCTATAGGGTTACCAGACGTCACAGATCAAGAGAGGTGGGAGGCAGAGAGGGAGGAGCGGCAGAATATGAGACGAAAGAAGTTCCATGATATTGAGTGGGAGAGTGGAGAGACTCTGTGGTGGTTGGGGACTTTATATCGGATTGCTGGGCTAGGACAGTTGAAAGGGGAGGGCATGCTACCCCCCGTTCTTGGTGAAGAGGTGAGATGGGCTATCGAACATTTGAGAAAATATCCCGAGCCAAAAAGAGACAGTAATGAGGGTGGCCCGGCTTCCAATGAGTTTGGAGATAATCCCAATGAGGATGGATGGGTTCTAGTTGAGAATGCAACGGAGAAGGACCTACTTGCGTTTATATAAATGACTATGATATTCCCTCATATGCGGTTAAGTTTAAGCTCTAAGGACCAGAAGATGGAATATAGTTGTTACTAACCAAGAAGGGAGGATTAGATCAACGATGAGCCATGGCAGTTGCCACGACTTTGGGTAACCTGACTTTAGAACCGTAGGCGTTCCACTTACCTTTCGAGTGACTCCCAATCTCTGTATAGAAGGGCTATAAACACCGCCGTCATGAGAATTGTGATTGACGACAGATCTGGACTATATGTAGGTGAGGTGGCGGAGGAGCAACTTCCTCTGGCGAGAGAGAGACATTTTAATTCTTTGAGTGCTATTTAGTTGGAACCTCAGTAGTCTGCTATGAACAATCATTCTATTCTGTCTTATCCCACGACTCCTGCCAGTTCCGCAGAAACTCCTTTGCTTCGTCCCTTTTATTATTGACTATTTCTGCAGCCTTCTTTTGTGGTATATGTGAAACTGATAGTCTTTCGGTGATGCCTATGGGAGTGACGATGTATCTGTTGAGCATCACAGAGGCGGTTATGCACTCGAAGGTTTTCCTATGTTGATGTTAGCTTGGAAGACGCTTAACTACATATCAGTAATCGATGGATGACCTACATATCTTTACTGATGGTGCCCATTGAAGGAGCCGACTCAGAAGACATAGGAACTATGTAGGTACTGCACACTTTTGAGACCTTGTTATTTCCTTGAGAGCGGATTTACAACTGCATCTTTTAGTCAACCGAGGGTCTAGCACAATTACTTTATAGTAACTGTTATACTATCTATTCTAGCCATAATCTATAGTCGGGGCAGCTGCTCTAAAGCAAACCTCCAGCATTGCGTAGAATATGGCTGCTGTTGAAATCGCCACAATGGTGCTTTAACGGCTTCGTCGCTGGAGATGTGGTCTGGCACAAAATGTACCAAAGTATACATCATCACATCGTTGTCTTTGTTTTCTGAGTGGCTACTTCGGACGAATAGAAAGGGACATGCATTGGACCAGTGGGAACTCAAAGCACCGCCGTGCTACATGCAAGGCTGTGTGTCCAACAATGCGCTGATTTGCCTTGGCGAAAGCTCTTGAGGACGGGTATAGATTTAGTACTATCTCGAAGCTACAGTTTTCATCTTCTTACGTTGCGAACTTCTCTCCGCCTTATTTGGTTATGGACTCTGGTTCTAGAGATTATCCCTCGCAAGATGACGACGAGCTGAATCCTGAACACAGGTCGCTATTTCAAGGGCTACACCAAAACGTGACGTCCAAATCCCGTGCGACGACAACCGTGTGGAACGAAAGATTGAGCCTGAAATCCACATAATCTTTTATTGTCTTTGGCTCCTGCTTTGTTGTGTACGGTAGACAAGGCTTCATTTTGCATGCAACAAGGTAACAGCAGCAAGGCAATGAAGTTTAGCTATCTATCATGTTCTTACTATACCTTCCAGGAGACTCACTATGCTATTATTCAATGAGCCTTGCGGCTCGGGCCATGTCGGGTTATTAAACAGTCCTATTTTGAAACCGATACGGGTGAACCTGAATCGTATTTTTGATGATAACGACATATACGCTTCAGAAGTTTGTCCGATCGATGAAGTTGGCTTTTCTCTTCAGTGGGATGGAGTCAACGGATACCGTGCTCATGGATCAGAACCATCACAAAGTGATTTCAAACTTCTAGATCAACTTGGTGGAGGAAGGGTAGCGGAAGTTGCTCTCATGGCAGCTAGGGAGCATTTGGCTTCGGATTTCGAGATACCGGTGCGGCTCGTGGAAGGTATTACAGTTCGATATATCAACAGCAAGAATAGTTCACCTTTCTCTAAGTCACCACCGGATTCTCCTTTATTTCATGCCCAGATTCTCTCACCGATGGAGAATGTACAACAGAAATTGCCATCTTCAAATCGACAATATTATCGTCCCGTCAACGGATGCTACAGAGGTGACGGTGGGAAAGGCTTTAAGAGTAAGAAGGAGATGATAAGGCATGGCTTGCAACATGAATCACTAGATTTCCCTTACTGTGTGGATCCCCAAGATAAGTATCCGAGGCGTGATAATCTACAAAGGTATGCCTCTTCGTTAAAGAAAGAAAACAAAAATAGATTCTATTCGAAAAGCTCGATCTCACTAACAGTTTTGATTAGACATGATAGAGTTCATCATGCCGATAAAGACAAGGACGATCTTCTCCTTAATGAAGTGATGTCTCAAAGGCCTAAAAAAGGGTTCAGACGACGCCGTCAACGTGGTGGAACGATATACGATGTCAAAATACGAGACACTGCAAAAGATCAATGTAATGGACGCTCACAAGTAAGAATAGCACAATTGGAACCAACTCTTAATCCTGGCGGCTTGCTAGAAGAGGATATACCAGAAGTTCTTTCCCCTACATGTATTAAGGCGAGGATGGCAACACCGCAGCAAATTCCGCCAAGTCAACTGATAATACAGCCTTCAATCGATTACGCTAACTCCAGTGGTGATCATTCAGTGCTACACCAAGAGACAAAGGGTCTCGAATCGATCTGTACTAATAACGAAAGTGATGAGCCAGGACAATTGAAGCAACATTTCTTCAACATCGGCGATGGCGGCGTTTCCTTTACGGATTCTAGGTGCTCATCTCTGCAACACAACCTCCATCGCCCTCCAATTAGCCCCTCTTCGCTTGAGAAACCAAAATGCCCAGCTAGGGCCAAACAATCGACCTCGATAAATAACGTTGACAGAGCTCATGCTGAAACTTCGTATTCAGCGGCAACAACTGTTGGCCCAGTCCTTGCTCAATATTACATCGCTGAGGTGTGCGCTGATATCTGCAGTAGGCTTGGACAATGCTTTGACGGCAAGCTTCGGAGCACACTGTCTACAGCTTTGCCTATGCTCATTGAAGCTTTTGCGATAAAAATTGGCCACTGCTCTTCTAAGCAAGTGAACCGAGAAATAATGTATTTCGTTCACAAGCGACATAAGTAAGTTATCGCAGTTATAAACCGTTCAAGCTAAATGGCCTAATTAGTCAATTCTTCACTCAACTCGAGGCGATGTTACAGTGTGGATACGACGGCTTTCTTGACGGCTCCGGAGCTAAGCGCGAGAATATGTCTCTGAATGACAAAATGAGCATGTGGGACAGAAAAGCTGAAGATGATCGATCAAAAGATGGTCTATATCAGGGAGTCACTGATGATAAAAACGAGATTACTAACCAGGCTGATTTACCTGTGTACCACAAGATAATTTTTGCTAGCCCAGCCTATGAATGGCTTCTAGCGAATTTGAGAAACCAAGTCATCATTCAGTGGAATGCGAAACAGCCACATGCTATAGCCAAACGTATTCGCCAACAGATACTTGATCATCTCCCAACGGGTACAGTTGGCAAACAAACGGCCCTGTTTGGTCACAAGGTCAAGTTTGACCTTCAGTGGGGAGATACATTCAAAGGATGGTTTGAACATGAGAGCAGTGGTCGATTTATACAATTAGACCAACCGTTCGCTGAGTTTATTGCTGTGACTGGCTCTGCAGAGGAAGCTCAAGCATTAACAATTAAACAGTATCTGTGTCAAACCTGGCCAAAGGGTGGACCACAACTTCTTGGAGTACTCCAGAACGCGATTAATAGTCACGATCGTTACTATTCTGGTAAGATCACTTATTTTGACTATTGGCAGTGAGAAATACTTATTGGTATTTAGTCAGGCTGCTAGACAATACCCAACTACACGCTGAGATCGGTGACTCCCACTTAATCATCACAGCCACTGGGCCAGAGCAATTTATTTCAGAATGTGGCGAGCAACTAGCTTGGTTACAAGCTGCTCTTTCGAATAGCAGTCTACATCATCCCAGTTACTGCACACCATCGATCGCAAACTACTGGGTCGGCCCTTCACTTTCCGAAAGTCTAAATTACGAGGGGTGCTTTAAAATCGAGTCGGACAGTGCACGCCCGACGCATCATAATGATTTTATACCACGGGTACAAGGCCACTGGCGTGATCTACTTAAAACCGACATTGTTGTAGGGTATCCAATCTCTCAGAGACCAGAGAATTATCCAGGGCTTGAACTCTCTTTTAATACGCTTTTACACCTTCTACAGGCAGACAAGGCCACAACTGTCAACGGATCAGTTCTCGTTCAAGGACAGAATAAGACGATACAGTTAGTGAAACACGATAGTAACATATTCCTTTGGCATCCGGTCCATAGCGACGACCAGGGTTGCACATGCTGTACGCATCGTCATGTTGTATTTTACGCTGCTGCGTATCATAGCCATATTGATCTCAATACTCTCAACGCCTGCCGTCATATATTTAGCAACTGTACAGATATGGAGGCTGCTATATACGGGAGAAAGTATCCCAATCTCTTGATTTTTTACGCATCTCCTAACCGTACATAGGTATGAAAACCGACTGGATTTTCAACATGCCTAACTCGTTTGGAGCTATTGATGCTCAAGATATCGTCTTGAAAAAAACAAATCCGGTTAATAACACATTCTTAGGTCATAATCAACATACAATTGACCAGGTTAATACCCTTCCCGCGAGTCCTAGGTGTGGAAACGATACGGCCGTCTTGACTCCATCGATTACCAGCGTAGTAAACCATTCGATTTCACCAGATGGCGAACAGAGCTTTCAAAAGGATTACGGGCAGAATGATTCATTACTGGGTGATTCTAACCTGCTTGGGGCAATATCTCAACCCAATGTTGCAACAGGGTCTCCCACCGACTCTTTTGAATCAGACTTGCTTTCAATGTCGGATACTACAGAGCAAATCGAACCACTCGATAGCAGCGCACCGGAATATATACTTCTTTACCCATTACTTCAGGAACTCCTTTTGGGTTTTAGAGGCAAGACCCAATGTCAAGCGACTCCCGGGGAAAATAGAGAAACATCCGCAACGCAGCCAGCTACGACTACATCTTCCAATACTTGCAACCCAATACAATACCAAAAGAGAAACCGAGAGCAAGAATACGATGACGATGTTAGCGAAGGCGGCTTCAGAAAACGCCCACGCAAGAATACGAATCCTAGTCAGAGTGAGACGCTGCAAAGAACACTTGCATGTCCATACTTGAAATTAGATCCAATTACACACCATAAGTGTTGTAGGTATCGACTAAAAAGGATTAGAGACGTCAAGCAGCATCTAAATCGGGAACATGTCCCGGAGTACTATTGTCAGCGCTGTTTCAAATCAGATTTCCGAACTAAGGAGGATCACCAAAGCCATGTAAATCTGTCAGCCTGCCCCATCGAGAACCCTACGATTCTAAATGGGCTATCTCCCCAACAGCAAAGGCAGCTCTCTCGAAAATCTACTCGAACCTTTAGCGAAGAGGATCAGTGGTTTGCAATGTGGACAATTCTATTCCCACTAATTCAACGGCCATTTTCTGCGTACATGGACAGTGGTGTATCCGCAGACATGTGTCTATTTCGCGAATATTGTTTAACCCGTGGACCAGCTGCGTTAGAGGCGCGACTTGAGTCCAGTCCGGCTTGGCCTGGAATGAGTATCACCGAAGAACAGCGCCAGATACATCTGAGAAGAGTCATTTCTCAAGGAATCGATAGCCTGTTTGAGGAGTTTTTAATTGCTGTCCCCTCCCTAGAGTCAATAGGAGATCAAAGAACATCATCTTTGAACCCACCGAATGATATCCCGCACCCAATACAAGTTCCAACTCCAACAAACTCAAATGCAGACAGTGGGATGCCATTACGAAACCAAGTTTTAGATGGCCCTACTACACCCCAGAGAGGCTTACTAGACCAGCCTTCTAGTGTCGTAGATTTTGACTATCAATTGGAGGCAGCAGACCACCAAGTGCAGTTCATTCTTGCAATGCAAGAGCTCACCGAAGAACCTACTCCGGATCAAGGACAAAATTCGCTAGATCCTGCCTTTGGCCATTATTTCAACGACCAGTACGTTGGTACAGAATGGCCAACGCCTCAGCATGATTCGCAAAATTCATCATAAAATGCACTCCCCTAGTCGACCTGTCATCACAAATGGACCATGCAACTAGAATGGCTCGGAAGTCAGTCACGAGAAACCTGGATACACCCGACCATATTTGGGTTCTTCATTACACAAAACAATCATTCCGAAATAATGTGGCTTGAATGACCGTTGGCAATTAGTAGCCGTGACTTGACCCCGGATTTCTGCGCGATTCTGGATTATTTGCACAATCATTCACTGTGAATATGGCTCATGTGGAATCTGAAGACAGGACCGTGGCATGGGTTGGAGCTACGGATGTGAAGTGGAAAGAAGCCCCAAAACTCCTTGAAAGTCACTGGCTAGTGTTACTCTAGGGCTATAAAATTGAGAGCTCCAGGAACATAAGATATTAATGTCCAGATGTGAAAGCATCATCAGCAACAACCCGAGTTGCACCTTTGAGACTCAAAATCGGATTGTTATAGTAATTAGCAATTGCATCTATGATTACGGTTCGGCGTCAAACACCTTGATCCCTTCAAACCAAGTCTCGCGAACCTTTGCTTCTAGCAACTTCTCAGCATCCCACTGCATATCCATCACTACAAAGTCTGCCTTCATCCCCTTTGCCAACCTTCCTGTCCATGCATCAGCAAAACAACTATACGCCGCACCAGCTGTGGCAGCAGATATCGCAGTTGCAAGGCTCAGCGCAAAATGAGGATTCACTTTCTCCACAGAGTCAGGCTCCCTTGCTGACCGTCTGGTAGTTGCGGTATACAAATTTGGCAATGGTGCAAATGGTGCTGTAGGGGCGTCCGAGCCAAGAGCCAGCGTTGCACCTCCATCCTGGAAATCCTTGTATGCAAACCTACGGCCACACCGCTCTTTGCCAAGAAGCTTTGGCCATGCACGTAGAATAGCCGGATCCGCATGGACCGCTTGGATAGATGCGGTGATGCCTAGCTGTCCCAGTCTCTTGGCATCTTCCGGCGAGGCAAGCTCAAGATGCTCGATACGATGTCGGCGGCCGGGGGTACCGTTCTTTTCAAGTGAATCAATAGCTGTTCTGATGGCGCCATCTCCGATAGCATGGAGCGCACATTGTAGACCCGCTGCATCTGCTCTTTTCACCACCGGATCTAGCATGGCGGCTGGCCAGAGAGTATCGCAGGAGATGCCATTTGAGTATGGTTCAAGGAGCGCGGCAGTACATGCGTCGATCACACCATCGCAAATAACTTTGATGCCAGCAATTCTACAATCCGGACTAGTCTCCGCATTGAACTGCTTGTGTAACTCAATCGCTCTGTCCACCTGCTCCAAGTTTCCCTCTTTGGTCTTCGACGGCGCAATCAGCCAATGTGCCGCCAGTCGGACGGTTAACTTTCCGTCTCGCTGGCGCAGCAGCAGTAGAGCCTCCCATCCATTCTCATCCATAGCCATCTCTACAACCCCCGTGTATCCGGCTGCAGAGTATGCCTTGAATGCTGCGCGGAGGGCATTGACTTTCTCTTCTATCGGCGATACTTTCGCAATATGTGGCCATACCATCATCACGGCCGCCGCCTCGGAAAGTAACCCAGATGCTCTTCCTTCGGAGTCGCGACTGATAGACCCCCCGCTTGGATCAGGCATGTCTTGGACTCCCATTTCTTCCAAAGCTGCGGTATTACACCATGAGCTATGTAGATCTTTAGAATCAATGAAGATAGGTCGCGGATCCAAATCATCCAGCATACTTGCCAGCGCCTTGCCATCCGTCATAGAGTGCATCCAGCCTCTACAGAGAATACGTGGTAGATCCGGGTGTTCTTTCGCAAATCTTTTTATGGTGTTCCTTATGTCGTCGAGATTTTTGCAAGGCCCCAAGTCCACCTTTGTTAAAGACTGGCCCATCAATAGGAGGTGCATATGCCCATCTATAAAGCCAGGAAGAACGATTCTATGGCCCAAGTCATGGATTGTTGCGCCAGAATCCTGGGCTTGGATGACTTCTGTATCTTCGCAGGATCCTACATGAGAGATGATGCCGTCTTGGACTATCATGCATTCTGCGAACTCCGACTCAGCCGTCGCAATGCCTCGTTCAAGTGGAGCCGTGAAGACGCGGGCGCCACGGAAGACAATCGCCATAGTTGGAATTAGTTACGGTGCGAATTCGGAGGCAATTCGTTTCATGAGTGATATGCAACACTCGTTATACCAAACTGACATTTGTAAACGGAGTTTAATATAGTGCGGGGTATGTCGTGGTAAATGCGGGGTGAGATATTAAGGTCCATCTAGTTGTCAGCACACCAATCACGGTGAGTCAAATAAAGCGGCTTCTCAACCCAGCATAAACACCCACGATAACCATAAACCTGTATCATTATATCGCGGCGTTCTGATATAATCTGTTTGGCGACTAGAGCTGAAAGCTCTCACGTCCCGAATTTCTGTAGTGCAACACGGTCAATACTACCCGTAATGCTCTCTAAAAATTATGGTCCCTACCCCTCTTATTTCTCTACCAACATCACCGAGGCCGATTGCTAAGGTTAAATGATTTCGTGAAGGTAGTCTCTTCGGTCTAACGAAGATCACCCATAGTAACAATATTGCCAGCCATGCTTGTGCATTAAAGTTGCCGTGATGTGAAGGCACTCTTCATTTTACGCCCGAGAAAGCTTCGCGATGCCGTTATTCGAGAAGCCCATTGATGGTGAAGGGCACCTTGCGATCAATGACCTACTCGGCCACAGAGTTTTTATAGTCGGGCGAGTATCGAGATATGTTCCTCGGTCGCCAACTAGGCTCGAATTCCAAACTAAACTGTCACTGGGAGAAACATCGACTGTAGATTCCAGTGATATCGGCCTTTGGATCGCGCCTAGGAGGATTTCTCGTGAGACCCTGTCCCATTCAGATATAACGGAATTGTCCCATGGACGATGCAGATGCAGTCGTTTGGTATTAATCTCTCCTACATTTACAGTAGCTGGCCGAGCACACCTCGCCCCTATAATCAGTGCAATGGGCTGTCGTCTCAAGGTTCGGGGTTTCACCTCCGAGCCATACCCACAGTGCCAGGTCTAGCTCGTTCGTTCCAACGAGAGCTAGATATGTTGAATAATAAGAGAACAGAAATCAAAATAAGAAAACAGCTATTTTGTAACAGGTAGTATTCAGAACATAGTTACTCTATGTAACATCGTCCTATATGTACAAAATATGCCATCCATGCTCAAATGCCATCGTAATATCAAGAAACCCTTTTTCTTCAACTCCAAACGCCCGCCCGTATGATATATTTTTTGTGTTCGCGTTTACAGCAGGTATTTCAGCAGCCACCGGGTAGATTATTCGATTATTCGTTCATTCCAGACTAGTCAACCTATCCATGTCTCGCTCTCTCTGAACCTCTTCCGGGCTGTCGCGGATCTCGATACCAGGGCCGATGGCTCTTGCGTTCCGCGAGCTGGGGAAAACCTAGATTATTTTAGCATACGTTTCGCACCTGGCACATTGGAGTGGCTAGTTATGCAGTTGAATCGCCAACAAAATGCAACCACCATCCGTACAGCCAATTCGTGCTGCCTAGAAGCTAGATTTGATAGACAAATATAAATAAGATCAACATACCTTCGTTCCGCCCCACCCCAGCCTGAAAGCCGCCTCGTGCGCAAACAGCTCCCCAAACCCGAGCATGAGCCCGTTCACGAACGGTAAGAACAGGTTGATCGCCGCGCCCCTCGCCAAGCTCCAGAACGTAGGCGGAGAGTATAGAATCAGAGGCGAGCTGGATGTAGAAGGCGGCGAGGGGGACATGGAGAGGTCATCTGGGCCGGAGTTGGAGTATTGCTCGCTGTCGGAACGAATGGTGATGCCGGAGTCGGCAAGGGGGTTTTCTTCTGCCATGTCGCGATGGACGGAGGTTGTGGAGATGGAGGTGGCGGGGTCTGGCGGCGAGAGTACGTGAAGACTCGGGCTTTTGCTCTGCCAGTGGTGAAGAGTAGAATTGGCAATTGGGTTGAAAGTTATTGGGACGGAGCTGTTGTCATGGTCGTTGCTATAAACGCGGGTTGACCTCTTCGGCTGTCTTGGCCTAAGATCCGAGGCGGGACGTGCTATCGATAAAGCTAGCGTGACGTACCGCCCAAGCTGCCTTGCAAGTTGGAACGTTTGATAATCAGGTCCCAGAAATTCAAACTTAACAACACATGCCACATCTCACAAATCTTGGTCTGCTGCTTCATCCAACAACGGAACCTGGCATCTATCAGTTATAACCGCAACGTTGCACAAAAGCCTTTTTAACTCCATCCCACCACCGTCATCATGGCGGATAACCCCACCGACAAAAATGCTCTCATCGCCCAGTTCTCCGGCATCACTGGCGCTGCCCCGCAAGAAGTGCGTCCCAACCTCACCCCAACCTCAGCCCTGACTTTCCTTCCACTAACACGTTCCAGGCGGAGCAGTTCCTCATCTCTAGCGACTGGGATCTTGACGACGCCGCAGCAACATACTATGCCTCACAAGAAGACGCCGCGCCAGCTGAGGCCGAAGGCGGCGCCCCCGCACCAGCAGAATATACGGGCCCACGTACACTTGACGGCCGCCCTGCGCCCGAATCCAGAACCCCAACAGTAGCATCCAGCTCGCGCCCGCCTCGCCGGGCTCCCCGCTCCGGAATCGCGACGCTAGGCTCGATCGCCAACGACCCCGCCCAACATGGTCACGACGACGACGACTCCGACGACCCAGACTTCCACGACGATGAGCAGCCGCGCGACCTCTTTGCTGGGGGTGAGAAATCAGGTCTTGCGGTCCAAGACCCCCGCCGCAATGACCCGCGCAATCTCGTTGACGAGATTATCAAGAAGGCGAAGTCGTACGTTCCCCCAATACCCCCAATCCCACCCTCAGGTAGCTCCTAAGCCCATCTGACCATTCTCCAGACAAGCATCCCGCGCTGAGAGCGACCCTACCCCCGCCCCCCCATCGCGCTTCCACGGCTCTGGTATAACCCTCGGTGACTCCTCGACGCCCTCCACCGTCCTCCCATCCGCCACCCCTGCCGCACCACCTGCCGCCCCACAGCGCCGCATCCTACACCTCTGGAACGATGGGTTCAGCATCGAAGATGGTCCCCTCCACCGCTTTGATGACCCCCAAAACGCTGCCGACCTCGCCGTCATCGAGTCTGGCCGCGCGCCAATCCACCTCATGAACGTGGCGTATGACCAGCCAGTAGATGTCCAACTTAATAGGCATGAGGAGGACTATAAGAAGCCGAAGACCGTGTACAAGCCTTTCTCGGGCGGGGGGCAGCGTCTCGGGTCACCTGTGCCAGGTGCGGGCTCCTCGTCGGCATCTGCGCCCATCCAAGCTTCAGCCGGGCCGTCAAGCGCGCAAACCTCTTCACAGACCCCGCAGGTCGAAGTCAACCCCGAGCTCCCCACGCTCTCCCTCCGCATCCAGCTCGCGAACGGAACGCGCCTCCCCGCGCGCTTCAACACCACGCACAGCATTGGGGATGTATATGATTTCATCGCCAGGGCGAGCCCGGATAGCAGCACACGCGCGTGGGTGGTGGCGACAACGTTCCCAAGCAAAGATCACACGGACAAGAGCGCAGTACTGGGGGAGTTGGAGGAGTTTAAGAGAGGAGGGGTTGCGGTGCAGAAGTGGGTATAGGGGGTATGAAGGGTGTGGGAAAGGGGTTGTGGAAAGGGGCTTATGTGGCGTTTGGGAGGTAGACGGGGATGCCTTGAGCCTTTTAGATGATTTGCATGGATTATGATTTATTTTTTGTTTCTACTCCGTTCCTGTGCGATGAGTACTCTGTCCTGTGACTTCGATCCCATTTCACTCACCCTCCCAGAGACAAAAGGTGCCAGAAACTACAATGAATAAATAAACTATATCCCCTATATCCAGTATGCCGAGTCCAATAGCCAACCACCACCCAATGCAACATTGTGGATCAAATTTCCACAACCACAGCTACTACATACCAGTAGCTGACTGTAGATACAGGGAGTTGAGAGACTGTAAACAACTGCATGGATTATGATTCTTTCCCTGCGTCTATTCTGTTTCTTAGTTACTACGTATTGTATGTTAACTCCATCGGCACCGAGGGCCTCCACTGCTCTATATCTGTATTTTATGGGAGCAACGAGATAGATGTACAGGTAACGCGGTCCCAGCTGTCCCCCTGATACTATCAAGCGTCTAGTCATGAAAGTAATATATCCCTTCTCTCTACCACACCTTGCCTCTCATCTCGTTCTTCAGTTAAGCTGCTTACCACAGTTGCATCCCTGCTCCTTAAAGTAAGCAGTGGGGTGCTTCCCACCCGGAACCTCGGCATTCTGGTTACAGCAAAAGTAGTTTCCTTGGACACAGTAACACTTCCAGTGGACTTCCTCAGGCCCAGGCGCCACTCCCCCAACGAAGCAGTAGGTTCCGCTCCCAGTGATGGCCTGGCAGTGGTCTCGAACATATGGGGCGACGTCGTCGCGTCCGCAGATGCGGTCGGCGACGCCTTGGTCGGGACAGGTGAGGATGTCCTCGTGCTTGTGTCCGTTGCTTCCGGCGCAGACCCCGTCTGGAACTCCGATGGGGCCGCCGCCGGTGAAGTGGCAGATATCTTGGCGTTTGGAAAGTTGAATGCTTGCTGGACTGGCTTCGACAGTGAGGGCCGACACGGCGACTAGGAGGATGTTCTTGAGGAGCATGATGAAGCTGGTAGACAGACTAAAGCCAGGGCGCAGTTTTGTGGATGATAGCGTGCAGTGTTGATGTGTAGATAAAAGAGAATCTTGTGTTTATCCCTTAGTTTGTTGTAGATTGAGAAGACTGACTTTGATAGGGAAGGGAGGACTGGCATATTTATATTTCTAGTCTCACTTCTAATGTTATATAACCAATACTGCTTGTTATACTGTCACCTAGAGAAGGCTCGTAGAAATACGAAGCAATCCGATCTACAGAATCATAATTCATATTCCTAGTTTAAACCCAAGATTCTAAATCCTTCAATCCTTCGAGATGAAATAGCGGCATGGCGTCCCAATCAACTAGCATGCTAGAGATAGGGTCTGCTCTTCGTAAGCACTCAATCCCCACGTTGCCAAGGCGGAATTCCTAAATAGGCAGGGCCGCAAGACGGTAGTTCATCACATATCAAGTTGTTAGTCCTTAGTTTTAACACCTTTAATCCTTCGAGGTAAAATAGCGGCATGGTATGCCAACTAGCTTGCGTGGCATAGCGATGATCTACGCTTCAACCCCCTCATTCTCACGTTTTCCATGAAGGAACTCCTGTATAGGCAGGACCATTGGACTACGGCGTATAACAAAATTCAGACCTTCGAGATATCCATGCTCCCTCTACATTTGATTTATCAGTATAGCATCGTCCTATGATTGAGATGACGTAGGTCGGCAGGTTCTACTTCTCCGAGAATCCGGCCATCTCTATAACTGGCACAATAATTGCATTGTGCATAAACTCGGAAAAGAATTAATGGATCTGTGGCGTCGTCCTACTACGGGGACGTAGCCGTGATACCACGCCCTTGTCAGCGGGAAGGGGAAGGGGGATGGGGGATGGAGGAAGAGCAACAATAGATCATAATTCTGTAGTCTGGCGATTTATCAGCTAATGCCAGTCAACACCAACAACGATCAACGACCAATGTTAGCAAACTCAAACGTCAAACTCAACACGCCACGTAAAGAACTGTCAACAGCATGGCGGAAAACTCTAAACAACTCGAATGTTCCCCTGCGACCCCAATGCGACGAGGCCTTGATGTCCAGGCGCGGATTGAAACGCTGCGAGGATACTTCCGCCCAGCGAGCCCAACTATGAGCTAGAGCGACAACTTGTCAACATCCGCGCTGCCATTAAGCTCTATGAGGAGGGGAAAATCGATGGTATTCGGAGTATTACTATTATTAATGGTGAGATTGCGCCCTTTGAGGACGCATTTAAATCGAAGAGTGGGAGTTGGATAGAGGTACGATATTCTTAGCACGGCTTAACATGATGTACTAACGAAGACTTAGGGGAGGTCTTACCGACTGGCAAAGAGATTTGCCTACGGGCATGGCCCCTTTTATTGAATCTCTTGCTAAATCCTTTTCTCTAGCTGAAGATGCGTCTGAGAGCCCGACCCATGGTGGGATAGAACGACATGGGCGGTAAGTGTCTTGGAAAGTAACTAAAAGACAAATAGCAATAGATAGTAACTAAGAGAATAATAGAAACGGAGAGTGACTAAGAGAAAGGTAGCGATGGAGAGTAACTAAAGAAAAATAGCAAAGGAGAGTAACTAAGAGAAAGGTAGTTATGGAGAGTAATTAAGAGAACAATAGTAATAGAAAGTAACTAAGAGAAAGATAGCAATAGAGAGTAACCAAAAGAAAATTAACGACAGATAGCAACATAATGATAGTGACAGAGAGTATGTAAATGAGAAATAGCAACAGACAGTAAGTGAGAGTAAGGTAGCAATGGAGAGTAACGGAGAGCATGAGATGCCAACCTTTCTAAACACCTCCTGTGCAGAGCATAATACAAGACGACGCTCGAAAAGATTACCATATTCTACACCTTCGTTGTGCAGACATATCTAATGATGACTGACAGTGGTGCAAAGTCTATACGAAGGAGTCAAATCAACGACTCTGGCTCGTTACACCTTTTGACGCTCCTTCGCATTACACCATCATCCCGCCCAGCTCACAGTACAGCCAGTATCGCACGCGTCCCGCGCCTCCCCGCCCGCCACTCACCTCATACCCCCCTTCCAAAACCTTGCGTCATACCGACTCACACGCCAACTAAGACAACCCTCCCCCTTCACCATCTCAGACAAACTTCGCGTGACAACAAAACGCCCCTGAGACCTTGCGCTGAGACATCTCGCGGTATAATAGACTACACCCAAAAAGGCCCTCCAACTTCCAATACCTCCCCTATCTCCCGGTGCACACGAGTAAAAAAACACCTTCCCTCGGTTATGTTTTGCCAGGACCCCGTGGAAAATGGGAGAATTTTTCGCGGATGCTTACTCATTCCGGGAGGCGAGGAGGAGGGACCAACCACTCGGCGTGTTCGGGCTGCGGAGAGAGGGGAGGCGTCATGCTTATTCATTCCCGCCGAGCGTCCCGGGATGCTGGGTGAGGTGAGACATTTTCCGAGGTATCTTTGCAGCACCTGGGAGAGAAGTTTTTTTTGGGTTTGGGGAACAACGCTTGTTCAGGGCCCAACGGGAGAAACCTTTTGTCAGTTTCCGGGAACAAGAGAGAATTGTACAAAGTTGGCAGCAGTGAGGTCAACTGCCGAGCGAGTCCTGGTGGAGGTATATTGAAAAGAAAGGGGAGAAAAGTACTTACTGTGTACCGGATGGGAGAAAGTCACTCGATGGAAGGGGCATGCCCATGACTCTTGTAGAATGGCCAGAACACCGTCTGTTTCTGCGTCATGGGAAAGAGAAAACTTGCCGTTGTAGTTGCCAAGGATATAGTGTCTGTTTGGTGAAAATACTTCATGGAGCTCGGCGGATAGTGAGCTCCGTTGTATCCGTGAGGAAAACTCGTCGTTCACTGGTATTGACATCTCCATCCACTGGCGTCGGTATCGACGGACTCCATTGAAAGGAAAGAGAGTCATATCTTCACCACAACCATCTTGGCTGTTACCAATAAATGAAGCCTCCGCCAACGGCTGGAAGGTAGTCTCTCCGTAAGCATTCACAGCTTGCCCCAGAGATCCGGAAGTTGGTCTTTATCCATAGAAAAAAGAAGTCCTTCATCCACCATCATCCGCATCCAGCACTGGCATCCCCATCCACTGTCTCCATCGCAACAAAGACAACAGAGTCATGCCTTTCTTCGCAACTTCGGAATCAGGCCGTAGCCAATAACCAGAACCCCAGACCTCCGCCAACGGTCAATCTCCGCCCGAACAAAAAAAAAGTATCATGCCGAGAAGGCTGGGTAGAACAAAGTATCTCGCAGTGAAAGAAACTTACCTCTCATCCACCATTATCCCCATCAAAGGAGAATAGAGCCATACCTTAGCAAACACCTTGATCGGAACCAAGAAACATGTCTTTGTAAAAGGTTAGAACAGGAACAGGAACCAAAGTCTCTGTCCATAACCAAGAAACCACGCCCTCAGAAATGGTTAGGGCAGGAACAAGAACGGGAACAGGGTCTCTTTTCCGCACCGAGAAAAAGCACGCCTTTGTAAATGGTTAGAGCCAGGAACAAGCCATGCTTTCTCGGGTCCTTAACCAAAAAACCATACCCCCCTCAACTCCCACGTCAAACCCTACTCCACCACACTCCCCATCCAGGGACTCCATCTCAAAGGGGTAAAGAGTCGTGCTTTCCTCCGCGGATTTCTTGGCCGTAACCGGACTTCCAGGCACAAAGTTTGTTTCCGTAACTAAGCAGCCAGCCACGTTTTTCGTAAATGGTTAAAGCCAGGAACAGGACATGCTCTCCTGGATTGGTTCATAACCAGAAAACCCATACTTTTCGTAAATGGCCAGGACAGGAACAAAGTCCGTCGTGAACCAGGAAACATACCACCCTCAACTCCTCACCCCGAGATTCTCCGCCAGTAAGAAAGAAAGTATGTCATCCACCATACTATATCCTCTTTCAGAACTGCCCTCCCGATGGTAATCCTCATCCAATACCGCCCTCACAGTACAATCCCTCTAATCCAGTAACGTCCTCCTAATCCAGTTGTCTCCATTCCAAGAAAAGAGAAGCAGAGTCATGTCCTCCTGAGCAGGACCAGGAAACACTACTTACCATCATCAACCCTTCTAGAGTGTGTTCTAGATCCCCTCAAAGGAAAAAAAAAAGGCTAAATTCCCTAAGAGAAAAACTAAAAGTCTCTAAAGAAGAAAACCAAGCACCTAGGCACCTACTCCCAAGCACCCCAAAAAGATGTAGAATAAGACACTTTCCTTTCCTAGAGAAACTCGGGATGCGGTAACGGTGGTGGGTGGAGTATCCAACTGAGACAATGGCGGAGAAATGCGATGCCGCGAGGGTAGAAATGATACTAGAAAAGTGAAGAGGAGATGTATAGTTACCTCCCTCGCTTCCTCCCTCCCTACTCCATCGTCGTCAGAGGCATTATCGGAAAGAACAGATGGGATCGTGTGTTTCGCAAGTATCACATGACCGCCATCCCTCCCCTTCCCTTCCCTTCCCATGAGTATCACAAGGAAATAACATATGTAGTTCCTTCCTCCCTTCCTTCCTTCCCAAAATCTCAACCTCCTCCATATATGGAAGGAGTCTCCCTCGCGCCTTCCCTCCTTACAATCACTCACTAGCTCTATAATAACCGTACGACAAAACCCCTACCACGTGACTCTACACGCACCTGTACCTGATTAATCTAACCACCAGACGACATGTTTCTATCCCCCATCACATCCACGCCGCCAACAACAGCGCGCGCGCGCGGGTGTCACAAGGCCATGAATAGTTTCCCTCCCCTCACCCTTTGTAATCTCATACATGACGGCGGCCACGCACCAAGCATCGCACCCCTGCACACATCGCCAGCACCAGCGTCACCCTCCTCCACCCATCAACCTCCCCGCCTGCCTCTCCCCTCCGTCATCCCTCAGCCACCGCGGCGCCTTTTAAATCCAGGACCGCATGGGTGGTGGATGGGCTGGAATGGGGGGTGGTGATTGGGTGGTGGAAGGCGGAGCGGGTTTCATCGCGTAGGGCTTGGCGGGGCTTGGGGGCGCTTGCGCAGGGACCGGGGGGGGGAGGTGGGTGGCGCTTTTGGAAGGTTGGGTGTCTGGGTTGGTGGTGTGTGGTGGATGGAGGAGGATGGAGGATGGGGGATGATGGGTTGGGGGGGTATTGGGAGGGACAGGTGAGTGGTGGTGATGGTGATGGTGATGGGCGTGGAGAGGGCCAGATGTTGATGGGAGGCCGGCCGGTGGGATTTGCTTGGGATATTGGGAAGCGCGCACGGAGATTGCGATGGGTGGGATCAACGGCTGTGGGATGGGGGAGGGAGAGATTGGTTGGTGGTGGTGGTGGTGTTGTGGTGGTACTTTGACGCCGAGGAGTGCGCGCGGTACAAACACCACAGCACACAAAAACCACACGGCCAGCGAAACAGTGCGACCGGCCAGCTGGATGTGCCAACGGTTCGCACGCGCAGTGTGATGGGGCCAGCGCTGGAAGGAAGGAAGGACTGTACTAGGGAGACGTGGGCTTGGGATGCTGGTGGGTGGGTGGTTCGTGGGATTGGGATTGAGATTGGGATTGTGGTGAAACTGTCAGTGCTGTACCACCTGCCATCGTGATCTCTGGTGCGGCTGTCTCGTCTTTCCACGACGCAAGGGAGGACCACGGACGGCAGGAGTGGTGAGTGGTGAGTGGTGAGTGGTGAGTGGTGAGTGGTGAGTGGTGAGTGGTGAGTGGTGAGTGGTGTCTGTACCTACCAAGGTAAGGAGTTTGACAGTATGCACGGCGGCAGTTTTTCGTTTGTCCCATTTGTTTGTTGGTTGTCGTCTGTCGTCTGTTGCTGTCAGTCATTCAGATACGTCAATTGTGTCGCCCTCATCCCATCCCTTCAGGTACCCGATCCCGACCCCGATCGCCTCTTTCATCCGTCCCAACTCATCACCTTCCTTTCATTCTCCCCTTCACCCTCGGTGGTAGTGTACCATCGCACCAACGGCTACAACGGCGCGGCCAGCTTGGTCCCTGGGACCCTTGGTATAGCCACCGGTCCGGATGTCTCACCGGAGCCGTGGTACAGCCAGCGGCCAGGACGAGAAGAGGATAAAGCAAAAAGGAAAATGAAAGAAAATTGCCGTCGCTCCGCCTGTTGTGCCGTCGTCGTCGTCGTCGTCAGCACCGAGTCCACAGTGCACACGAGTAAGTTTTTGGTGTTGGCGTTGGCGTTGGCGTTGGCGTTGGTGTTGGTGGGTGAAAAGTACCTCGAGTGAGACAGTGTTTTGTACTGTACTTGGATGTACTCTCTTTCTCTTCCAGGCTGCACTGTCTGGTGCAATTCCCACAAGGCCCAGCCCGCGCCAGGACCCATCGTCTTGAGATTGGCCCACGTCAAATTATGTGAGCAACTCCCCATCCCAATACGTTCTAGCCTTGAAACTTAGCTTGTTTGTGTGTGCGCCCCTCCCCTTCCCCACTCCACCCCCCCCCCGTCCCCTCTCCCTCTGCCGTTCCTTTGTCCCTTTTGTGTCCCTCCCTCTCTTTTGTGTCCCTCCTCCTCTCGTCCCTCGCCCCTCGCCCCTCGTCACCCCCCCCCCACTTCCCCCCCAATCGTGGCCATTTAGTGGTCTCTTTGTCACATTTTGTCGGCTTTTCCCCTGTCCTTAGCCTGTGATTGCCATCTTTTTTTACCCGTCCCTCGAATTTATACCCTGGGTACTTAGGTACTCCAACGCCCCTCCCCCCCTGTCCATTTGCCCATTTCACCCCAAACACTGCTTATCTCGCCTCCACGCTCATCTTGATCCTGATTCTGATCTTCACTACTATTAACCACTACGGTACCCGCGCTTCCTACCTTACATTCATTTCGGATTGTCCCTGAACGTCAACCTCAACCTCCCTTCTTCAACCCTCACCGACGCTCCTTACGAGAAAGAACCAGCTTCTTTCTTCGCAACACCCTCCCGTTACATTCGTTTTTTTTTAGGCGCAAGCCAGGACACTCCTTTGATTTTTGTGAAGAGGGTACAGAGTACTCTAGGGAAACGGATAGGAAAAGCGAAAATAAACTTCAATCTCACGAATTTCGACACTATACACAATCATCTACAGCTTCACCTTCAACAGTCAAGATGAAGTTCACCGCCGCCACCGCCGCAGCGGTCCTTGCGGGCTCTGCTGATGCCTTCTGGCGCATGGAGTGCCGTGGTCGTTCGGGTCTTGCCCGTCTCGATCCCCTCGTGAACCCAGGTGCTGCGTCCACCCACGCGCACACCATCTTCGGATCTTCTGGTATGTTTATTCCTTTCTGTCTTTGATGAGATAGATCTTGTGAGTTTGTTCACCCAGGTCGATCTTTGGTCGTTTGGCGTTGTTGATTGGCACTTCCAACGACACCAGATCGATCTGGGTGAACAATCTCATGGATTCAATCTCATCACCTCAAACCACCACAACACGGCTAACCACCACAGGCTTCACTGAGTCCTCTGGCAGTGATGAGCTCCTCGCTGGTGACTGCACCTCGTGTGCCGTCTCCGAGGACAAGTCCGCCTACTGGACTCCTCCCATGTACTTCAAGGATGCCGCCACCGGCCAGTACAAGATCGTCGACCAGGTCGGAGGCATGCTTTCGTGAGTTCTCCCCAACGTCCTCCCCGATAAATAATACTAATATCTCCCCAGCTACTACTTCCTCAACTACGCCCCTGGCGAGACCAAGATCACCGCCTTCCCCCACGGCATGGAGATGATCGCCGGTGACACCAACCTGCGCAACTTCAGCGTCGCCGAGTCGGACCCCAGCTCGCAGACCGGCCTCGCGCAAAAGGCCGTCGGCTTCAACTGCCTCAACTACGGCAAGGCCGCCGAGGGCTCCCTCTACCGCCACTTCATGCCCGACAAGGCCTACCTCGACGCCAACTGCAAGGACGGCATCCGCGCCGAGCTCATGTTCCCCTCGTGCTGGAACGGCAAGGACGTCACCTCCAAGAACAAGATGGACCACGTCGCCTACCCCAGCTCCGTGATGGACGGCTCCTGCCCCGAGGGCTTCCCCATCCGTCTCCCCGGCCTCTTCTACGAGACCATCTGGAACACGGCCGAGTTCGACGGCGTTGACGGCGAGTTCGTCTTCTCCAACGGCGACCCCACCGGCTACGGGTACCACGGCGACTTCATCATGGGCTGGGAAGAGGAGTTCCTCCAGTCCGCCGTCGACACCTGCACCAACAACTCCGGCCGCATCCAGGACTGCCCCCTCTTCACCCTCCAGGACGACATCACCAGCCAGGCCTGCCAGATCAAGAAGGGCGGCCTCATCGCCAACATCCTCGCAGCTGACGACCTCGTCGGCCCCATCGCCAACCTCCCCGGCGGCGTAAAGCTCACCCCAGGCCCCGACTACGTCGTCAAGGGCGAGCCCGCCGCGGACGCCTCGTCGACCCTCGTCGTCCCCACCCTCTCCCACTCCGCCGGCTCCACCATCGCGCCCTCCGAGACCGCTGCCCCCGGCGGCGTCTTCAAGGAGAACAACGCCGTCGTCGCCGACGTCAAGGTCGAGGCCCCTGCCACCACCGCTAAGCCCACCCTGAGCCTCGCCGACAACCAGAAGGTCAGCTCCACCAGCTACATCACCAAGGATGGATCCGTCGTCGAGGTTATTGTGATTGAGGAGCTCACCACTATTACCGATGAGCTGAAGACAAAGACTGTGACTGCTGCGGCTGGTGCTAGGAAACGCGCGCACCGCCACGGTCGTCGCCACAACTAAACTCTTTTTCTCGACTGGTAGTTGGGGAGAGTTTGGGGTGTTTAGTACAAGGATTAGATTCATGAGGGGGAGGGTTATGTTATGAAAGGATGTGGAGGTTTTTACGGAAGGAGGATTGCTTGCGTAGGGAGGGGGGGAGTTGTTCAGTCGTTACTTATTCACGTTTCTACACTCATCTTCATTCTGCCTTCTGTGCCGTCTTTTTATCGCCTGCTGGCTGTTTATATTCGCCTCACCCCGTTGATCTCTTTTCCCTCGTCCTATTTTTTGGTCCATATGTTCTGTCATTCAAGGTTTCGTTGCTCGCGCAATAATGGTTTGACACCTTGTTGCGTCTGTGTAACTGTTTTCCGATGGAACTGGGACTGGGATGGAGGAAGGGGGAGGGAGAAAGGGGGGTTGGTGGGCGCGGGGGGAGGAGGAGGATATGTGTATAGTATGGGGAAGTAGGTAGTTGTTGATATGGGTTTTTTTTATTCCTTGCCTGTGCCAATCGGTGGTTATGATCGTGTCTATGTCCGTGAAGCGTGTGACACCAGCATAAGCACCAGCACCTCCAGCGACAGTGAACTTCCTCCAACATATCAGACATCCTCCACCTCCTCTCCCATAGACAGGCAAGTATCCTGCTCCCCCCCCCCCCCTATGCCCTTTTTTCGAACCTAAAACCTAGAACCTAAAACCTAAAACCTAATCCTCAAAACCCCCCTCCATCGCCCAGCCCCAAAAAACGAGAATATGCAAAACAACAGACACAGCTTGCGCGCTCTGCTCCCGAGCGCGGCGGGGTTTGATAGGCAGACGGGCGGACGGGCGGATGGGCGGATGGGGGCTGCAGGGTGCTGCGATTCTTGTCGTTCATCTGCCTTCTCACCGCTACGGAGGTCTCGCCGCCGTGCAATTCTCGCCGCTGGAGTGTAACAAACTCACCGGGGAGGCTTGGGAGATACGTATAAACACCGCACCGGCCCAGGTATAGGGATAGGAATTGAAATGCGCACGCGCACCGCACTATTTGGACGTCCTTTACTTTCAGATGACTCTGTTTCTGCGTTGGTGGAAGGGGGGAGGGGGTTATATAGGCCCCAAGCTGCGAAATTTGGGGATGGAGAAGGGGGGATGGTGTGCGTTAATGCTATTACCCACATCCATACCGCACCGTCGCGCGTGACACCAGTCCCCTCTTCCCTTCTTTCCCCTATTACCCTCTTACTCGTTCATCCCCGGCCCGTCTACGCACGGAGGCGAGAGGTGGGGGGGCGCGGACGGGGAAATATATAACTCACAGTAATCACAGAAGGAACCAGAACCGGAAACGCAGATAGTCACATAGCCTTTATAAGCAGGGAAAATCCTGTACGAGCACATGTGTGGAGCTATCCCTATCCGCTATCCGCTATAACGCGCCTGACAGAGGGTAACAAGTCGCGTGTGGCACTTCCATCTCGTCATACACCCTTGGGATATCCTCGGGTCCCAGGCAAGGGAGTTCGGTGCGCGAGGTGAGAATGGTGGGATGGTGATGAGAAGACTTTGGTGACTAGAAGACAGCACCGACGAGAAGACAGCACCGACGACAAGACAGCGCTGACGACAAGACAGCACTGACGACAAGACAGCACCGACGACAAGACAGCACTGACGACAAGACAGCACTGACGACAAGACAGCACCGACGCAAGACAGCACTGACGACTGCACACCCCTTGCAACCCTCCTCCTCCCCCACTTACTCTTTCGGGCAATATGGCGTCTAGCGGGCGCTGCCTTTGTGCGCTAACGCACACAGTAATATCTTGACACGTCTGAGAGCGGCTTGCATATCAGTTGTCACAAGACCCGCTACCAAAGGCCCAAATTCAGTGACGGGATCCCACAGCAACGACGAAATCGCCAGCAGAACTCCGTCTGCGAGTTTGCTCACGGGCGGCGTGGGCTCTGTACGCGGGCGACAGGAAGCTGTCTCTCGAATTCGTCTTCGGTAGTTACCATTTCGCGGCGGGGAATAACACACCTCGTCATTGCGAAGGATGCACCTCAAGAGCGACGTCGTGACTCCCGGCCGCAACTCGGTGCACAACTCGGCGTGTCGAGAGATATCATGCTATGAAGCTACGAAGCACCTTTTTATCGTGGTTCCTTTGAAGTTGGGAGGCGTGGGGGGGGTGGAGTATTGGGTGTACCGTGGTGGACTGCAGTGTTGCCCGAGTACCGCTACTCGGAGAATCCTCGAGTACCGGCCTCAAAATTGAAGCTCGAGTACCGGTATTCGAGTACCGGTACTCGAATACCCGAGTAGTACTCGCATATAAATAGAAATAGAAGTAAAAATTGAAATATATATATAATCTACTATTCTAACTCTTATTGTCTGTATCGTCGCCGCTATCTTCGTCGTCGCCTTGTGATAAAACACCCTAATTCCGTAAGCAAAGCAGATATCTTAGTGTAGAAGGCGATAGTCGGTTCCGTTTCTTTGTGATAATATCAGCACTAACACTAAATAATCGTTCTGAGTCTGCTAAGGTAGCTGGAATAGCTAGGTGATCCTTTGCAATAGAAGCAATTAATGGATATTAGTATTACTTACTCTGCTAATACTTGAGAATATCCGTATTCCTACTAACTATTAGCTCCTTCATCTATCGCTTCCATTCTAGCTTAATATCATGGCGGCTTTGTGATACGTATAGCTTATCTTCTAAGTCTATATTAGTATTCATAGCTTGCTCTATATTAAGATCCTCATCCTTAGCTTTAATACTATTAATAGCGTTTGCTGCTTAAATATTAGACTTGCGGCCTAAATATTAATAGAAGCAGTCCTACTACTACGCTCTTGCCCTATTCTTCCTAGTTAAGTGCGTGCTATCGTCTTTCCATATAATATTAAAGACGTTAAAGTTATACTAAGGATCGTAGATTGTAGTAATTATAGAGTGACTCTGTTACTAATTTGTAGCTAGAGTATAGTAATCATTAAGCTTCTTTAATGTAATCGAAGAAGTAGTAGTAATTAGGCTCTATTCTAGTAGCTCATGCCCTATATCTTTAAGCTTCTTAATCATTCTCATATACTATAGAATAGCATAGTTAAGAGTTAGGTAAGAAGAGCCCTATAGCTTCTTAGTTAGGCGGACGAAGATATAGAATAGCTTTAATAAGTCATGTAGCGTAGCCTAATCTATTGCTATTAAAGTAATATTCCTCATACTAATATTAAGTTGCTATGATGCATATAAAGCTGTAATTAGAACCTAAAGCTTTAAAGCTATATTAATCATTTAATAAGTCAAGCTCTAGTAGACTAGCATATTAAGTGTTAACTAATAGACTTGAATACCTATAGCTTTACACTAATTCTTTAAGGCATTTTTCTACCTATGGCAGTTCTAAAACACATATATATAGCGCTATAGCTTTATAAGAATAGATATAATTTCGTATTTAGTAGCAGTTAATAGTCTAGTTAGTATTCATGTAGCCCTAACCTTAAGCTAGTATGCCTCTACCCTTTCGTTAGGCGTTACCTTTAAGGAAGCTAAAGTAGCTTAAACGGTAATGTTAATAATATGCCTAATATAGCGTACGTCTCCTGCTTTCGCTCTAAAAGCCTATGGTTATTTTAAGGAAATAGGGGCTATTAATGCTAGTCTCTTATACTCTAATAGCATTGTCGTATTTAATGACGCATTATCTCTTATAACTATGAAGATAGTAGGTGTGATATTATAATCATCTATTATACTCATCATCTGTTTAGCGAGGTATTTACTAGAGTAGATTAGCTCTTAAAGGTGTATAACGTTAAGTATTATAGTTCTCATCTACTAATTATCATTTATCTAGTATATAGTAACTACTACATATTTAGAGTAGTTCTAAGTAGACTAAGTATTAGTCGTTATGGATAGTCGTCTACCATTTATAACATGCTACTAAAGCTCTACTTAAAGCCGTGCTTTATGATAGTAGAATAGACGATATAAATCCCGTCTAATTGTAGTTCTACCTACTGTTAAAACAGTAGGGTTTAGATGATGAACTAATTGCTAGAATGAGTAGCTTTCCATAAGGCGTAGCGGTAGGTTATTTGATACCATAAAAGAGAGTAGAAGCTCTCTATATTTCGACGAGCTTAGTGCGCTATTAGGTGCTTAGCAGGGCTGGAAAAAGGTAGAAGTAGGAATAGAAGTAGAAGTAGATGGCATTAACGAGCTTCTAATTAAGGAGGATAGCTTCTCGTATTCTATATATATAGATGGGTGCATCTTCTTAAGATGATTCTAAAGATTACTCGTCGTCTAGCTCTTTACTAGCTAGCTTAGCATATAGTTACAATCGGTTTGAAGGCATTAGTATTAGACTCTAGTAGGTATTATATCTAATAAAGTATAGTAGAATAGCCCTTTTGAAAAGAGGATTAACGTAGACTTAGGTAATTGAAGTCTTAGAGGCATATGCAGCATCGGAATAAGGGGCGGCAGCTCTAAAGCATTAGACTAATACTTAGCCGGCACTAGCGAAAGCGAAGAGTCACTCATTATAGGAAGCAATATAGAACGCTTAAGTGGAAGAAAGCTTTAATTATCTATTCTATTCTACGATCTATTTACCCCTCTTTGCCAAGGGCTTGGCAGTACTTAGAGTACTCGGAGTAGTACTCGGGGACTCACCGAGTACTCAAAATATCGCCCGAGTACAGTAGTACTCGGGTACTCGGCGAGTAGTACTCACGGCGAGTACTACTCGGGCAACACTGGTGGACTGTGGTTGTAGAGGAGGGGCAAGAAAAAGAGATGGGGGTTTATATTATGGATTATCTCACCACCTATCAAACCCCCTTTCTGGGTTTTATGTCTGCTTCCCCCCTTTCTCTTCCTCCCTTTTTTCCCTTCCCTTTTTCCCTTCCCTTTTTCCCTTCCCTTTTTCTCTTCCCTTTTTCTCTTCTCTTTTTCCCTTCTCTTTTTCCCTTCCCTTTTTCCCTTCCCTTTTTCCCTTCCCTTTTTCCCTTCTCGTTTTGTCGTCACCCTTCCCCCACACACACCTTCATCCGATAAAGCCGCGTGCATACCGATAACACAAGCATATACCCACAAACCCCAAGGAAAATACCCATCTACATACGTCTAACAGTTTCAAAGTATATCCAGAACAAACAAACCCGCATTTGCTCTACAGGGCTGTGAGGTGGTTTTCTTTTGCTGTCTAAAGAGCTGAAGGGCGGGGGCAAGGAGTGGTGGTCGTTGTTGTTGTTAGAGTGTTCTCGCCGTTGGATGGTTCTTGTCGTCGTGACTATATTCTCACCGTTTAAAAGATCTCGTCGGCGAGGTTTGTTTTCTCATCACCCACTTGCTCCGCACCTCCCACCCGTCTCCTACGTATGCTATCTATCAAAGGTTCAGCTTGTGCCCCGTATTGTTTACGCTTAACGAAGCCAGGTGTTTCAAATATTTTATCTTAGGTGGCTTCGTCATCAGCTGGCTCCGGGGTGTTTGAATTGGGGTTTTAAGGATGGGAGGTTGTGGGAGATACGCTAGATTCAGGGGTATTTTGGGAGAAGGGAGAGGGAGGAGATGGGATAAATGGAAGGAATATTGGGGAGATGGGATGGAGGAGGTTATAGTTCGTGGAGTACGTATTCTCTCCAAGATCTAAGATCTATCAACCCATCCTTCCTATACTCATATCTATATCCGTTATCCATTCTCCTTCGCCACACAGTTCTCTTTTTCTCATTTTTCCATTTCCGTACTTTTTCTCTTCCTCTGTCCTCTATCCTTTAGCGGCTGCGTTTGGGGAGAAAACACTGAGAAGGTGTTTTTGGGGGGGGGGGGGGGCCCCGCGATTGGAAGGGGGGATAGGTTCTTGCTATCAGATTATTCTTGTCGGCAGGAGCTTATTGCTGCCATTCCGTACTACCACCTCTTACCTCCCGCCCTCCGTCTGCAACATCAACGTCAGCGGTTCATCTCGTATCCTATATTATTCGCGCCTGACAAAACCTAGCTCAGCAATCATTTCCTCTGTTATGCTCTTTCGACGGCTCGATCTTGGAAGTGAATCGAAGGTTGAAGGATGACGGGTTTATAGGAGATATGCCGGAATGAGAGATGCTTTTGGTGGTGGTTATGGGGGGGAGGGTCAGGATAAGGATGGGGTTGGGATTTGCGGGCTGGAGGAGAGAGGGCTGAGAAGGGGTTACGTATATCCGATGGTTCATCAAACACGCTTGGCATCCTCATACCCCCCCTTACAGTTTTCCCCTGGCTCTCCCAACAGCAGAGCAAGCGATAAATCATGCAGTGATGGCGTGGTGGGCTACATAACACCTTCCCAGCACGCAGCACAGCTCGACAGAGAACTAATAACTTACAAGAGCTAATAATGGTGGTGTGCGGCGCGGTTCGCCTAGCGGAGTGGGCAAGTGGTGGTTATCCTGGGGAGATAAGGTGCTGAGGTACTGGGCGGGCATGTTTGGGGACTCTTGTTGTTGAGCAGTTTTTGCTGTCGGCGGTTGTTGTTGTCGACTCGTTCTTGTCGAACACGCAGTGGAAAAAAAGCCCCGTCGTAACAATGTACTGTTGAGGCCGCTTGGTCTTGGTTTCGTCCGTTTTGATAAGCTTGACAGCACCATAGAGCAAAGTCAAATCTCTCCATAGTTTTTCACGTCTCGCGTGGAGGAAATCACCATGGCGCCGCCCAGTAGACCATTTAACTTGGACTCTGCCTCTGCTTTATAGGTGAATTGGGGATTGGGTCGGTGATATAGAGAAGGAAGAAAGAAGAAAGAGGTAGGATAGATGGGACAAATAGGGGTATGGTGAGGAGGAGATTGTGTGACGTAGGCGAGGTCTATCAAAATCCGTTTCCAAACTCCGTATTTACCTTCTCTCCTCTTCTTACCTTTATGTTCTCCTCCCTTTCCCTCCTTCCCACGCCCATTCCCTCCTATGTTCTCAGGTCCACATAGCAACAACGGGGTGGACGGGTATGTAGCACCTCCGGCACGCAGCACAGCTCAGCTGTCAATCAATCAAAGGAGGTCTACTTTGCTTCATATGCCGCGCGGCTCGGTCGGCGGAGGGTCACGAAAACGCCTGTCAGGTCAACGGCAGGGAGAGTGAAGTTCTGTGGATGAGGTGCGGTGCTGTCAGGGGGTTCTCGTTGTCATCCGGTTCTTGTCACCGTCGCGGAGTCTTTTCGTAGGGGGGTTCTCGCCGTCACTCGAGCTACGTATCCTTGGAGCGTTCTAATCTGCGCCGAAACATCAACGACTCGCGGCATTGGCATCGCTGGGGAGAATTTACCTTCTCTCGCCTTGTCCGCCATACTACTGATTTTTGTCTTTGTATGCCGTGATGTTTGGGTTATAGGTTAGGTATTAGGTGTTGGTCGTTGTTGAGGTTGACTGCTGGTAAGTCGCCCGACAACGAGCTTGTTCTGCCTTAAAAGAGTGCTTTTATTTCCAGTCAATATTTTTAGATCCAATATATGCTACTAAACACGTGTCTTAATTAACCCCACTTGCTATATATTCTGCGCTGAACGGGTAATCGACATAGCCCACAGCGGTGTTAGTATAGAAAGTCTCGCGCTCGTATGCACCAAGCTCTAGACCTTCCTTGATTCTATATACCAGATCTGGGTTTGCAAGAAAGTATCGCCCAAACATCACCACGATGTCCTTGTCCGGATACTCTTCATCGACAAGTTTTTGCACGTCTGACAGCTTATACCCTCCAGCGACCAGAAGAGGTCCACTCCAAAGCTTGTATGCAAAGTCTAACCGCTCACCACCTTTAGAATCATCGGCGCCAGACATTCGTGACTCGACCAAATGAAGGTAGGCCAGATCTAATTGGCCGGCTTTAACGATGATATCCGAAAACTGCGGGATTGGATTCTCCATCTTCATGCCTTGAAACGAACTCCATGGAGTGAGACGAAGCCCAACTCGTTCTGGGCCGACAGCGTCGACGACAGCCTTCATGATGTCGTTGATCAAGCGAGACCTATTTTGCACGCTTCCGCCGTATTCGTCGTCGCGCTTGTTACTGACGTCTTGGATGAATTGATCGACGAGGTAGCCGTTTCCTCCGTGGCATTCGACACCGTCAAAACCTGCTTTGATTGCATTTTCCGAGGCAGTCCGGAAATCCTGAACCGTTTGCTTGATCTCTTCAATGCTCATGGGCCGTGGTACTGCTGCGCCTTCTCCTATTGGAATAGCACTAGGCCCGACGATGCTGACTCCCTCTCTCTGTGCATCCTTAACATTCGCAGCACGACCCATCCCGAATAGCTGACAGAATATGAAGCATCCTTTGCTGTGAACTTCGTCGGTGATTGTTCTCCAGGCAGCGACCTGATCATTGCTCCAAATACCAGGACCATTAGCGAAACCGCCGCAGGCTGCCTGCGATATGAGTGTGCCTTCGCTGATAATCAAAGTGCCAGGCACAGAGGCTCGTTGGCTGTAGTATTCCTTCATCAAAGGCGTCGGCACGCGGTCGTCGTTCGCGCGGAGGCGAGTAAGCGGAGCCATCCCGATCCTATGCTTCACTTCTACATTGCCTATTTTGAATGGCTTGAATATGCGTGATTCGGCCATGAGTAAAGGATTTTGGATAGAGTATGATGCGATTTAACGAAGTGTTGTTTGTCAGAGTATTCGAATATGTATGAGACAAAGCTCTCATCTGCTTGGGTATTCTGAAGCATATTTATATGACTGCTGTGGTAATGTTATAAATGACTTCGTACTTCGATGACAAACTCGCCGTGGCAATAGCTCTCTAATAGGAAATAGGAATTTTCTTTAATGGGATGCATCGTGATGAAAGAGATTACCATTTAGAAGAGCTATGAAACTATTGGATATAGAGAAACTATTCCATTCAAGAAACGAAGATACGTTCTATCATGGAAAATGTATATTTCCTATTGAGGAACAGACATAGTTCCATTTAAGGACTAGGTATACTTCAAGGTAACCGCAGATCCACCTAACATACTAGCACCGGATAGCGCGGATGATCCTTCGACCGATGGCAGCATTAATCGTACATAATCTGCAAGTATTGAGACCACAACGGTGGCCGCAATACTTGCTGATTACGTGCTGCCTATGTACGATTATTCCATAACTCTGCCTTCTGTCCGCATTTCTTTGGTTCTTAATTCTGTTCTCATACTGTTCGGCCGGTGGTATGTAGCAAGTGGTAACAACTTTTCGCGCGAAGCTCCGTTGAGATAGCCCACTCATTGTCTCATTACTTTGCTTTCAGGGGACCTAGAACTTCACAGCCTACTAAATTACGCCCTTTCGAAATGTCCCTTCGACTCCATTCTCTAGACTTTCAAGACTTTGATGAGCTCGTGTCTCACGGCACCTGCTACCCACCAGGCGATGACCTCGTAGGTCCCCCGACGCCAATCTGCTGGCCGGTGAAGACCGGAGAAGAAGCGCAGACCCGATTAGCTTTCCACTTCACCAAACAACGAAGTCGCTTCCGTGGCGATCCTACAGTTCGCTACATGAAGGTTATTGATACTGCGAACAAAAATTCTATTATTAGCATTGCTCGCTGGCATTTCTATCCGAATGGCTACAACTTTGACACCGAGATTCACTGGGAGACTCATAATCTTGAACCAGGGCAGTCTGCTCCCTACGGTTTCAACATTGCTCTTCATAATCATATCCTAACAACCCGGGACGCAGCCCGGCGTTCATGGATTCCAGAAAACACGCCATGTTGGATATTGATGCACATGGTGACGCATCCGTCTCATCGTGGTAAAGGTGCAGCAGGCCTTCTAGTCAAATGGGGCATTGAACAAGCTGAAAGGGACCACGTCCCAGCGTACCTAGAAGCTGGTCTCATCGGCAGGCCAGACTATGAGCGATTTGGCTTTGTGGAGGTGGGTGACATGTTGCAGTTGGATTTAAAGGAGTTCAACGTCGATATGATGTTCAGAATGATCAAAATGGCGTATTTCCCGCGAGAAGAAGTCGAGGACGGCGCGGAGATTGCTATAGATCCCACAGTCACAAGTTTGACCTAGGGGCCATTTGCAGTAGTTTGCTTTATGCGGTATTTGACGAACTACGGCTTGTGTATTGGATCCTTTAGACGAATGTTTCTTCCCAGAGCGCCTTACCCTGGGGCGTGAATGCTTTTTCTGACCAAATAAATCGTTTTAGGATTTCAAGCAATTCTGGCCACGACCTATTCGAGTCTCCGAACCTGGCAGAATTATTCGAGCGCAAAAGTGAGATAAAATCGGAGCGTATAGCTCCTTCTGGAGCAAATGCGCCGCCAATGTACAAGAGCCAAAGGAGCAAGTCGGGGTGATCATCCCATATGGGGTCGTCGATTGCCTGTTGTATTTCGCAGAGCAGTTGTGAGGAAACATGGAACTGTGAAGTTTGGAGTCAGCATATTCATGAATTCGAGTAGCTAAGAAGTCTTGCGGGTTCTCAAGTCCGTCTAGGTGAAGCTTTTCTTAGCGGGAGCAAGACCGGCAAGAGATATGAGAACACAATGTTCGTGGTTCACCTACAGGGATGACTAGGGAGCACCACACTGTGCAGCAAAGCATAACTGAGCATATATATGCCGCAAGGTGACAACACTTCAGAAGAGGAGAAAGATCTGGCACGCCCACAAGCCTAGATTGTATAGATGCTGTATGATTATTGATACCTACCATCCCCATTACATCAAATTTTGTGTAACCAGGGACGTCTCGAATACATTGCAATGCATGTAAATCTTCGAGCACTTCGATAAACTCTTTAGTGAGGACGTACAACCGCGTCTGAAATCCTAGTGGCAGCCGAAAAACGTTTGGATAGAGCGAACCTCTAGTCCATTGAAGTTCGGCGAATGTTGAATGATCAAAGATTCGACTAGACCCTGCTAAGATTGAGGAATTAAGGTCTTGCCTGTCCCCATTGTAAGAGTAAGTCACAATTATATTTCAACTTTGCTCACCAAAATATGGCACGTTTGATTCCACTAGTGAGAAAAATACCCTTCTCTCGGCAGATCTCAAGTAGTTGCTGCACTGCGTTCATATGAATTTGAACCTGATCTGTCTTCCCAAGCCGAGCCTAGATAATCAAATGTCAGCTTAACCCAGGCTAAACCCCGGGAAACCCCAAAGAGCAGCGTTTACACACCTCTACCCCAGCTAGCAGTAAAATGGCTCCAATGGTAGATTCCGAGGTCGCCTCAACTAGAGAACTCATCTTCATTCGGATATATGTGATTGTCTGACCCTGGTAACCGAGACACTCGTAGTCAATACTACCCCCAGTGGCCGAAAATACAAAGGAGAGCATAACGGCGTTTAGCAGAGCGGAATCAACCAGGCCAGTTCGGAAAACCGAGAAAAAGTTCTGGAACGCAAGCTCTTTCGCAACACTGAAGACTGGCTCAGGAGCCTGTCTAGCTTTGTCTATATCATTTATTGTTAGCTTTTTGAGGCATTTTTTATAACATCAGGAAATATTTACAGTTGCCCAGCAGTATCTGCAATCTCGACGAATCGACCGGAAGCGTCTCGAATGGGTCGAATCTGGAGCAGAAAGACTTGTCTAGACTTGAGGTATACACCAATCTCCTGGCTTTACAGTGATCTTCCGATGTCGTCACGCGAAAATTGTCCCCCGTGTTTTGTTGGAGCATTCGTTTGATCCGAAGTGCTCGCTTTACGGCATGCGACTGGGCCAGACGCCTCGTGGTCTTATTTTTCGCGTCATCTGGAGATTGGATAGAGATGAACTGGAAATGTTCTCCTGAAAGGGTTAGTAGCAAGTAGTAAGATATCTAGGATGTACTCCATACCAGTAGAACTATTGCCAGTTGACACCATTACGCGAAATAACTTGGACAACTATTGCGAAGACTTCCAGTCCGATTACGTCGTAATGGTACAGAGTGTAATGTATATTGAAGATGACGGAGCAGCTATTATCGCTATAGAGGATTAACAAAGCGGTATGATTATTATATTACACTGACTTCTAGATTTACAAAAGTTGGGATAGCCGTGGAACGTCAACCCCATGTGGTGTTGTTGCCCAGCCTTGGGGTATAGCGTGTTACCAGAGGTTGATAGCCTCCAGATGAAGATGGTAGCCGATCTGCTTGTTTTGGCACAGCGCGGATTAGTGATCCTTTTCACAGCTTGATTATAAATCAGAACTGAGAGTGGCCCGCCTTTTCTCTATCAAGCGCTGACAGATCTCTGAAATTAACGCCTAACCTCTTTCTAGAAGTACCTTCTTACTCTAATTAAAAGCCTACGCAATAACGCAATAACGCCTAGTCGTGGTCGGAAGCAAAATGCGTTCGCGAGACAATGTAGAAGCAATGTGCGTTCACGTAATGTAAGTAGTAGTTCGTAATAGGGGTAGCTGTCTTGCACCCATACTTGCAAGTAGTTGCCGTCCTGTAACGAAACTGTCGATGAGGAACGTCCTGGAAATATCGCGCCGTACTTCTTCTCGATGCTGTCATCAATGAACAACACAATGGTTACGGCAGGCATTCCAATTTCAAAAAGAAAAGAAGGTCGGGTTTACAGTGGCGTGGGTGGCTTGTTGCCGAACGTCGTCGTCGGGTGGTGCTTGGGATGTGATATTGCTGCCGTCGAGTTTCTATTACCGTTGACCCTTTTGCTCACTGTCACCCAGCCCTCTCACCGCAGTCTTCTCGTGGCCGGTATGTCCCCCCAGTTTGGGCGGTAATGACGCGAGCTGCTGGCGCGGACAAGATTGGCCAGACCTTTATGATTACACCGTATAATAATGGATAGTAAAATGAACAATTGGTGAATAATTAATCAATAACCAATAACCAATAGTCAATAAGCTTCCCTGCGCATCGCCGATTGCACTCTGTCATCTTTGGAGTTGGATTTCTCGCTCTGCATGTGGTTTGTTGAAGTACTGGATTGTTAAGAGTATTCCAGCGGGGGTTTCTTCCCTCCACCACTATCATACTCCCTAACCCTGGGTCCTGATATCACGTACAATGTTACGTTGATGTGAACAGAACATATATCCGCAACTATATCTCCACTGATAACTTATTTAATTGGAATAAGGATACGAAATAGGGGTATGGAGGTGTATATATACCCCTGAGTTGATAGGGGGGAGGGATAGGTGTGACGGCCTGGTGGGAAAAGTGGTTTAAAAGATGCCATTTCGAAGGATATCACGGCATAAGGGTTTTCAGAGGTTACAAGGAAACCCAGAGGCTTCGAAATGGCGTCCCAAAACACGAAAGTTGCCCTCACATATAAGCACCCATCGATCCCGCAATCAGGGCTCGAGCAGACCATCGAATTCATGGTATTAGGATTTCCAGACGATCTACAACCTCCGATCGGAGATTCACCAGAGATAGCAGACAACTGCAGTCCAGGCACGTATACGACCTGAGCTGCAACAAGCTGCCTGACGCATCGCTGCTGTCGCTCTATTTCTCACTGTCAGTACTTCTCCTCACCATTATTTCTCGCCACAGGCACTTCATGGGTATAAAGTCAGCAGCAAAGGTATGGGAAAACTCGAAAGGCAAGTAGGCGGTATTCGGGAAGAGGCTTCGGATCCGGGCAGACAAGCTGTGGCAGGTTCGGAAGAACGCGCAAGTAACTATTCAACATGAGGTCAGCTGTGCTAGAGGGAGAAAGCATGGATGAACTGCGATTACTATGATGTTTGAGAATTCACCCCCGTAACTACTCACACAGATATCCAACTATCACGTCAATTGAAATTTGCCACGGAGCAGCAGGATTGCGTGCATCTTTATATAGTGAAAATTGGCGATGGAAGATTATGAGTCGGCTGTTTTGATGTAGATGATTTTGATATGACAGCTCTATTGTAGCAATACACGTTCTCACCACCACTATCCCAAAGGTACACACCACCATATCGAACAGAAATGGAAGTTAAATACAAGTACAATCCCCCCCCCCATGCAATGCAACATACACATCACCCCTATAATACAATCTACCGCCCCACACTCAGCAACCCCTCACGACGGCAGCACCCTCTACTCTCCCTTCTGCGCCTTCCTCTGCGCCTTCCTCCACTCCCTCTCCTGCTTCACCTTCGCCGCCTCCTCCGCCCTCCTCTTCTTCTCATACTCCTTCGCCTTCGCCAACTGCGCCTTACTCCTCTTCCCCGGCGTCTCCGTCTGCCCTGCCATCTCCCTCGCCGTCTTCACGCCCTCCTGAGCCGACTTTTTCGCGCCCTCAAGGGTCTCGCTCAGCGCAGCAAATATGCCTTTCGTCGTCGGCGGCTCAGCACGCTGCTTCATCCGCTGCACCGTCATGATATCGGCGCGGTACGGACTCGCGTCCTTGAGGTCGACTGTCTTAGCTGGTGGCGGCATCTGCGCCATCCCTAGGAAGGACCGGACGGCAGGTTTGCGGAAGAGAGTCACTTGCACCGCGGACCAGATTCCAGTGACGAAAAATGAGAGTTGTACGCCGGCGGGGAGAAAGGAGGTGACGAGGAAGGAGATAGCCGGGAAGCCGTAGGAGAGGAGCTTCTGGGTGTTGGCTGACATGGTGGATGCCCCTGTCTCGCCTCCTTGCTAGGGGGTTGTCAGTATATCTTCACCAGCCGCGGGTATTGGGGACATAGGGGGAAACGCACCTTAAGAACCAAATGCAACACTCCCGCCGCCGCAAGAGGTAGGATATAGAACGGATCAGGGATCGCCAAGTTCTGGAACCAGAGTAAACCCCCCGTCTCCAACCCAGGAACTGGCAACTTGCCCATCGCGCGCAGCAGCACAAACGTCCCGTACCCAGTAAACACCTGAACCATAGGCAACATGGACTTCCACATCTTGACCCCCGCACGGCTGTGAATCATCTGTATCTCGCGTCGCACCGCCATCATCCCCGCTTGGTCGTTCGCGCGCTGGATCTCCATCATCTTGGCGTGCAGCGGCTTCGTCTGCGGTTGTACGCGCGCCATGCGTGCCCCGTTGTCCGCAGCGTCGACGTACAGCTTGAAGAAGGCGATACGGATGAAGATGGCGGTTAAGGCGATGGACGCCCACCACGGCGTGCCGCAGTAGACATGTGTGTGCTCGAGCAGCCACTCAACGACGGAGGTGGGGCCGTAGCCGTAGTCCAGCCCCAGAGACTTGAGGTAGCCGATGTGTTCGGGGGCGTCTTTAGCGCTGGTGATGATGTCGATTGCGTCGTCGAGGGAGGTGCTGGTGTGCGCGCTGCTCGTTCCGGCTAGGGCATCGGTCGTGAGATCCCCGGGTGTGGTTGTTGCGGTTGTCGTTGCTGCCGCCTTGGAGGAGTTGAAGCGCCGCGACGGGAGCTGCGTCAGGATCGAGCTGGGTTGCACGAATCGCGGTCTCGTAGCTGCTGCCTTGGACGACAATGCGCTGAATGGCGCGGCGGGGAGCCGCGCATTGAGGGTGGTCGAGGAGGAAAACTGTGTTGTTCTGGTGAGCTCGGTGGATTGGCTGGGAGAAGGGGAGGAGCTTACGGATCTAATGGAAAGGTCTTCCAGTCGCCGGCGACCTATGCCAATGGCCCGGCTGGACCATTGTATCCCTCTGCTAGGTATCATGGCTGGTTGTCGTCGTGGGTGCGCGGACCGGACGACTGCGCTGTGCTCGGCCGGAAATATTTTGAGGTTCCTGGAAGCTAGTGCATAACTCTGTTCCTGCACAAAATGTCACGAGACTCCTTGGCAGTTGTGTTTATGAAACCCCGCCATGGTATAACATTTGAGGGAAGAAACATTTGAAGGGAAAAGGGTCTTAAGAATAGTTTAATGGCTTCTTTACTTTTATCAGACTTTCAAACACCCGGGTATCAATCATATAGTATCTTCTTTCCACCACTCGAATCCATCCAGAGCATTCAAAAAGGAAAGGTATTCATTCGCTTGGACCACTAACTCCACGATCCGGACCTCTCCTTGCAGGACTATCTAGACTCTCAAACTCCTTCCTAGCCTGCATAGCATTCTCCAGTGCAGCATTAAACCGCTCCTCCCCTGGAGGCAGTACAACAGCCAGATACGTATTTGTAGAGAATTTGACCACAAACATACAGAAGCGACTCAGCTTCAGCTCCAGCAGCACAAACTGCTCTGCCGACTTTGGTGTGCCCGTGTACCGGGACGTCGATTGCTTGAAGTTCTTAATAATATTCGAGAGCCGCTCAAAGCGGTCGGTAGTCGGGTTCGATGAACCGATTGAGGAGCACCAATGAGAAACCACGAGGAACGACGACCGCTCGAACAGCAACACTTCTTCAGCCTCGATAAGATTGCCGAGGGTTGCAAGGTGCCGCTCAATAGATGAGAGGTTAGGCACCAAGTCGTGTATAATCTCAGCCCACGCTTTATACAGCGACTGGTCCCAAATCGACGTCGCGAAAGGGACAGGGTCGAAGACATCCGACTTCGTCCTGATAGCCGCAATGCGGTCGTTATATGATGCCTCGCGCTGTGCTGGCGCGACAAGGTCCATTTTGTGAATGAGGATGTAGACGGAGGAGGTGGGTGAGAATTGCGACAGGGCGGAGATGATGGAGCGGTAGGTTAGGAGGTCTCGGTCGAAGTCGCGGGATTCGATGTCAAAGACATATATGAGAACGCCCACGTTTGAAAAGACGTGCGACCGCTGTTGGGATAGATAGTTCTCCATGAACGCATCCTGACTATTTCATGTTAATATTTCCACGAGACAAACGTACGCGCTGAACTCACCCTCCGCAATCCCACAGATTCAACGTCAAGTTCCCCAGAAACTTAACATGGCTCAAATCAACATCAATCGTTGCCCCCAACCGCCTCGTATCCCTCGCAACATAGTTACTGAAGATGATACTCCTCATCGAACTCTTTCCCGACCCACTCTTCCCCATCAACAACACCTTCTTCTTCTTCTGCTTCCGAATCTCCGGCGCCGCGCCCGCATCCGCTACTGGTTGCGCCGAGTCCGCCATATCGTCGTGAGCGTAGAGGTCGAGGACAACGTCTCGATACCCAGAAGTCAGAAACTCGGCTTCGCGCCAAGGTTACCTATTGACACCCGCGAGATCCCGAAAGTTGGTCCAAGGTGTCTCAGTAGTCGCAGGTGCGATAGTCGGGACTCTGCGCACTTGTAATCCCCAACTCCTCTTGGGAAAAATCGTCCGAGCCCGCGTTGCCAGCTCTCTACCCGCGCAATAATCCCTTCTCAGCTCCGATTTCCCGAGCGTAAGGGTCTGCGCAACCAGCTCGTCGTCGCGGCGGCGTCTGGTTGGTGGCGGCCACACTGCGGGTGAAGGTCGGGAACCGATCTGCGCGATCTGTGTAGCACAGCGGGACTAGATAGGGTGCTTGCCGGGGAGATGGTGCGACGGGGGCGGTGCGGATGGGTGCGTTGTGGGTGGAGGGCTGGGCGGTGATGGGGGCAATGGTGGTAAGGATGGACGGTGATGCTCGTAGAAGTGGTAGCTTGCGTTGATTGAGGTTGACACCGAGCGGGGCCCGGTTTGGCGCGATCTGCGATCTAGAGTTCACCAGCGCCCTGACATAGGATAACCGCCGTTTTTCACAACAGGTGTCTTTTATAGGGATCCTCTTGTTGCTGGATCATTGATTATTGAACTGCCTTCCCGGATGCCATATATCTATAATTTACAACTGGACTAAATGGTCTCAGGCAGTCACGAATGCCAACAGCCGCCTGCCCAGTGGATGGGAGAGCTTATCGCATTATCGAAAGTCGCCATTTGATTTGGCGCCGTTAAAGGCGGTGGAAAGAGCTATGGGCGGTGTGGGGATGTAAAGCCGGCAGAATAACGTCCTTCGTTGTGTTTTCACCTGGTATGTTGTGACAAAGATAGGTGATTACGACAATGACGTTATGGTTGATAGAGTTGAGAACTAGGAGTAACTATTGTTGACACTTGTTAAGAGTACTGTTTACTGAGCAAAGCTCGCCGCCTCAAGATTCAAACCTTTATCGAGGGATTATTTATTTATTAACAAAAACTGGCCGGTTACCATAATATATTTCTAGCAATATATTTATTTACTCATAATATACGGATAGGGTAATATGGGCTTTAACAGTAGAATCGCATATTAAATATATCATCTAATTTTCATAATCTAATCATTCCGGCTTATCAGTCAAATCCTCAGCAAACCCTTTCGCATCCAACGTCCTGGCATCCTCCTCATCCGGCACCAAAAGCGGCGTCTGCGTCGTCTCCCCCACCCCCTCACTCAACGCCCCCCAAGCCGGCTTATTCCTCCTCGGCTCCGCCGCACCGCTCTTAAAATGGTACCCCCTCGCCCTCGGCTTATGCCCCGTAGCCTCAGGGAGCTCAGTCTCATACGTCCTCTCAAACACCTCCTTATCCGCCTCGAATGTGCCGGCGGCGATGGACTTCCTGACAGCCTCGAAGAAGGCAGAGGTGGAGTGGTGGTTGTGCAGCGCGAGGAGCGTCCAGGCGAGCATTTCCTTGGCGCTGAGGAGGTGCTGGATGTAGGCGCGGTGGTGGGATGTGCACGCGTAGCATGTGCAGGTGGGGATGAGTGGGGTGACGGCGGTGGAATAGGTGGGTGAGAAGAGGTCGATGGCGAGAGGTTGGAGGGATGTGCCAGCCATGGAGGGGTTTGATGGGTCTGGGGCTGAAGGGCGGGGGAACTCATAGGTAAGGGCGAGGCCAGAGTCGGTTGCAAGGGTGAGGTAGGGGATGGTGAAGACGTCCATGCCGAGAGAGATCTGGCGCAGGATCTCGTGTGGAGAAGAGGGCTCATCGAGGGAAAGGCGAACGAGACGGTTGAGGGAGCCGGTTTGGGGAATGTCTGGGAGGAGGGAGGAGGAATAGAATGCCAGGCCGGAAAGCGAAGGGGCGAGGTCCCCAGCGATATGATCAATGTACTCAAACTGAGACTGATAGTCTCTTGTCAAGACTGGTGCGAATACTGCTGTTACTGGCGTGTCCGGTGACTCGGGGGACTTTGATAATTCGGAGACGAAGTTAGCAACCCACATCGACGTCCTCTCGGACATTTTAGACGCCCGTTTCTTGCCAGGCATTGGCCCGTATGGCAGATCCCCCATCGCGACAGTAATATCCGGTTTGATATGATTGGTGTATTCTGCGTACCGCTGCGTGCTGAGAGACTGAAAACCGGTGGACGTGAATATTGAAAGGCCGCTGTCTGGGTTGCCCTGGGGTGAGCTGACAGCTGGCGAGCGGCGTGGCGACAGAACGGTGATGAGGGAAGGCGGCAAAGCAGTGAAGCTATGCAGCGGCGTGCTGTTCCGAGCTGGCATCCTCATGATTGGAGGCACGCCTCCTCTCGTCGCCTTTTCCACATCTACACCTGATTAGCCCCTGTTTGGACACGTGACATTTGTTTTTTGTTTTTTTGAAGGTTGACTTGTACTCACAGTCTTCAATCGCAGTATAAACGCCGGCGAACTTTGTCTGCTCCCCTACCACATCTGGACTGATATGGGGGACGACACCACGTGAAGTGAGGGCGAGGAAGTTTGGCGTGTCGAGGGTTCTGCGGCCCTTCACCGAGATACGGCCAAGCCTTGCACGACGGGGATCAGAGGGCGCAGCATTACTGTTTGTTTCATCGTGGAGCGTGAAAAAAGGCTGATCCGACGGCTGATCCAATGCTTCGGCCGTCATTTTGATCCTCTCTGACGATGTTGAAGAGTTCGTGTAAGCTTTTAGTCCCTTGCTTCGGAAGCCAGTAATGATCTTCGGCCCGCAGGTTAGTTGTGTGATACGAAGGCCCCGGTTGTTCTTGTTGCACAGCCTTGCATACGCAGGACAGATCTTCATGAAAAGCTGTTTGAGACTTGGATATACTTGGATACCGACGTCAGATGTTGTTTACAAGTACCCCGCAAAAGCACCGTATGGCGTACAAGGTGATATCAAAAAGTATATTGCGACTTTCCCGCTATTTTCAGTATTGGGCGTGAGCTCCAAAATATTCTGTGGGTGCGATGACCGCGATGACGCTAAAAATACGGTGGTTGGATAGTTTCTTCAGTGGTGGTTGAAAGGCGTTGGTGGTCCTGATTTACCCGTATCGTTCCTGATAGGCCTACGTCACAACGCCAATGCCGCCAATGCGCTCACAGCGGAATCCCCCTCCTTCCACGCCGCAGAAGCCCACTATACCCTTCTGCATCCCACTATGTATCACTCTCTTCCACACAAAAAGCACACTACTGCGCATATAGCGTGGGAAATGAAACCAAACCACGTTCCCCATTGGGGAAACGGCCTCGTGTTTCCGATCCTCCCGCATCGCATCCTGGCTAGAGCACTCCACTCCACCCACCTGGACGCAAGCAACTCAACGACCGCACCCAGTATTACTGTACATCAGCTAATCGAGCACCGGCGTACAAAGGCGGAGGATGCCTAACTTCCCATGGCGTCGAGGGTCAACGACCGAACCAGAGTATAGTCGTGGTGAGTAGCTATTTTATAAGCCGACCAAAGTGATAGTAACTTACGAAATCTCCAGTACCGAACGACATGGCGATGGCTGGTAGACTCAGCGACGAAGAAGCCGCGCATCCGGCCCCTGGTGCGGGGACGAGGACGTCGACTGAATCTCTGGAACGACCGCGCCCACTTACAGAATCGACTGAAGCATCCAGCTCAGACTTGTCTGCGCCTCGATTCATACAGGAGGATGGGACCTACCGCAAGTATCCGTGGATTCCGACCAGAGTTCAACGGTACTCTAGGGCTGTGGTGAGATGGGTGAAAGGGCCACAGCCTCCTCGGCGACAGCATATCAATCCATGGTTCCGCTCCGTCCAAGAAGCCCCAATTCGGCTCATAGACACCTACGTGCCGAAGAAGAAGGCGAGGCTGGCTCTCCTGCTATTCTTCTACCTCTGCTGGGGCCTCACTTTTGGATTGACCCTTCGATATTCGCAAATAGCTGCCGACATCGGGTCGTATGGCCAGCCTGTGGCTATCGATTGCGGCGCTACATTCTGGAGTTCAGGAAACTCATGTGGCCTTCAAGGATCTGATTGCCGTCCCTTTGAAGGGCAGAGCCTTGCCTTCCGTTGTCCCGCCTCCTGCGCGGGCTTCAAAGTGCTCAATCCGCGAGCTGTTGGCACCCAAGAAATCAACTACGCCTCTTTGGTTATCGGCGGGCCCCCCGAAGATACTTCAGTTGACCCGAGGGCCACTTATCGCGGCGACTCCTTCCTCTGCCAGGCCGCTATCCACGCTGGTGTAATCAACGACAGCGAAGGCGGCTGTGGAGTTGTCAGCAAGAATGGCGAGGCGAGCTCATTTACCAGCTCAGAAGCCAACGGTATCAAGAGTATAGGCTTCGACTCACACTTCCCGCTGTCCTTTGTCTTCCAGCCCGATGTGAGCTGCTCAGCGAAAGACATGAGGTGGCCCCTGCTCGCCATATCCGTCATTTACACTTCGATACTGAGCATCTTCGTCACCTCTCCGAAGGTTTTCTTCTTCACCATCTTCACCACTGTCTTCATCCACGTGGGCCTCGCTTCTGACCCCCCTACGCATAGCAGCATGCTCGACCTGCTCCAAATTCTTGTCTCTAGGTTCCTCCCAGCCATGTTCGTCGCATTCGTGTTCTACACCTTCGCCATCCGCCGCACCCTCCTCAACCTCACCGCGCAAATCGACAAAACCGTCCTCTGGCTCGGCGGTTGCTGGGTCGGCTCCCTCACAAACTACACCTTCGACTTCATCCCCATCCAGCGCCTAACCCCGCACGATCTCGAGCAACAGCCCGGCGCCAAAGCAGCCCTCGCCTTTATTGCCATACTCCTCCTTGCCATCGTCGCGCAACAAATCTGGTCCTTCCGCCTCGAAGGCCGCCTAGTCCGCTACCTCGGCTTCTACGCCATCATCCTTCTCGGCATCATCGTCTGCATTTGCATCCCCGGCCTAAACCTGCGCATCCACCACTACATCCTCTGCATCCTCCTTATCCCCGGCACGAGCATGCAGACCCGGCCTAGCCTGCTCTACCAAGGCATCCTCCTCGGGCTCTTCATCAACGGCATCGCGCGGTGGGGCTTCGATTCCCTCCTCCAAACCGACGCCGCTCTCCTGGACGATGCGCAGCACAACTCCAAACTCCCCACCCTCCTCCCCCCGGCCATTAAGCTCGCCACCACCACCGCCAGCACCTCCAACTCCAACATCACCTTCACCTGGCCAGACCTCGAGACCGACTTTGATGGCGTAAGCATCCTCGTCAACGACGTCGAGCGCTTCCGCGGCTATGTCGACGACGAGCCCCGCAACGGGCGCGGCTTCATGTGGGAGCGCCAGCCAGGACTGGACTCGAACGAGTATTTCCGATTTGCGTTCATGCAGGGGACGGCGACGCTGGATTATACGAGGGCGGGAACGTGGACGAAGGATGGGAAGTGGGTTGAGATGGCGCCGGGTCCGAGTCGGCGGGTGAAGAGGGAGGAGAGGGGTGGGGGATTGCTTGGGGGAGAGCAGTGAGTGATACCAGTTCGATCCGAGTTGTTTTTGTTCGTTAGGGGAGAAAGCGTGGGGAAGTTAGGGGTGCGGCGATTGTGCTGCGATGTGGTGGCTGGAAAGCTTGTCAGGAAATGGAAGGTAGTTGGAGTTTGGGCGATACGACTTTACGACATTGGCTCCTCTGATGCCGACATTGGGAAATATCCAAAGGATTTGACTAGGTTAGAGGCGTTTTGGGGGGTTTTTTTTTGGAGGTCAAATATTGACCGAGGCACAAATGGGAGAAGTGCACACAATTGCTCCAGACAGAGCTGAGGACTGGAATCTAGTGGCAGGGCTGCATATCTTGGGATACATATCTTGGAAGGTATATATTAAGACTACATACTAGATTTACACACTACTGTCAATATACAGGAAGCTATCTATTTGACCCCACCCACCCAACTCTTCCCCATAACCTACCATCTCCAACGCCTCCCCCCTTCTCTCCCCATCAACTTCCCCCTCCCCCAATCACCTTCCCCCCCATCCGAAAAAGCAAACAGGATCGCGCCCGGACCCCTCACGCCCACAGTACCGAGACACTCTCTCGCAGATCACACCGCCGCCGCCCGCCGCCACTTCACGACAGCTCGCCACAATCGCTCCAGAGCTGCCTTCGCGCCAGCCGGCTTGGACGTGCCCTAGACAGCTGGACGATTCGCTCGCAACCTAGCCGCCACGGGAGCGGTCCGATTGGCAGACCCTGTAGTCCCGTGGTGCGGTGCGGGGGCTATTGGCTTGTGCTGGGAGGATTGTGGTGTGAGGAGTTGAGTAAGCTCTGGGTTGTACTGGAGGGCCAAGGGGCGCACGGTGGTGCTGATTGGGGACTGAGGAGGGGGATAGCTGGGTTTGGGAAGTTGGTTAGGCGGATTGGGGGACAGGGTTGTGAGGAGGTTCGCGGCAATGAGCGTGGCAGGTTCCGTAGGATGGCGGTGGCGCGCTATTGGCTGTGGCGGATGGCGGCAATCTGGGGATTTGTGGTGTTTGTCAAAGTGGCAGTTGTTGGACGAAGGGTCTTGGCTGCTTTCTGTAGGGGCCTTTGCGGAGTTTCGCTGGGCGGTGGGTTTGTGGCGGGGTGGGTTGGGTGTGGTGGACAGGTTCTTGGTCTTGCTCCACCTGCACAGTGCAGTTCGTTCGCTCGGTTTGAGATAATGCGAGACAGGGCATGGTTCAGGGCCGTGTTGTGTCCGTGCTCCCTCGCAATCCTGTCCATAACGGCTGCTCGAAGAGGAATCGAAGGAGAGCATCTCGGATGGACCGACCACGGATCATGGTAGCCGTGCCGATACGGATCGGGCGTTGGGTGGCCTTGGGAAAAATGCGACAGGATGTGCTTGATAAGCTGGACTACGCAGCTACTTACTGTAATTCATGCGTCTCTAGTTCGATCCTTCAGATGGCAGGACCGTTGTTGGGCAGTCGAAGTCATCACTACTGTAATACTGCTTTAAGCATTCCAGCCTTCGTGAAACTCTACTATAGTGTTTGAACTGTATTTGACCGGCCACGTTTCTTAGGTATCATTGTGCCAGGTTCTACCACATGGAATGTTGCATTCCGTCACTGACAACGTGGGATTTACCCCGCGATGGTGGTGATGGTGAGCTCCCAAAGTCGCACGCCAGCACCATGGGCCTGTCAGTCAGCACATGCCGTTTCTTCTGACCAGATGGTGGTACTGTGATCATCCTACCGGGTGCACGTTAGCAGCACCGAAACCAGGGATTCAATTATCCAAGAACGAGCCTGTACGGACATGTCTTCCGCGGTGTGCATGCATACCGCACTTTGGTCGCATGTAGTACATATGTGCCCGTTCTCACACCAGTCCTGCAGCTGTGTCAGATTTTTGCAGAACCCTGCAGCAGTCCCTCACTGCTGCATCCATGTCGTTGCCAGTCCTGTGGCTGCGGTACCTGCATCGCGTCCTGCGCACGATGTGATAGGTTCATAACAACGCTACTCGATTTCGTACTTGGGTGCCTGGGATCAGGCCGACTCTCCCGACAACCATCTGAGCAGAATCGCATGGAAAGAATCGCACTCCATGTTGTGGCTGCTGAATATTGTGGGGTATATTATTAACCGACAGCTGGCGTCTCCCTTTCATCTCCCTCAATCCTCGTTCCAGAGCCCAAGGTGAGGGGCGGCAGGGACAGGCCGTAGCTCGACAGGGGACAGCTGGACCCGGACAGCTGTGGGCTGTGTATATCGCCGGGGCCGGGCAAGCTTGGTCTAGAGTATCGTAGCTGCTGTAGTGGATGGTAGCCAAGCAAAAACTAAGTGGTAGTGGCACGACGGTTGGGCAATAAACACAGACGGTTGGATGCTCACATGCAATGCGAGCGCTGGAGTGGTTGTGCACCGCGTATTTGGAAATCTGGACGCCGGGTTTCCATTCTCGATAGCGTGTTGATTCTCCCACGATTGGGAATAGTGATCCTCTCATGCCGTCCATACGGGAGCAATGGTGTAGGTACTAAAGGTACTATACCCTGGAGAACAGTGCACGCTACCACCGCCGTGCATACTGTTTAGTGCTCCATACAGTGCAGAACTTGGCTATTCCGTAGATCCCTGAAGGGAAATATATTCCCTGGGTATGAGAGAACGCTGGGGAACAAAACATCTCATCTCTGGGCCTGGTCCCTGGTAGTGGAAGGATCTCTCCGTTGTTTCCCCGTTTGGGCAGTAACCATAGTTTGTCTCACGGATATTCTTCTAGACTGCTCGGCGTCAACGACAGAGAAATGCCGCTTTTTGTCCTCGAAGGGGACTCTAGTTGCAAATCTTGGGCGTATTCTTGCCTCTCGTACTTCATAACGAGCCATAATTGTGGATAATGGACTGTGTGGGCCTGGCTGCGGGAAGACTTGCGGAGCGAAGGCGTACAGTGGACTGCGATCTATTCATGGGTTAGTGAGCTGATTGATTAATGGAGGGTGAAGGGTGAGTATACCTGCTAGAAGAGGAAATTCGCCCCAGGGTTGGCTGTGTAGTGCAACGATTAAACGGCATTATTTTTGCTGTCTTTTTTTTGCTTGGTTGGTGTTGACCATCAGGGCGGGCCTCGCTGTGCGTGCACTTCGGTGAAAATATAATTCTCGTTGATCTTCCCTTCTCTCTCCGCTTTCTTCACTTTTCTCCCCCACATCGCTCTTTCTCCTGCTGTGACTATTATATCCACTGCGCGCCTTGCCGTCCTGATTGCCTGGTTTACATGGCTTGATCCACCCAAGCTACTGCTGTTTCGACGGAGCTCTTTGTTCTGGCCACTCCGAGTCCTCGTACCGCGCTCTGATAAACGCTTACAACAACCACCACCCCGCCCCCCGCCGTCCTCCTCCAGAGTCCTACCCTTTTTTATCCCCCCCAAACACAAAACAACCAAACCTCCCGACATATTTCCACAGTTACTGCGTGTATATTCTGCTTGGACGAGGCATACTTTTCGATAATTGTTTATTCAGGAGCTGTACATTGTTTGCCTTCTTTTTGCCACCTTTTCAGCACCTTTTCTTCTCACACGCCAATCCAATTGCGAGTGGATTTCACTTCCAACTCATCGCCACTCTAACAATACACTCCAGCAAATACATACGACATTTGTTTCTTGAGCACGTCAACAGAACAACAACTCCCCCGAACCAAAAGCGCATTATTCCTGCTATAGATCAGATCGATCTATTCATCTTCGCATTGTATATAACCGCACCCAACTTGTGTATTTCAACACATTTGCGTGTTTTCTACTCCAATCCAGGCCAGGAGTACTTGTTCCCTGGGGACCTTCGGATCAGACCCCACCTAAACCCCTTATCTACGAAGTCAGCCAGCACCCGATAAGATGGGTCTCTTCAGCAAGAGCTCGTCCAACAGGACCTCCTCCAAGCCGTCCATAAGTGAACGCTCAGCTTCGCTCGCCTCCTCAAACTCCTCATTACAATCTCCAACTTTGGGATTTGGAAAACGCTCGTCGCAACCAACAAGCTCAGCTCCGTTCTCTCCAACAACAACCGCCCCGTCGCATCGTCCTCAGATCCCAATGCCGAAAGCTCCAGATCCACTCGTCGACCCGGCTGCATACCTGCGCAGCATCGGATCGGTCAGGGCAAGATGTTCAGTGTTACTGGAGAAGGCACTGGATAATAATTTAAACCATTTCGACGTGGACATGTCCAAGTTCGACGACACGGTGGCTTTCGTTGTTTCGATCATCAAGGTACCGTTACTCTGACCCCGCACTTCGGGCTCTACAAGATTGCATCTAACCACCATACAGCGAGACTTTGCACCAGACTATGCGACTATTCCTCCCCATGGACGCTGGCAACATTTCAATGTCGGCGGGAAAGACCGAGTTACCCACCTTTTACAATCATGGCCCAGCTCTGTCGATACGTCTGAGCGGACCCGTCGCCTTCTCGACCTATTCCTAGTTTCCGTGCTTCTCGACGCCGGAGCAGGCACTGCTTGGTCATACAAATCGAAGGAGAACGGCAAGATCTACAGAAGGAGCGAGGGTCTCGCAGTCGCGAGCTTGGAAATGTTCAAGGCGGGCATGTTCTCTAGTGACCCAGACCAACCATTCCGAGTCGATTCCGACGGACTGAAGGGTTTAACGGTTGAGTCCATGGGCAAGGGCCTTCAGGTCACCGCACAGAACCCTATTGCTGGCCTGGATGGCCGCGCAAACCTCCTAATCCGCCTCTCCAAGGCTCTGGAAAACCGCCAGTACTTTGGTGACGATTCACGGCCAGGAAACATCATTGGTAAGATCGTCCACTGCATCGCGCAACTTCCCGCAGCCACAATACACTAAACAGAACTATTACTAACTTCTCCAGATTACCTGATATCCCACCCAACCACCCACATCTCTTCCGTCCCCATCGTTCCCCTCCCGACTCTGTGGCACGTGCTCATGGAAGGGCTCGGACCCATCTGGCCCGCTTCCCGCACAGTGGTGGACGGAGTCAGCCTTGGCGACGCCTGGCCCCTCTCTTCTATGCCGCGCGAGTCAAACAGCGCCGAGTGGGAGACCATCGTCCCGTTCCACAAACTGACACAATGGCTGTGCTACTCCCTCATGCAGCCCATGTCCGTGTTGATGCACATTCACTTCGCCGGCGCGGAGCTCATGACCGGGCTCCCCGAGTACCGCAACGGAGGACTCTTCATCGACACTGGTGTGTTGACGCTCAAGCCCGAGCAGATGGAGAGGGGACTCGCAAAGTTCGCGAGCGAGGCGGAACGCAATAACAAGAAGTGCATGGAGGTTGTGCCCATGTTCGAGGCGAGCGATGATGTGGTTGTGGAGTGGCGCGCGGTGACGGTGGGCTTCCTGGACATGCTGCTCGTGAAGGTGAATACCGAGCTTGGCTTGAGCGGAGAGGAGGCCTTGACTCTGCCGCAGATGCTGGAGGCGGGTAGCTGGAAGGTATGTCTTATCTGAACAGCCAACTGATTTTATTCTGGGCACAAACTGACAATCAAACAGGGTGGTCGCGAAATCGCGGAGGTCACAAGACCGAACACAAAGGAGCCGCCGATCATGATTATTAGTGACGGAACGGTCTTCTAAGCAAGCATCCTGACGGAGCTGCATTTATATGACCCAAGTTGGTCAACTTTTTACCTTTTTTGCATTTTTTGTTAAGATGTTTCTATGACTGAACGATACCCTCGACGGCGAGTACGGCGGGGCGAATACGATGGATTATGACTACTATGATACTAGAGAAAGGGTGGTGGGGGGAATAGAAAGGGGGTTTTCTGCATGTGGTGGGGTTGGGACCTCAACTTTCTTGTTGTGCCCGCGATGGGACTGGATTCGGGATGGTGGGGGATTATAGGATGATGGGGTCTCGGCATGGGCATTTGATCGGATAGCATGGAATGCGAGGGGTTAGATACTTATGGGCCCTGAGGGCGGTGGTGGTGCTGGTTCTCATCGGATAGCGCTGGGGAGAGAGATGCTAGAGATAGAGAATCGATGTGTGTACCAAGACGAAGCTGTTTATGAAGTAAAATCCATGATTGACAGTGTTTTGGACAGTATATGGATAATGAGATGGTGAGATCGCGGGGACGAGAAGTTACACCCCAGCCGCGATCTCCCTTCGACGGCCACCCTACCGTCAAGCGGCCAGACCCTGGAAAGTTTCCCTCAGGGGAATTTAACAATCCACCAGAGGATCACATTGTGCCGTCCAACACAAACTGTAATACCGTCACGGAGAGATAGGGCTGTGAGAGAAACTGGACAGTGGCGAGTAGACGGGGCGGTGATGAGAAGACGGAAGTGATGAGGAAACGACAAGTGGGAATGGGGTTGCATGGGATAATTCACCTTCTTTCGCCTTGCCTTCTATGCTGTTCTTTGTACGTCGTGATGTTTGTATTGCGGGTTGGTCGTGGGCCGTTCGTTGGTCGTTGTCGAAGTTGACTGGAATATGTGTCACGCAGTAGAGTGGACTGGTCATCTGGCGCTCTTAAAGTTTGGCTCAAGTAGAGAGGGAATCAAAGATTCGAATGCCATCGTTTGTAGTCCATAAACACATACATATCATTACTATGCTGCAGTAGAGGCGTGGAAGGCAAATAGAGCCAGTCTACAATCTAAGCCTAGAGCATATGCATCTCTGGAGAAGATAGTTTTGAAATTGGGCATGACACCCGCCTGTGGTATCCATTCCTCGCTGCCCTTCCAGGGTGCCATCCTCCGCACACCCGTATTATAAACATACAGCCCGAACTCTCCGCCCTCAAATACGCGATTGATATCTTACACAGACCTCGCCGGGCCTTCCACTTGCTCTCCGCATACCGAAACTCCAAAAATGCATCAAACGCCTCTCACCCACATCCCAAGCACCACTATCCCCTCCAGCCTCTCTACCCTAGCAACCTCCTCCCCCTCGCCTTCAACCCAAACCTATCCGCTCCCGTCGAATGCTGCCCGCGATCCAAGCCCATCAATCCCACCAGCCCCCCGGCCCTCTCAGCCTTATACCTCCTCATCGCCTCGCGCAAGTGCTCCGGCGTCAAAGGCCCACGCTTCAATTCCTCCTTATTCGTCTCCCAGAGCTGGAGTTCCCTGGTGGCGTCGACGGGCGTGGCGCCGGGTTTATCGGGGTCAACGGTTTGCGACTCCGCCGATGCTGCAAGCCACTGCGTCTGGATCTTGCGTGCACGCTCGATCAGCTCGCCTGCGAAGACTTTTGTTACGGATTTCACGGCCATGACCACGTTACTCGGGACGGATTGGGAGAGCGTCTGGTTCACGAGCTGCAGATAGGATAGTCAGCCAACTGCCAGGATTGGGGAAGCAAACAAACAAAAACTCACCCGTCGCACCACCGCATCAGCAAGCTTGCTAGACCGCCACCTCTCATACCTTGCGTACTGATCCGGATCGAGCGCCCCAACTAGCAGCGCGCGGTAATACTTCTCCTTCTCCTTCTCCTCATTCGTGCGCGACACGAGCGCCACATCCAGCGTGCCCACCTCATCGTCATCCTCATCCGGACTCGCGCCTCTCGTCCCCTCTCTCTGCTGCCCACCTGACGCCATCGACATCGCCGTGCTTCCCCCAACCAAACTCCCATCATCGGCGCCCTTGCCTTTGCGCCCGCGCTTCTTGGGCGGCTTCGAAACGACGCTGCCCGAGACCATGCTGGTGGCGTCGGCGGAAGGTGAACGCGCGTCGGCGCTGTAGGCGCGGTCGGGGTTGAGGCCGTCGGGGGGGAAGGAGGTTTGTCGGAGGGGGTGGGCGGAGTGTGAGGAGATCGTGGAGGGCTTGCGGCGTTTGGCGGAGTTGGGGCCCATTTCGGTGGAGCGACGCTTTGGGGGGAGGGGGGTGTGGGAGGGGTAGGGAGGGGAGACGGAGGAGCCGCCGTATTGGGGGGCGTAGGGTGGTGAGGTGGCCATCGTGAGTGAGGTTGTTGTGGTGGTGATGTTGAGGTCGGTGTTACGTCGACGGGCACAGGGCCACGCGCGTCCGGCGAATTGTATCCAGATCTGACTTCGAGGCTGGTGATGGTAGAGACGAAGGCGCAAGCTGTGACGCGATCTGTACGTAGAGGAGGTGTTGAGAAGTGGCCAAGTGAGTCGAAGAGTCGTCACTGAGATGCACGCCCGTGGATGCGATGGATGAAATGGAGGAAAGACGTCTGTTAGACAATCCAATCAACGGAGTCAAAGGACGAGGCTGAGAAAGAGAGGAAGGTACCACAGCTAAGAAATAGAGTACTTGTGCCACCCAAAAGTCTAGCTAAGGTACTTTGCACAACACAGCGTTTACAACAATGGGAATTTAAAAAAGGCCTTCAATTTCCTCAGAGCTATAATTGCCAGATTGACCACTTGGAAATAAGAGAAACCTTATAGGCTTTATAAATATTTAAATATTGCTGGTATGAATCCCTAGCTATGCATGTATAGATTCTTCCTGAGACTTTTTGGCGGCACGAGTACATGTACTCTCACACAAGGCGACCCAAGCAACGACAAAAAGTCGCTGTACCTTACTCGTTAAACCAGTAAATGGCTCGCAAACCCCACGCGCGAACATTATCGGAGAGGCGAACCCGACTACTGTACTGTACGGCGTGGGCGTAAAGTGGATGTGGACCCCCGGAATATGAGTCCGACGTTAGCCTTGCCAAAATGCCCCGCGGGGTCCGTCATATAGATAAATTTCACTCCGGCCTCGCCTTCCATTCCTCCATTCTCCCGTTCTCCCATTCTCCCATTCTCCTCCTCGCCCCATTCCCTACCATGCCATCTCCAGCAAACATGGTAAAACTCACTGCCAACCCCGAGAGAAGGGTCGTGCCAAATTCTGCGCCCGTCACCCCAGCAGAAGTTTCGCGCATCCCGACTCCCAATGGGCTCCCCGATGGAAAAGTGAAGAACGATGAGTCTAGCAAGAGAAGACGCCGCCGCAAGGCCAGAAAGCGCCGCAACAGCATCGGCAAAGCCCCAAGAGATCCTAGAGATGCCGTATCGCCACCTGAGGAGCTCGAATCGGAGACCAGGTCACCAAGCCCGGGCATTGATTTCGAGGGATTGAGCAAGCCCAGTAAGTTACGCCACCGTATATTTCAGCCCAGTGGATTGTCACTGACGCTGTCCTCAGGTATTGGAACGGTGGCACGCTTGGAAGAATCGCCAGAAAAGGCATTGGAGCGCCAGGCAAAGATTGCTGGTGCCGTCCGTACTATCCTGGAGTGCATTGGTGAGGACCCAAACCGCGAAGGCCTGCTCGGTACGCCGGATCGATATGCGAAGGCCATGCTCTTCTTCACAAAGGGTTACCAAGAGAACATCAAGGAGATTGTCAATGATGCGGTTTTCAACGAGGGCCACAACGAGTTTGTCATTGTGAAGGACATTGAAGTCTTCTCTCTTTGCGAGCACCACCTGGTGCCTTTCACAGGCAAGGTTTGTTGCCCAAACCGAGTTACATCAGTGACAGCAGATAGCTAACAAATTAACCAGATGCACATTGGCTATATTCCAGACCGAGACGTCATTGGGATTTCGAAGCTACCCCGCATCGCCGATATGTTCTCTCGCAGGCTACAAGTCCAAGAGCGTTTGACCAAGGACGTTGCTCACGCAATTATGGACATCTTGAAGCCACAAGGAGTGGCGGTAGTGATGGAAAGCAGCCATTTATGCATGGTTATGAGAGGCGTCGAGAAGACGTCCGCGACTACAATTACCAGCTGCGTCCTCGGCTGCGTCGAGAAGCGCGAGAAGACGAGGAATGAGTTCTTCAGCCTCCTCGGCTTGAACAGGCGGTGATATGTTTTGCATGTATTTGAGGGGCCATTTAGATTTGTGGAGACCATTTTGAATCAGCAGGTGGGAACGGTGGATGTCTGAAAATTTTGGACCATTATTGCGGCGGGCGTTTTAGGTTTACGAGTGTTTGCGGTCTTCAACACCTAGCACAGGAGCGGCGTTTCTTGGTCTTAACGCCATACATTGCGTTGTCTTCGACACAAAATGTGTATTTACATAGAGGCATAGTGTCGGCGGTATAGATGGCTGGTCACACTACTCACAATTACAATTTGTTGCACATCGAATGGTGCAGCTATGTTACTCATCAATGTTCACGTTTCCACTTTCCAACCTTTCTAAGCTCTGGGTGAAGGCCTTGCTTGACAGCCTGGGCAACCGAACTAACAGATTGAAGGATGTCCTTTGTCACCTCTTCCACCGACTTTCCTGCGTCATATATGACCATATCCGAAGCCTCCTCCTCCTCTGAGTCATTCAGCGCATGGAAAAGTTTCCTAACCTTCTCCTGCATCTCTCTTTTCTCATATTTCTCATCCCCGTAGCCGCCCCTCTCCTCAGCAACTTCCGGTTCCAAGTCCAAGAATACGACTAGGTCCGGTCTTGGAAGGCCCACTTCTGGCTCCCGGGCCCATGGTAATGACAGCTGCGGGTTGGATTTTGCTGCACTGTATACCACTCCAGAGTAGTAATAACGGTCACAGATGACGGTAATACCATCTGCTATGTCCTTCTCAATCTCCTTCCTATGGTCTTGTTAGAATCTACCAGAACCATAAGCTATGACCCATGGGAAGCAAACATACGCAAGCTCCCATCTGTTTGCTGAGAAAAGGAGGTGGATAACGTGATCTTCCAGGTCAGATTTACTTTGCAGATAATTATTTATCATTTCTCCAATAACAGTAGTTCTATCTGTAAACAAATGTTAATGAGAGTCCAGGACAGGAAAGGGCCGAGCGGCGGTGCTGAAGAGACTGAGTTACCAGGAAAGCGCCGAAGCTTGACTTTATAACCTTCGCTCACGAGCGCAGATTCAATTCTCTTTGTCTGCGTCGTTTTACCGGACCGATCCAACCCCTCCACCACAATAAAGGCCCCGCGCCCCTTAGCGTCTGTGTTTTCCATGGCTTGGGATTATACGTGAGGAAGGCCAATGTGTCTCCGCACATTACCTGCTCGCGGCTGGCCATTCGCGTAAAGTGCCGCCCGATGAGACGGCGACGCGATTGCCACTAGTGCCGCCGTTGCGATCTCAGCCTTGTCGGCCGAGCTTCAACTCACCTCCAAGCGTTCGTGACCATACCCAATTGTCGTCATAATACGGTCTCGCAACTGTTACTTGGAAATGCGCACATAGGAAGGCTCTTGATATTGCGATAGGATTGCAGTTGAAAGTTATTACTGTGGAATCATCGAGGAGCCACCACCCCCTCACCACCACTACAACATTTCGAACCTTGCGCCAACGACTTGTCGCAAGCTATTGCATCGCAGATCATATTCAACAAGGATCGAGGGGCCTTTATCCTTCAACAGACGTTGAAAGACTCTCTTGAGAGGCTTGGCTACCTAGCCGGTCGCCTATACACCTTGCGAACATGGCGAACATGGCAGACCAGAAACTTGTGTGGAACGCCGACAACGTTCGTGATGTCGCAGAGTCGGTCGGCATATCACAACTAGGTGAAGAGGCCGTGAGGGCGCTATCACAAGAAGTCGAATACCGCGTGGGACAAGTCATTGTGGAAGCGACGCGATTTATGCAGCAGGGGAAACGGACTGTTCTGGGAACGCAGGATATATCACAGGCTTTGAAGGTTTTGGACGTCGAGCCTCTGTACGGCTACGAATCAACTCGTCCTCTCAGATTTGGGGAAGCTTCGCTGGGTCCTGGCCAACCTCTATTCTATATTGAGGACGAGGAAGTGGATTTTGAGAAACTGATTAATGCGCCCTTGCCCAAGGTGCCAAGGGACCTTTCATTCACTGGTATGTCATTTGTTCAGCTTTTTGGACAGCGATCTGACAATAAATAGCACACTGGCTCGCTGTGGAAGGAGTCCAACCCTCAATACCTCAAAATCCGACGACCGCGGAGGCAAGGACACAAGAGCTGGTCCCCAAGGGCGCCAACGCCAACCCCACCTTGACCGCTCTGACGGGCAACGACAATGTCGGATTCAAGCCGCAAGTCAAGCACATTCTATCCAAAGAGCTGATGCTCTACTTCGATAAGATCCGCAGCGCCATCCTCGATGCCGACCCCGATGACGACGTTGTCCGGCTCCGTGCCGCCGCCCTCGCCAGCGTCGAAAACGACGAATCCCTCCAGCAGCTCGTGCCATACTTTGTCCAGTTCATTGCTGAGAAGGTGACACATAGCACAAAGAACATTTTCGTCTTGCAAACCGTGATGGAGCTTGCCTCGGCCCTCACAAGAAACGAGCGCCTCTTCATTGACCCATACACCACGACTCTCTGCTCCTCTGTACTTACATGCCTCGTCGGCCGTGGCCTCACAAATGCCACCCCGGTGGAGGTCAAAGACCACTACAAGCTCCGTGAGTTTTCTGCGTCCCTCCTCGGCCACATCGCGAAGAAGTACGCCAAGTCGAGTCAGCAGCTCAAGCCGCGTCTGGCACGCACTGTCCTCAAGTACTTCCTCAACCCCAAGAAGCCGCTTGACCAGCACTACGGCGCCATCAGTGGTTTGGTCGCTGTGGGTGGTCCAGAGTCGGTGCGCATGCTTATCATCCCCAACCTGAAAGCCTATAACTCGGTGTTGGCCAAGGGACAGACTGAAAGTCCGCTCGATGCGGAGATGGTAGTCGGTGCCCTGATGAAGGCGATTAGAGGACTGGAAGAGGATGCAGCGGTCCTGGCTAATGGGAACGGAAACGGTGTTGAGGAATTGTCAGCACAGGTGGAAGAGTTTGTGGGGCCTATCATTGGTGGCCAGATCAGTAAGCTCGGCGACCACAAGCTTGAGAAGGCAATCCTGGAGTGTCGATCATGATTGGGCGAAGGGAAGGTTAGAGGAAGGCGCAGAAGCATGTAATGGCGTGCGGAGTTTAGGGGTTATTAGTGCAAAAAGCACTTCGACACAGGCAGAATTAGGGATAGGGGGATGAGGGTCGGCTCGGCTTGTAATACGATGCTAGTTCTCGTCCATAATACACCCAAAATATTCACGTTTACACCGTACGTCCCGGCTGATGCGCCGTTCTCTACATCCTTCCCCACCCTCCGTCGAAGAGCCCCCGAAATAGATTTAACGAGTATTTTATTCCACAATCTGTTCTTTATCTTGATACAGGCAACTCCATTCCCCCACGATCAATGTAACCCCTTTCACACACCCTTTAAACGAAGATAGAAAGGTACAAGCTCGACGCGACAGACAGTCCAACCACAGTCCACCCCGTCTTGATAACCGCCTGGTTGGAGAACGCACGTCCAGTATCCCACACCAAATGCCTAACACCAGCGAACGCATGGAACGTAAACGGAGTCGAGAGTAGGAACTTGGTCGCAACTTTCGCAGCGATTGGCCATGCGGCGAACCCAGCTGCCAACGAGGCAGACCCCAAGTTCAGCCCCAGGGCCGGCGCGGCTAGGTATCCGATCCCGAAGAGGTAGAAGGACCCGGCCAGCATGGTTCCCGCGATGCGGTTGAGCGAGGACGCGTACCATGTGATTTGCGGGCGGTAAATGGTCAGATGCGGGGCGATGGGGCGCTTGCTGCGCTGCTCGACGAGGATTTTGTAGGAGTCGGCGGGGGTGAGCTTTTGCGTTGCGACGGGGCTGCGAGACGTTAGTAGGAGTGCGGGAGTGGGAGGAGCCCGGAGGCGACGGAGAGGGATGGGTCGTACCGGGTCTGGATCTGGGATGTGAGGGCGACTGGCGCGGCGAGGTTCTTGGATGCCGCTTGGGAGATCACCGAGCGCTGGGCGACTAAATGGGAGTTATGTTAGCAGCTGTTTCCTGGAGCCCCGTCTGATGCCGGGACGGAGCATCGTCATTGCGTCGGATCGGGGAAGGACGTACAACGCCTCAGCGCCTGCTGCGTTGCTCTCTGCGCAAGCATTGTGGCTCAATTGATGGCTCTGGTTTGCGTTGCAGCTTCGATCGGACAATGGTAAGGAGAGTTCGCCGTGTGGTATAGGACTCCAATCAACACGCTGAGGAGGCTCGAGAATTCCCGATATCAACTGTTACCGAGGACCCGACTAGTGACGATTGAAATATATCGGCTGTGATTGGTTGGAATTTAGGGCCATTTGAATATCACGTGACTGTCGCTTCGGACCAGTGGTATGTTTGAAATTCTCGGCGAAGGCTTGAGCTTCTTCTCTCTTCAACGAACATCAAAAACATCGCCTTGCCGTCATTCTGAGGATAGGGCAGCGGCGATGTATGGATACCACTTTGGCGTTATGTCATCGAGGTGTCTACCTTTGTTCTGAGAGCAGATTGTTCTGTCGTTAATCTCCGACCAAGGAACTCTATTCTTGAGTCAGTTTCATTTTATGAACTACATCCAAATTTCCTTCTTCAGTTATACATCTACATAGTTTTGATGTCATGCAATTGCCACTCTCCATTTTATCTTCCGTCAGTGTGATTGTGAATGGCAATGGTGCTTTGGAGACCACGTCTTGTGGACTGCAAAAATTCTACGCATGTCAAGTCGAAATAGTGGGGTCATGTCAACGCAATTTAACAAAGCATAAATGTATAGCCGCTTCAGTAAATTTTGATAGTGATAGCTTTGGCTTTTATTTCTTAATACCAACCACTACTAAATTCCTAGGACTCTGTTTGTAGTCGAAAACGGCTTCAACCCAGCAGTCCTTCACCAACTTCGGGTGCTCCTTCAGGTAAAGCCACCTGTCAGTGACTATCAAACTCTCCACAACTCCAGCACTGAAAGCCATAAGACTCCACATTATGCTGAGTTCCTTTTTCCTGGGGCCATACTTCCTTGCGTATACTTCGATGTCTTCATCTGTCAAAGAACCCATTTTCTCCGCAATCTCCTTCCCACGGGCTGGATCGCGTGTAAGCTTCTCAACAGCACCCTTAACGTAATCCACAAAGGACACATAGCATCCTTTCCGTAACGAGCCAATGATCACTGGATCTGTACGGTCATTCTTCGGTGACTCCGACCCAGTGTCTCCGCTACCATGAGGCGGCAGTGCTGCGCTAACTACACCTGTATCAAGAAACACCTTTTGTAACAACGCTCTATAGTAGTGGCGGGTAAAGAAAGCGTCACTCTCCTTCTCAGTCCAATTCTGCGGCGCCTGAACCGCCATCATGCGAGCAGTGATGTTCAGGCGGATTCCGTCTCCATTATGGGTCCCGACGCGCTCGCTCATCGGGTAGCCATGCGGATCGAATGCTGCCGACTCACGAGCCGTTCGGGCATTCACCGGCTGCAGATTTGGGCGTAAGATGGGGTTCTTGTAAGTGGGTGGACCCAAGCGCTCAGTAAGGAGGTTGTAGCAGCAGCCAACAATGGCAACCGCGTTTACCGACGGGTTTAAAAGGAGCGAGCGGATGCCGTGATGTGAAAGGTTGCCACAAGAGTGAATAGATATTGTCATAAGGCTCCTCTTGGCATTATCTCCTCCGAAAGCTTGGTTAGAGCTACTATTGCCGTGGCAACATTGGCCTTGGTGACTGTTACCATCCTCGAGCCCGATGGCGGCCACAGAGGCAGCGAGATTCGACTCTACCTCTACCTGATCAATTTGAGGGATAACTTCAGAAAGATCTCCATCATTCAAGCGCTGTTCGACATATTGAATAGACCCTTGGCCTTCTCCAGTCGTGTATATAGTCGCAAGGTCCCTAATTGGTCTGAAATCAGCCACATTCTCCGTTGGTGTAGTCTGGGGCTTTGCAGCTATCCTTTCCTCCTTCTCCTTTTGCGTATTATCCGATATGTCATCATCCATCTTTTGTCGATATATCTTCTTGTTCCGCATTACAACCTCTCTCTCTGCGAGGCTCGTAAATATATCCATGTTCTTCGCCCCGCTGATATTGATCTCCCGGCCCTCGACTGCAATAATGTGCTTGTTATATGGCGGATTTGCCAGAGCCCGGCCGAGATAGTTCTGCCCGCTGCCAAAATCTACATAATGAGTAATATTCTTGTTCGTTTGTATAGCAACGTCTTCGGCTAGACGATCCACGTAGTCTGCGAAGTTGGTGACCTCGTGGATTTTCTTGGGGACCATTCCCACAGCAACATTCCTAGGCAATTTGCTCTGTTTGAGCTTCCTTGGGGCATACTGCCGTTGCAGAGAGTGCTTCCGAATGTCTTTGATGTAATCAATGAGACTGGGACTCGGGCCTGACACATTATCGAGGTCCTCACGTATGAGCACGTCGAGTAGTTCCATGGAACTGCAATTCGACAGCCACGAGTGCCATTCTTCCGGGATCACAGACTCGTAGAGTCCAGGTTCTCTGGTAAAGAAGTCGAGAATATGGACGCCGCCGCACAGGGTCTGGAATAGTGTAGACGTAGTTGCGAAATCCAGCAAGGAATCCACATATTCTTCTGCGGTTTTAAACTCAGATGAGAACGGAAGCGGGTTCTCTGGTGCCATGATAACCAGCACAGCTTCACGAGTGAAGTCTTCCTTTCGTGGTTAAATCAGTAAGTTCTGTGAAGGGCACTTTCAAAAATAATTTAGAGCTGCCAAATGTTACTTGCGGGAGTTCCCGCATTTACAGCAACGTCAGCCTTCCTGGCTTCAGCCTTGCTTCGTGGACACACCAGGTACACCAGGTTCGCAACTACGAGATTCAATCAACGACCAACACAATCGAATCTTGGGGGCTCATAGCCCACTCACCACTGGAGGATGATGTCGTCTATCAATGAGGAGGACCCATTCCTCCAAGTTCAAGCGTACGCCCCCTCAGCCTGATCCCATGAACCCTACTGACGATTCCTCTAGAGATGTCCTTTCCCAACTAAATACCACCCGACCCCTCTTCGCCTCCTATCTCCGCATCCGCTCTCTTTCTCCAAATCCCAGCAGCCCGGAAGTGACCTCTGCGCGCGCGGAGCTCGAGTCATCCCTATCATCTCTGGCCGAGGACCTTGCCGACCTCGTCTCCTCAGTCAAGGCCGTCGAGACCGACCCGCATAGATATGGACTCCAAATCGAGGAAGTGGTGCGGCGCAAGCATCTCGTTGACGAAGTTGGCAATGAAGTCGAAGATATGCGCGAAGAGTTGTTAAAACACCTATCCCATGCGAAGTCACGCAATAAACCTCTACCGCCTGGCGTAGATGAGGAGCAGGCGGTTGGAGGAGACGATATGTACGAGGAGTTTGAACAGCAAGAACAGCAGCGCATTATGAATGATCAGGATCAACAGCTTGATGGCGTGTTCCGCACCGTGGGCAATCTGAGGCAACAGGCTGATGAAATGGGCCGTGAACTCGAGGAACAAGCGGAGATAATAGAACAGGTCGATTCGGCGGCGGATCGGGTTGGGGGCAAACTCCAAACAGGGCTTCAGAAAGTGGGATGGGTTATGAGGAACAATGAGGAAACGATGAGCACATGCTGTATTGGGGTGCTCATAGTGGTGCTTATTATTTTGTTGGTTCTTCTCCTGATACTGTAATCAGACACTGTACATACACTGGGGGAGTTGGCGTCAGGGTTTCAAGATATTTATATACATACCGAGGAATCACAACGTTGTTCATTCGTCTACCTCAGTTAAGTGCCATACTTACACTGATGTATGGTGCAAGTTAGGATCAACCATCTGCGTGAAGTACCTTGCCGCTAACCCTGACGATAGTTGTATTGTCTCCTTTACGTTGGGCAACTAGAGTTCACGAAAGCAAGTAGATCCCTATTAAGGAGGGTTTCGTACAATGTTGGGTTATAGTCATCTAGAAGGGTCAGTATTGTTCCCTAGTGTCAGAGCAATTCATAACTCTATTATGTTGCCGACTGTAGGAAGGATTGGCGAATCCTATGGTATTTCACTTAAGTATTCAACACAATAGAAAGCTCTATGATGAAATTTGCTACTCAACAGCCTCGTGGGAGAAACGCTTCGAACACTATGCCTGATCATGAATCATGTAAAAGGTAGGTACGGATCAGAAGCCCGCGTCAAAAGTCCCTATCTACCATAAATCCCTACTTTGCTCACTGCTCGGAGCAAGACCGAATAGAACCACCAAGCCCTCCCTCATCATCAATCAATCAAAAAAAGAACAGATCGTTAACGTCGTCGACGCCTTTGCATCTCATCATAGCAACGCCGAGGGGCGTTTTTTGCGGCGGCTCCAATAGTCCCAGCGTTCTCAGAATTATCATTTCCCAAACTTCAGGCTCGAGACGCGCAGAGTTTCGTGCTGAAGGAACCATCGCTGACCGAACTCCCATTATGAAAAAGCGTCTTTGCTAGGTAGCGGACAACCAAAAACGGGTTTAATCCCAACAAAATCTATCGAAACAGGAATTTTCAAGTCACAAGAATCTGACATATGCATCAGCCACAAGTGAGCGGCATACACCAGAGTAGATAGATCATCGCTGGCTCCTGGAGCTGCCTACCGAATTTTGACGATCGTGGAGGCTAGGTCTCCTCTCCCTCCGGTCGCCATCTTGTAGCTGCAGTGAGTCTAGACGCTTTTGGTTGTCTTCGGTCATGGGGTCCATCTCATGCGAGGGAACTGCGCTGAGCGTGGTAACCCCGTTCGCCTTTCCATGCTTAGCTTGTTCTGCAAGGGCCTTCCATTTGTCCTCTCTAGCTTGCATACGAGCGTCCGCATTGTTTTGGTGCTCTGTATATTCATGAGAGCAGTCGTCAAATAATTGAGGGTTAATCTCCATAAATAGCTTCATCGCGTTATAAACCATGCCGTGGATTGTTCTACGGTGTATTAGCAGTGTTTCAAGTTAGATGGTCCGGATAGCATACCTATTCCAATGGCCTTTGGAATTCTCATAAAGAGGGGCGAACATAATTGGCAAAATGACCTCGACGTTGTCGCTGACAAGGTTGCAGAAGTATTCGTTATTCCAGAAATACAGTGCTCTCTCCGCAACTTGAAAGTGGGGGCTAGCCACTGACTTTGCAAGCTGATGGAACAAAGGTTCCTGTACCTTAGCAAATTCGGCAGGATCCATAACCTCGAATATGTCTTCCACTTCATTTAAGAACATGACTTCTTTTGTGCTGTTAACCTTCGGCCAGTATCTCAGTAGGCCCAAAACAACCTAGATATCATCAGTATACGATGGTGTGGGGGGGATTCAGGGCTGCTAACCTCTTCCGTTAGTGCAGCGTCCTTTTCGAGGAACTGAACTATGCAGTACGCAAGTTGGGGATGATACATGCTCAGGCTCTTGACTTTGTGCATCGGTAGAAGGACCCTGGTCAAGAAGAGCTTGTGCTCCTCTTTCAGGGGCAGGGCAAATCCGTTGATAATTGATCCAAGGATTTCCAGCAGCTCGGCGATTCCATTGAATCGTTCGGTTTCATAAACGAACTGGAAGAAAACGTTGTTGATAGACCTTCTGATATAAGAGCGGAGATTGAGGAACTTTCCATATATCCTATGGAGGGTCGTCTTGAGGAAATCGCGTTCCCTTGGGTCTTCGGAGTCAAATAGCTCAAGCAGTTGTAGTACAAAGCTATGGTCGATGTATACCTTCGCGATGTTGGTGTTAAAGTCTTGGCTCTCAATGAAACGTAAAAAGAACTCATAGACAACTTGGATATGTGGCCACGCAACTTCCAACACAGGTTCGTCTTCCTCGGGGTCAAAAGCCTCGCCTTGAGGGTTCATAGGCGGAGGTAGTGGCCGGAAGAGGTTCTTGTTAAACATATCGACGACACGCGGATACATAGCATCTGTAATGACCTGGCGGTTGTTTGCAACATAATCCAGAAGTTCGTGAAGGGCAACGCGTTTGATCTCCTTCGATTTGATGTCGCCTGTCGCATCATTGAAGTCGAAAATGACATTGCATTGGTCAATTTTCTGCATGAACAGCTCTTGTCGCCTGTTTGGAGGTACTTCATGGAAACCAGGAAGCTTCTCTAACTCTCTGAGAGGAGATATGTCAAAGCGCGATGAATGCTGTCGCTTGGGCGTTCTGATGCCTTCTGGTACATCCTTGGGCGTTGCTTGCAACCTGTCGAACACGAGGTTTTTTGAGCCCGCTTTCGGGGGTGCCAAATCGTGAGGCATTGTCTCTGCCGATCCTGGGGGTGGGACATGCTGTCTCGTGTTAGTAAAGAGAGTATCAATGCAAACGGAAGAACTGGGTGCATACCGGTGCACTGGGGCTGATAACCACGCTCGGTGGCAGTATCGGATGCCTGTTCGGTGTGCCAGGGGTTGTACCACCCGGGGAACTAGAACCAAGAGAATTAAATCGATCTGCAGCTGGAAGAGCCCCATGTTGTCCGCCATTCAATGAGTTCAGCGAGTTGGCGGGCGCTAGTGACGGCGAACCTGTGTGCCCGCTAACAGGAGTCCCTGTATCACTTGCTGGAAGTGGCTTGTTTCGTGGGTCGTTTAATGAAGTCGTCGAAGCAGAGGGTGTAACACTCGGCGATTGACCAGCCTCTCTTGAAGACCCAGAGGCCGATGGAGATTGTGTGCCATCCTTCGGATCTTTATTTTTCTTGGAGGACTTGTTCGGGTCTTTCGAACGCGAGAGCTGGTCATGCTGAATGAGTTAGACATTCCATACCCGGATCGCTGAAAGACTAAATAGAAATAAGGAATGATGAAAGGGGTTCTTACAACTCTCTGCCTGAATCCTTTCATCTTGGCTGTTGTACCGGTACGGATACGCTGGCCAAGTTCTGAGTGGGTTTCGCTGACCTGGTGGGGTCGATTATTCTGTTCAGTTCTGGTGTCTTGAGATGTTCGGCACAGGTCCAACGGCTCTCGATGCGTTTAGAGGTCTTATGCACTCTATGGATAGCGGTTCGAGGGCAGGAGAGATGGATGAGACTGGGCTATCGGTTGTGGCCGGTAACCTAATTTCCTATAGTTATGCGACAGCTTAAGTAAGAGTCTCGACGGCAACCTGTTGGTTTACTGTCAGCCCGCTCAGGGTGAGTCGTTGTCAAGCAGTGCAATCTAGATCAATTGATTGCTATGCAAGACTCACCTTTCACTGGGCCCCTTCAGCTCTTGAATCCTCCGCTGGTTCAGCTGCGAGATCTTGTGCTAGCAAGCGTTGTATGAAGCTCCTATGCCGACATCTGGAGGTTCTGCAGGGAGTTCTGGACAAGGAGTCTTTATGCTGAAGACAAGAGCCTGCAGATAATGTAGTTGAGACTGCGGCGAAAGTGAACAGTTGGTGGAGTTGCAGGGCAGGAGGCTGTTTACACCGATGGGCTTCAGATGTGATGTTAACCCCAGGTGGGGTTGGCCAATGGCACGGTCGCATACAGTGGAAGCGCCAGAGCTCACCACAACGCTTGGCGACAACTTTATATGCCGACGCTTCAGATTACGACACGCTTTATAGCTTCTTGCAACTTATCACAGGACGACACGACCGACATAATTTATAATGCAAGCTAGATTGTGTATCAACACGGTGCAAATATGATTGCTCTTGCCGTATTTGCATCCATCGATCGTTCGATTCATAGCTGCTCTACTTTATTTGCCCCAGGTACCAAACTGTCGAGGTTCACGTGACCAAAGCCAGATCTCAGCCTGTGGTGAATCACCTTCAAAAGAGAATTAAATCCGATACGGGCGAGCTATGGCTTCCTTCGGCTCGTCACCGGTCTATACGGTGCCGCGTCGAAAGGTTGTTGCTGTGGAGCACCCAATGGCAATCAACGATGTTGATGCTACTATGAAGACTTTTGGTCGAGGCGCGCCTTTAGCGCAGGTAAGCCAGACTTTACTATCACCACATTTACTAGATTTATGAGTAGCTACCCTGGCTGCCCATACTTAGAACAGCTTTGCTCTTATTAGAGTCTACGGCGTGCTCAGGCTTGAGCTCATACTATGTCTCAACAAGCCCATACACAGATTGACTGACATATATCACCAGATACTTGATGCCGAAGATTATGACGGTTGCCTGCCACTGTTTTTGCGCCCAGAGGACCCATCATGTCCTCCCAATCTATCGCAAAATGCACCGACGAATAATGTGTTGTTAAAAATCACCATCCCGAAGAGGACAGGCCGCAAACGCAAACGGGGCTCCCAGGATCTTTTTGAGTACGATCCAGACATGCAAGAAGCAGAATCTGAGCCACTGGCTCATGACGACCAGTCACCAGGGCTAATATCACACTCAAGGCTTGATGACCCTAACTATCTGCAGAAGCGACTAAGAGAATGTGATGGATATTATCACATTGAGCCAGTAGGCTGCATTGAACAGACTCATCGATATAGGGGCCTCTCGGATTTCCACTATTCCACTACGCATGGCAACTATATGACAAAATTCCGTGACACCGTTATGACTGGTGATCTGGATAAGATCAAACAATACAAGCTCGATCCGAGTCGCGGCCCAAAGCCAATGACAGAGCTGATCCCGCCGCCAACAATGACAGACCACCCTCTTCCTTTCAACTGGGGCTACCATCAAAACCCAACCATCAGAGTTACTACAGACCATCAGACAGGCAAGAAAACACTTATCAACCATTCCACTCCCGCGAGACTCGCCACACTCTACGTCGCCCACGACATCCCAGTTACACCGACCGGTCCGACGAACCCTCCACCTGACGATCCCCTCCTCATCTCTGTCATCGAGGAGCTCCAGGCCGCTCTTGCGGAGCGCCCAATATGGACTCGTCGGGCAATAATGAACCGCATTGGCGCTTCTCCAGGTGTCTACCTCCTCAAGCCAGCGATGCAGTACGTGGGCTACCAATTCCGCGGCGGTCCCTGGCGTGACGCCATCATCCGGTATGGTGTAGATCCCCGCACAGATCCCAAATACCGCTTCTACCAGACGCTGTTCTTCAAGATCTACGATGAGGTTGAGAAGGTACCTGGGCAGCCTTGGACGGATATCAGGTCCGAGTATACACGGCGCGCGCAGGTCACTGATGTCTCCCTGGACAGCCACATCTTCGACGGTACGAAGCTATCGCTCGATGGCAAAATCTGGCAAGTCTGCGATATTACTGATCCAATGATTCAGCGCCTCGCATCGACGTCAACATTACGCTCGACCTGTGATCTCGAAGTCAACGGCTGGTACTGCAACGGGACATGGGCGAAGATCAAGGCCGTGATGCGGACGAAGATCTCCGCAATACGTGCGGGCAAGCACGTTCCCGATGAGGCCTTCGATACAGTCCTTAAAGTCCCAGACTTCGTGGAGGAGAAAGCCAAGGCTGGCAAGGTCTCCATCCCCATGCCTGATTTGAAGAAAGTCGGCATTAAGGTCGGGGAGAGCGTGAATGGGGCGAGGAAGAAGAGAATCAGAATGGCGGCTAGGAGGTGGAAAGCGGGTGGCGCGAAAATTCCGGGATTGAGTACTGTTCCTGAGGGAATAGCTGTGACTGGTGACAGTAATACAACTGCCGAAGGGTCGGTTGAGACTATGACGGAAGATCAGAGTGCGAGCGTCTACGGAACGGAGCAGGATTATGATAAGGATGATATGATAGAGGATGAGATGATAGAAGAAGATGATTACGAGGGAGGAGGGCATGATGAAGACGAGGATGAAGTTGATTTCGATGAGGCAGAATCAGACTCAGATGGCGCGGGAGATAGTGGCGGCGATGATGAGGATGCCATAACCTCTCCCAAATAGAAACACATAAGACTCAATAATGTAGAGAATTGAAGTATAATTTCTAAAGCTCTATTTTAAATATGATCTCCGTCATACCACACTAGTCTCATAACAGTAACCAACAGCCTCATCCGTTGAGCTGGGCCGGGTATTCCAGCTTACTAGATATATAACGCCAAATATAAACACTTTTTGCTGTCTGTCAAACTACGTCTAGCTCCTCATCTTCTTGAGAGGAGGCGCCTCATCATCATCAGACAATCCCTGGAAAGACCCAGCCTCATCGTCCTCATCACCAGACTCGAAGTCCAGATCAGACAAGGCATCTTGCTCTTGTGCTTGTGCTATTTCCAGATTAGCTCTATATTCGTTTGGATAATAACAGTTTCCAAAGGGGAACTTACTGAAGTACTTGATAGCTCCCGGCCACAGATCCTCCGCAATGGCAATGGCCAAGTCATCTCCATCGGGGAAGATTTCCAAGCTCATCTCCAGATCCTCCTGCTCCTCCTGCTCCTCGGTCAATGGCTCATCCTCGGCCACCTTCTCGCCCTTGCGTTTAGCGGCCTCGCGCTTGATAGCCTCCTTCGAGACCTCCTCAGTCACTCTGCGGCCAATGAATCCGAACCACGAGAAGAACGAGAGTCCACCCATACCGGTACCCTCAATCTTCTTCTGCAGGAGCTTCTGCGCATCGTTCGGCTCGCCCTTCTTCGTTGCGCCGCCGCTGCCAGACTGCTCCACCTCCCATGCCTTGATCACAAGGTCAAGCAGGCCACCAGTGAGATCCTTGTCCTTCTTCCAGTTAATCTTGACGGGCTCGCTGACGAGTCCCGACCAGCCATCCGCAGCGGTGCGGTACCAGAACTTCTTCTCCAGGACCTTGTTCTCAAAGTACTCGTTCTCGGAGAACTCGAACTTGATAGCGACGGAGCGGGGGTCGCCGTTCTTGCCCTCGCTGGTGATCTCGAAGTTGTCGACGGAGAGAGAGGTAAGGGAGCCGAGGAGGACCGCGGAGTCGGAGGGCTGGATGAACTGGTCGATGTCTGGAGGTGCCTGCTCTAGGACTAAAGGCCAGAAGTTCTCGATCTTGGAAAGGATCTCGGCGCGCTTCACGTAGAGGGGTGCGGTGAGCGCAACTTGTTGTCTAACTACAAGGCTGTGTTAGTTGTGCTTAACTTCAACTTTGGGAGCTGTAGAGGTAGTGGATGCGCTTCTCGCCAGGGCAATGAGAACATAATGCTTGGATATTTTTTCATAAAATATCAGACAAAACATGCGATTCAAACTTACTTATCTCGGTCTCCGCATCGTCGAACTCCTTCTCGATGTCCGCCAAATCCTCGTACGAAACGGAAGAGTTCTCGAGTGCAGTCGCCATAGCTGAGGAGGTAAATGCTGCTTCTTGGGCCATTTTCGCAGATGATTTATGTTTGAAAGATAGTGGGCTGTGAGAATAGCTTGTAAGAGTTTTGAGGTTGCGAGGACGTGCGCACCTGGTTGTTCTTCGGGTGGACTTTTATTGGTGATCTGAGCTGGATTAAGGTAGACCCCTGCTGCGGCCACCGACTCTCCATGCGCGGGGCGTGCATTGGCGAGTAATGACGACGGGGACTAATGCTCCACCATGACGACCGTCGGATCTGATATTTCAGAGCTTGAGCAAAGAAACCTAGGTTTTGGATAATTTGCGCAGATGTGGATCATTTATATTCTTGATATTAATAACTGCCTATCTATCATGCCCCGGGAGAAGTGTGCATATGACAATAATATTGTCACATTTTTAATAACCCCACTCGAGGAAATTTGTCAGCAATACGAGAACTCCTGGTAAAAAATATGAAACATAGACTTTTAAATCAGTATATACTACCATAGAAAACAAAGGTGGCTACAGCTAGGCAGGCGTTTATTTATTGCGTCGGAATTGGTGGAAGTCTCGTGGCTTGATTAAAATGCTAAATATTGTATCCTGGCATATAAATTTCATTAATCATTTATTCACATATGAATACTAGCCACGTAAACTACATAAACAGTGCCAAAATGCCATATCCCACATGCGTTATTACAGATCCTCATCACTTAAGAGCTCTTCCACTAAGGAATCTCTGGGCTGCTGACTTCTCTTCGGCCTTGTGGCCAACACGCTCGTCTCGCCCATCAGTGATAGTTCACCTTCCTCGCGCCCTTCGTTTAACTGCTCCTGGACAAGTGCCTCAATCGTGTCCTCATCTTCTTCGTTATCATCCACATCATCCTGCTCTACCGTCATAACCGTTCTCTCATCTGCATCATCTTGCTGCACTGTCGTTACTGTCCTCTCATCTGCGTCCTCACCCTCTCCCGCCACCTCTGTTTCAGGGGTTCCGCTGCCCCTATCTCCATGGAGGCTGCTCTTCGGGCCCTCTTTCTGTGCCAGGCTATTTACAATTTTGCCCAAGCTGACGTGGATTTTGAATAAGGCATTCCGTCCTGTGGCATCAGGGACGAGCTTGTCCTCGACCGCGATGCAAACCTCGTCATACAGTGCGCGGATCTTGTCTTCTGACGATGCCGGGGAAACGTGTACTTTCCCGAGAAGAGGCGCGAGGATTTTCTTTTCCTCTTCTTTGTAGTTGTTAGTACACATATAGGTAGTATATTAGGGATGTGGATAAACTTACTGGTAGCATTGTTCATACGGTCCAAAATATCACTCGCGAGATCAAGGTGTACGTCACCGTTAACAGCCTTCTTTGCACCCTCATCGGCGATACTCAGTGAATTACCGGGAATATAACACTTCCTTGGATCAGTCCAATCGACAAGGTGCGCACCAATGACGCTCAAGTTAACCATCTCAATATCTTCATCTTCATCGTCGAGCGATTCATGAACATTGTATAGGGTATGGAGAGCATCCACAGCAACGGACCTCATACGGTCTTGGTTCTCCTTACGACTGTAGCTGTACACCGGTAGAAAGTACGAAAGTGTCTGTCGAACCCCCTGGTTACTCTGAGTAGAGGGATCGAAATATGCGACAATAAGGGTCTTGAGAAGATCGTTGGCCGCATCTGAATCTTGTATGACGCGACCGAGTATTAATTTGCAGACGGCCACCGTAGTGGCAGCCTGGACTTCTGGGCCCTTGGAGCCGTTCTTCAATGCCTTGAGATAAACTTTGAGAAGCGGTGGGTTGGACTCGAGAAGATGGGATCCGTGTTGTGTGAGAATATCCGTGAGAATCTGAAGGGCGGTAATTTGGAGGGCTGTGTGACCCTTGCTGAAGAAGTGCATAAAGAGATTCAGGTTCTCCTCCGCCAATGACTATAATTCCGTAGGTTAGATAAAGTTGCAAGGATAGAGGTGTGGGAGTGAAATTACCTTGTCGAGCAAGGAACAAAGTCCAAGGCACAGTAATCCACGTTCACGAACCGGAGCTTCATGGCTTCGCACTGCCGGAACAACCAAATTGTTCAGCATGGCCACGAGGTCAACGTTCTGCTGAAGATTTCCTTCAACATTCTGCAGCATGCACTGGACTATGTGCAAGCACTTCATGTTTACCATTATCTCCTTAATGGACTTATCCTGAAGCTCTTCCTCACTCATCTCTGGCTTGGGCTTCTTTGAATTGCTCTCCGTTTCACTGACTTCTGATCTTGCGGAGTGAAAGCTCTCATCAACATCGTCTTCAACTGGTTCGTCCATAATAGTATCATGGATGTCGGCGACAGCTTCGAGAACGATGCTGACAAACTCTCGCTCTCCGGCCACATCACCGGCACATATGCCACGAAGTGTTTCGACGATCAACTTGGTGGCTTCTTCCGGAAGATCTGGCACGGAAAGAGACTGGCGTAGTAACGCAAACATTTTCCTTCGTCCAACTTCGTCCGAGTAGTCTAGTGTATGGGCAATGTGGAGGAGTTGTTCAACAATGAATTCCTGTTCCACGGTGTCTTCTTCATCATCCTCATCCTCTGGGGCTTGCTGGGCAACTCTCTTCAGCGCCTCGACAAGGACATTGATGTAGCGCTGAAGGTAGTATGCGAGTTTGGTCACTTCGGGCATCTTTTCTTCGACTAACGCCTCCAACTTGTTGCTACCCTCGTTCCGGCAATAGTCATTGAAGCTTCGTGCCATAAATACGGATTCAGCGCTCAGTGTATCCCAGAATAAGTTGTCGAACACGACAGCCTCGCGATAATCCACCCTGCCTTCCCAAAAGCCTTTCATGGCCTCAAGCGCGACGCCATTCTCGACTCCTGAGTTGACGACATCGATGCGCTCTAGCAGCTCTTGAAGAGCTTCAAAGTTGGGAGGGGGTGCCTCCCCATCGGCTGCAGCTTCTTCTGGAATCCCCGCACAATCCTCAATCCACCTGTCGCGGAAGAGTTTGCCTGCAGCTTTCCGGACATTTTCATCACGGTCTCGGAGCCCCCACCGCAAAAGTTTCTCACGCATAGCAAGAGACAGATGGCGAAAGTCACCAAGGGCTGGAAGGAGCCGCGAGTACAGAGCTCGCCTTGTCGCCGGGTCCTGGTCTCGCGCCCGCTCTAACAAGAATGGTAGCGTGGCGGGGAGAATTGGCAGATTAACCAGAAGTGATCGCCGGACGTCCGCGCTTGGGTCATTTTGCAACACACCGAGTAGCTTCTCGAGCAATCCTACCCTGGACTCCTCATCACTATCGTTAGAGTTGATTTCTCCCTCAGCCTCATTCCCAGCCAACCGGCCTAGAGCGAGCACAGCCTGGACGCGGACCATGGCCTCCTTATCGCGGATTCTTTTGAGGAGCCCATGGCGCAATAACTGAAAAAGGTCATCATCCATGGAATCAAGAGAATTGACCAGGTGGGAAATAAGTTGGGTAGCCCTAAATCTCACAAACTTCTCCTTTGCTGTAAGAAGCGAGAGTACTGTCTTCATCACTTGGGATGTCAATCTTGTGCTCGGCGTCTCGACTAACGCAGCGGCATCATCCTCCTCCATCGGAACAAGCTCATTGTCCTTATCATTGGCATGGCGCAGAAATAAGCCAATAAAGCGAATAACTCTCTCGCCTGCAGCCTCGCTCTTTTTCACCGGCATCACCCTGACCACACATCTTGTGACTTCATAGTTGAATTCGTCCTCGTCGAAATCCTCCGCGCCGGTCTTTTTCTGCTTACTTGATGGTTCATAGCAACATGCCTCCTGTATCTTTCGTAAATTGATCACCAACTTTCGATGGCCCGTGGTTGATTTCTGTGCGTCGCGAAATATTGCGCATATCTGTGTTCGCAGCGCTGTCTCTGGTGCATCTTCCGGTATCTCCACATATGGCGCAGATACACGCGATGCTGTTGATGCCCGTGTCGAATTGAGAGTTTGCGCCGACGATTTGTGAGACACTGCTGTTGACGTCCTTGCGGACCTAGTTGGTGCTACTCTCGCGGGCATTGTGGCGGGTATGTGTTGCTCTCTGTTTGGCGTTTTGCCAAGTTTGGTGCAGTGAGGGTTCTAGTCAATCTATATATTCCGCGTCGTTTCGGCAAAATCGCCAGTGGCCGTACTTGTTTCGCGAGGTTCAAGTCCAAATTGTTGGGTGTTCGACGCGTCAGTCCTCGTACTTACGGCTTTAAACGGCTGCCACGAGAATCTGTTGATGGTGGGTTGGTGCTGTTTACATTTGACCAGAAGCGGCTAGTACTATAGATTAGATAAGATCTAACCCCTGTCGATTGCGTGCTTTGAAATCTAATCGGCCAGCCTCCATCCACAAGGAACGACCCCGGGGATTGCCGTTGATCCTCGTCGTGTTGACACTTTTCCGACTTCGGCAATACGGCGGGAGTCATTTCTCTCAACTGGCAAATAGTCAAGACCGTGAGAAATCATGTATAGGCTCGGAGTAAGACGGTTTACTACGTCTGTTCGCCATGCGGCGCAGACAGCCGCGCAAATGGAAGCCAAGAACCAGTATGGGATCCAGGTTTCCAAGGCCCAAGGCGTTGTTAAAGGCCTCGTTGGAGGTAAGCTACAATTGAAGAGGAGATGCCGGGACCTAGGCTGACAACGTGTAGCAATTGGAAATACTCCATTAATCAGACTCAACAAATTGTCTGAGCAGACCGGTTGCGAAATTCTTGGAAAGGCCGAGTTTATGAACCCTGGTGGCTCAGTGAAGGATCGCGCTGCGCTCTTCGTAGTCCAGGATGCCGAAGAAAAGGGATTGCTCGCACCAGGCGGGACCGTGGTCGAGGGAACAGCCGGAAATACCGGCATCGGCCTCGCACATGTATGCAGGTCGAAGGGCTACAAATTGGTCATCTACATGCCGAATACCCAGTCTCAAGGGAAGATAGATCTTCTTCGGCTCCTGGGAGCGGAGGTCTACCCAGTCCCTGCCGTGGCATTCGACAACCCAGAGAACTACAATCACCAAGCTAAGAGACACGCAGATCGTTTAGAAAACGCTGTCTGGACGAACCAATTCGACAATGTCGCAAACAGGCGCGCCCACGTTGAGACCACCGGACCTGAGATCTGGGCTCAAACTGGCGGGAAGATTGACGCATTCACCTGCTCTACGGGAACTGGAGGCACGTTAGCTGGGACTACCGCATATCTAAAGGCTGTCTCGAATGGCAAAGTCAAGTCTTTCTTGGCTGACCCACCAGGAAGTGTTTTGCACTCTTATATTGAGTCCGGAGGGCAACTCAAAGAGCGCAGTGGCTCCAGTATCACCGAGGGTATTGGTCAGGGCCGAGTCACGGACAACCTTAGCCCCGATATTGAGTCGTTGGATGGCTCGTTGAACATTAGTGATGAGAAGAGCATCGAGATGGTTTACAGGTGCCTCGATGAGGAGGGCCTCTATCTGGGCGCAAGCTCAAGCTTGAACGTCGTCGCTGCAAAGGAGGTAGCCGAGAAGCTCGGCAAGGGGCATACCGTTGTAACAATATTGGCCGACGGCGCATATCGATACGCCGATCGCCTGTTTTCAAAGAAATGGCTGGAGGAGAAAAAGCTCCTGGGCGCTATCCCCAAGCATCTTGAAAAGTACATAGTTCTTCCATAAGGCTAAATATACACGTTTGTAATATACAGTAAACTACCATGTTCTAACAGGCTATCGTCAACTCTACTCTGCCGCGGCAATCTTTTTGTACACCCACATCCCCAATGAGCCCGGAAATGCCTTCAAGACCTCAGCATCATCCGCAACCTGGGCAGATAACTTGGTCTCAAGATCACGGAGTTGCCTGGTCGTGTCGGAGCTTTGGTCAAGTATCGAAACCGCTGTCCTCACACCAAGGAGGATAGGCGCAACAGTTTGCAGCATAGAGTTGCTCTCCAACTCTTGTACTCGTGCCGGGTCGATTTTCTGGTGCCTCATCATTCCTTCCAGCTCTTTGTCCCTCAGGCTAGCCAGAAGACCCTTGGCGTACTTCTCGACACTGCCATCCTCGTCTTTACCTCCTTGATGCTTTGCGTTGAGAGCACTTAGTTCCAGGAGAAGCCCAATAACCTCTGGGCTCGTCCTTGGATCCTCAGTATCAGCAACTCTTCCACCTGCATGTGCCTTGTCCTCCATGAGAATAGCAATCTGCTCGGCCATCGAAAGTGCCTTCTTGGTATCCGCCTGGCTGAAGCCACTAGCCAGCGCACGATACTGAATCCACCACACCACCATCTTCGCAATTTCCCGTGTGTTGATCCGGAACCCAGTCTTGGATACTCTCCGCGCGCTTTCTAGGACGGCATCTTGGCGACCAGCCATGGAAGCCCTCCTTATAAACTGCTCCAAAACAATCTCGTCTGTCACACGACCTGCAGAGTGAAGGCCCTCAAGCAGGAGAGGGAAGTTGTCCCAATCCTTCTTCTCTTTCATTAATTCTAGCGCCTCTCGTAACGCTTTACGCTGGTTTGGTACATCCTTTGTCTTGTCTATGTGCTTAAGACGTATTTCTTCCCCTCCAATCTCTACCGTTACCGGGACATTCTCCAGGCTTTTCTTGTTTTTGAAAGCATAGACAAGATCACGATGCCGTTTCGACAAATGCGCCGGTAGGAAAATAGTGTTGCGGAATTTAGAGAGGATATTATCGAGTTCAGGAGATGACGTCGGTTGGAAGGTAGGGAAACCTGCAAGTCTTATTAGAAGCTACTCTACTCTCATGGGCCAACTGTGAGGACTTACCCTGCTTTTGATGCGAAAGAGAGCTGGCGAAGGTCCGGCGCTGGCCCGAAGCTGGACCAGCCGCGTATTGCGAAGTGCGCTCCAGCCGAGGAAGCGCTCTCCTAATAGTATTTCCAGACATATTCGTTGATTGACAAAGTAAATATTGTGCAATCCCTGATCTTTGAGAACTGAACCGAAATTGAAGGTCTGGAGCCGTAAACTTATATGGAGGGCGGTGAGTAAATATGGGCAGTATCGCCTAAATTAGACGAGCGCATCGCGAACATTTTGAAGGGTGGACGAACTTACCCGTTGTGAACTCAGACAAAGGCAACCGTTTTGTCCAGCCAACACAATGGCCTCACTATTTATACCGACAATGCGTCCGCTGAGCTGCCTCAAGGCGCTCCTGCGGCAAACACGGCGGCAGAAGACGATTGCCAGGTCGTTGACAACATACCGTAAACCGGACCTAAACCGAGGCCTTCCGCTGGCAGCAGCTGTGGATGCAGGCATGCCCCATGGTAAGCTTTACTCCTGTGGAAACTTTACTCACAGCTATATCCCTCCATCAATTGGGGGTTACAATGGACACTGCAGTCGGCTAATACTCTGTAGTCAACAGGAAGCTAAAGGCATACCCGCCTCCTCCCTCTCCGGCAGCCAACTTTAAAAACCCGATTGGCGACCTTCACGCAGAACAAATTTCCGTCCTAGACCCTACTGGGGCACGCACAGCACTCTTCAGCAAAACCAGCCCTGAGGCAGCCAAGGTCGGAGATATCCTCCTCGTCCGCCAGAAAAACGGCGATCCATTCGCAGGCGTCTGTATCAACATCCGCCGCCGAGGCGTCGACACTGGAATTCTCCTCCGAAACGAGCTTACAAGGGTTGGTGTGGAGATGTGGTATAAGATCTACTCGCCAAATGTGGAGGGAATAGAAGTGGTGCAAAGACGTGAGAAGAGAGCGAGACGAGCACGTTTGACGTACATGCGGAAGCCAAAGCACGATATGGGAAGCGTCCAAAACATTGTCCTGGCATATCAGAGATCCAGGCTGGGAGCACGATCAGGTGATAACAAAGGCGGAAAGAAGAAGGGAAAGGGAAAGAAATAAAGGGCTGAGATGGTGTATAAATATGTATATGTATACAAGTGGCGTTCAGATATCGAGAAATAATTTGATTTATTTACACCGACAAAATGCAGAATTGATCAAATTCTATCATTGACCGATAGCCATGGCCCTTCTTGAAACCTTTGGGCTGCACCAGTACCTTCAGTTGAAATGGTTTATCTGAATGCTAAGGTTGGCACTTGTCACAGCGAAAGTGCTCAAAATGATACACAACTATACTATCATCTCATCGCCAGCAGCCTCGTCGCCCTCATCTTGTGGCGTGCATTGACTGTGGCATCTACCCGCTCGCGTTAATGTACCCGTTTAGTATCTGTACTCCCAATCGGACTGCGCTCTCTCCAATGTATGCTTAACTATTATACTGAGAAAATATCAAGTCCATAGGCGGTATCATGCACAGTGGAAGATAAAACGCGGAGTAATAACATTGCATTGGAAACAGGGATGCAATTTATGTGAAGCCCAGTATACGCTTCATAGTCGGCACAATACCAGTGACTAAAGACACTGTTAAAAAAAGTATTAGAGGCACATACGAGCTTTGCATTGGATACCAGTCACAGATTGCAGAAATGAAGGCAGTAGCGCCAGCAGTCTGTATGCCGTGAAAAACACCAATCAGTTAGCAATAATTAAGAATTAAAAACATATTAAACCAAAATCATTAGCAGGATGACTCACAATGTCAATGTTAGCAGCAATGTTTTCATTTCCTTGGGCTATCTGCCAGTGTCCAGGATTTAAAAGACCTAAAGCAATGACCAAAGAGAAAAATATAGTGGCGAAGACGACGTTTGTGCGGAGGGAGCAGATAAAGTAGAAGGCGCATAGAAGACCCATGAATAAGGGGAAGAATCCGAAGGTGGCGTGGAATTGTTCGATATTGGTGCCATAGGTTATAGGATGGTGTAAGGGTAGTTGGAAAACTGAGGAAGAACCCGCCTAGGTAACAGAATGATAGCATTATACAACAAAAAGCTATTTACCGTGCGTAGTGAATGAGAAGGAAGCGAATGATTCTGGGATTAGTTATTACCGAAGGATGTCAGAACCATGAAGGGGAATGTGTTCCCAAGGAAAAATTCGAGGACACCTACAATAAGCTGAAGGCCCCCCCCAAACCAATAATATGGCTCTCTGTCATAGAATAGTTGCTAGTGATGCTTCACTTCGTATATGTGAGGGAATCATATAGTTATTGGGGTGAGAATTACATTCCTGCAGCGTCGTCCCCTCCTGCGCCTCTCCAGCCTATCAAAGTACAGCACAACGGCCTCAAGGCTATCACAAATCCAACAAGACCCCTAGTATTAAAGTTAGATATGCACACATAGCAACCTTGATTGGGATTGCTTAGGGAATACTTACAATGGTGTAGGATTGGTAAATTTCAAGCGAAGGCCTTCTTTGACCTTGTTGGCGGGTGTAAGATACGTCTTTTCAAAGATCTCAGGCGTGATAACAATACTGCCAGAGGTTGAATGCCTCAAAGAGTATTCTCTCGGACTTCAGCATGAGCATGCCCAGCACCTCTGTTGTTTGAGAAGTCTCTCTCCTGAGGACCATCATTGGTAGACAGTGTTGTATTTGGCCCGTGGTAGGATAGTAAGCTGTTGTGATTGTCTGACAAAGTCAATGAAGAAAGTACTTATCATATAACCTTCGGATGTATAAGTAAAAGATGGCAACATGACCACACTCTTTAGCAGAAGAAAAGATTTCATAATCGAGAATGGGACAGACAGGTCTTATAGATAAAGATCGGGATCTATTAGACCGCGAGCCTCTTCCCCCTGATTTCTTTCGACCAGCATGTTTTATTATCCATACCCCGCAATAACAGTTAACTAACACACTTCCCCACGGGGTTGTGCAGGTCTGGAGATTCTGCCATGAAGTCCAGTAGGAGGTTATGGTCCACCCACATCAACTCTATAGCTTGTTTGGTGGATACGTGATTAAGCGGGTATATGGGCCATAGCTCCAGTACGAAGCCAGGGACCGAATTCGGACCGGGTTCGGTACATGACAGGTCTCGGTTGGCAGGGATTACCTACATGTCTGACCCATCCAAGCTCGTAATGGAAAACTATTTCGAGGCCTATGTGGATACTGGCCCTTTCTCATAACCTGGGGAGCTCCTGGCTGTAATTTAACAACACGAGGTTGAATATATTACGGACGACCCATAGGTGTTTGGCTTTCCAGTGAGGCGCTCTTAGGAAGGGACGGCCAGCTGTGTCTGGCACAAATATCAGTATTACAGGGAGTGTCAAAGTACTAACTAGTTTTATGGCATTGTCGTTGATGATATTTATCGATCGTAAAACAGTAAAAAGTACATATTTGCATTCCCGTCAACGCAAACATCGTGACTGCCTAAAGCTACCACGCATCTCTCAACTCCACGTTATAATCCTTATTTCAAGCTCATTTGGCCCATGATAAACACCAGAACAACGAATTCCCCTACACGCCCACATTTGCCCCAGACAGCAAACTCTCGTACATCATTTTTTTTCAACATACCGTATATTTCGCATCTGCCAAATCATTTCTTGTAGAGTTATACCCCATTCGGAACCCTTGTTGCGGTGTTTTATTTCGCAGGAAGTGGTATAATAGTGTTAAAGATTCATTCATCCTCCCGTTGCCGGTAGATCAAAAAGCTCCGAAAGAATATTGGAACTGAATGGACTCTCACTTATGTCTTCTCTAGTGTGCTCAGATATCCCACCTAGCTCGTCAAATACGAACCCCGTCTCCGTAGAATCCCAGAGTCCAGAGGTTACTCCATCAAAAGCATCATATCCTTGAGATGATGAACCAGAGAAGATGAATATGGAATTATCAGGGCAGAATTGCTGCGATAAGCTGAATGGCCTTTCTCGAATGACAGAATCTTTAGGATCAACAGCAGAGGCAGAGTTAACTAAGCTCGGGAATTCCATGGACCTAGTTATCACATGTGGCTTAGATGGATTAGTGATCCATTCTGGAAGCTCATCTTCAGAAGGGTATTTGCCCTTGGATAGAGCGAAGTCTAAGGAAGCAGAGAGCCTCAAGTAAAGGTTTGGTTGGGTATTGACAAACTCAGTCCAGCTCTTTGGACAAGCATTCGGTGTTCTTGATACCGTAAGGTTTGCGTCGGAAGAAGAAGAAGTATTGTTTGAAGGAAAGCCTGAACGTTTCCCAAAGTCCACTAGCCGGAGAACTTTGGTCTCTAGAAATACACTAAGTCGTTGCTGGCGGCTCGCCTTTTCTGGTTCCGTCGATGAAAACCTCACGTCGAGGGATAATAAAGCTAGAGGGAGTGCTGTGTATGCGACACTAGTGGTGCATTATTATTAGCCACATACTATCATTTTCTTGATTTTGGCGGTTAGAAACCAAAGAATGGGGAATCACTAACACGCTGATAGGAAGGTAACCAACAAGGCACAAAGTCACCAGGTTGGTTACCCTACTTGTTATATCAATAATCGCACGTTCGAGTTCAAATTGGGTCGTTTCCAGCTGATGAGAAACTTCCGTTGTCAACGGTTGACACTCAGTTAGGAAATACGTAGAATGTTGGCATCGTGCAATCTGAGCCGTGCTTGGTAGAGAGAAACGTTAGAAAGTTCCAGGACTTAATGGATTGAATGCTCACTAATAATAAATGTTTGTCACGTCTGTGAAGAGCGTCACTGAATTGTGCAATGCTGCGCTCTTACTTGAACCTCGGGTTAGTCGATCCTTGAAAATTTCCATCCATTTCTTAAGATCCTTCTTGCCCTCCTCCATCTGAATGTGAAGCTCTGAAATCCGAGCCGGAGTTGGTAAGACTGGGATTACAACTCCGTTCAAGGGATATATTGCCATGATCGTCGAGGTTACTGCTAAGGCAAAGTGGCACTGGACGATGAATATGTTTGCCAGAAGGAGTTTCGTCTCAGCATCGTAAACTTGTGAGTGTTCTACCTCCCCTGAAAAGTCCGCCTCTACTACCGCGTCTTGACTAAAATCAAAATGATCTGAGGTGATCTGAAGAGGTCGCCGCACACCTAGAGCAATTATCCTGTCTCGGAGCACACAGCACCACCAAAGCCGTTTCTTGGTACTCATTTGACGGCTGGTCAGACCGGGAAGGCGATTATAGAGATGTGCGTTGTCGGCTCGAGCATATTCAATGGCAGTAGACAACCACGATGTATTGCTTTGCTGTTCATGCGGTGTACTTCGATACGAGAGCAAAAGTGATGCTTGAGCGATTGAAGCAAAATTAGTTTCAGTACGAAAGTTGTGAAGTATCTAGCACGGATTAGTTATATAGAGCTCAAGCTAATCAATAGAAATACTTACCCTTGCTCGTTCATAAAGCACCTCCCTCGCCGTGTAGTAATTGTCAAACCCACAAGCTCGTATTGTACTCAAAGGAACAAACTCATATTAAGTTAGCAAATTTTTCCTTTGATGACGAAAAGAAAAGGCGCTCACAGTAGCCGCAGAAAAGAGAATTGCTTGGAATAGAAGCAATGATATTCTATTAGTTCCCTTGCTATCATCCTGCGTGTTTGAATACATGCCCCAGAATTGCCCTTCGTCTAAGAGTGGTGTGCAGGGATGGACATGGAGGAAATAATGCCGTATGAACTGGTCGAGATGGGTGCCACTCGGAACATGTAGACAGCCCTTTGACTCCAAGTATCTTACGTCACTTGGGGATAACTTGGCCAATTCCTTCACCTCCAGAAATCGGTAATAAGAAAATGTAACACTGGTATTAAAGGCTAGTTCCCGAGAGAACGGTGAGAAGTCCTCCATGTTGGGTGGTATACTTGATGGTCGAAATAGATACGGAGACATGTGGTCTTCGGCCTGGGGATACAGACCGTATGGACTATTAGAAATATGGTTGCTCGTTGATGACGCAGACAAGAACATATTATCATCGTTTTCTACACATGTCTCAAATAGACGCATCTCTGTTGGATCTTCGGCGCCTATTGGCGCTGAAGCAGTCAAGGCTGTTGAAGGAGAAGGCGGACGAGTAACCTCTAGAGCCTGAATTCTTTTCTTAGGCCGCCTGTAACAATATGACATTAGCTAAAGTTATGCCCCGCGCGGGTGGAAGATGAGTGATGGAATGACACACCTTGCAGATGAGTTCCGTACAGTGCAAACGTGGCGGTCCAGCCGGCAGTTGGTACAAGGGATACCGACAAGAGCAGCATCACATCGTACTTTGCGGGCATGGCACAGATGACAAGCAATGCGAGCGCGTTTTCGTGGCGGCCAGTTGTTGTTATCCGAGGTGGATTGCATGTCTGGCAGGTTGAGACAGAACAGGCTAGGCAGACCAGTTCCCCCAACTATGATAACTTTTTGCGGAGGATTGATTATATCACTCTTCAGCTCAGTGTTGTGGACGAAAAGAGAGGAGACGATAGGGAAAGGGCGCACTGGCACAATCTAGAAAAATGAGGTGCTGGGGTTGTAACATTCTGAAGGATGGGGAAAAGCGGGGGTGTAGTGGGGTTGGTACAGGCGGGGGAAAAGCGGAGTTTTCGGTACACGGATATTGGACATTGGACTACAGCCCAGGGGCGCACCCTTGAAGCGCAAGAGGTCAAACGTAGCAATGCTCCCACAGGGCCCGACGATTTCGAGAATCTGTTAACATTCGTGCCTATCTTTCGTCTTAGTAACGCCATCACAGAACGGCTCTTAGCCCCGCGGATGCACGCTCGCGCTGTGCTCTAAGCACCACTTAACTATATCGTAGTCCGTAGCAACATGCTACATGAACGGTTCTCTATCATTTAGCAAGTCGCCTCGCGCATTAATATCCTAGCCTTATGTAAGTAGGAACTTAACTATTAACTCATTTGTCTAACAGCCTTGTAACTGTCACTCTATGCAGCTTATCCCTGGCAATTGCCTAACTTGGTGGCATTTGGCTTTGGTAAAAATATGCACTCCTAACCCCTGAATTACTGCACTCCTGTTGTCGTTCGAACGACAGAACTCGAGCTAAGGTTAGGTAATATCTCCCAATTTCACAACTCCATGCCTATAAGCCTCTTTAGTAATGAGATTAAAATAAAGCAAACCTATGTGTAACTAGTTTTCTTTTGCACCACTCTCCTTCTCCCGAGTCACTTAGCGCTTTGCACCCGGTTACATCGCCAAACACACTCACCACACCCAGTATTAACCTACGACGTTAACATATTAGATGGGTCACTATCGCTCGAGATCAGCCTTCCCCGCCGCAGCCAGCCTTTCCTTCCTCCCAGCCCACCAGTAAAAGCCGTACCAAGTCACAAACGTCGCCACTACAAACGGGACTGTAACCATGGCAAACCATTTCAGCGCGGCCGATTGGTAATCCTCTACATTATCTTTGAATTGGATGATATCGGTGCTCATGATGGTCTGGATGTGGAGACACTTCAGATTAGCGACCTCGTCAGGCTTGTCCATTACAAACTGTATTCTGGGATAAGGGCAAAGCTTACGGATATGAATGTCCCGGGAAGGAAGAAGAGGGTTACTAGTGTAATTATCTTCATGGAGACGGTCTCCTGTTGCGTTTTTCTTGCAATTTCGAACATGGCATCGGTGATCTTTTCCATACGGTCATTGGAGAGCTGGGCGCGCTTGGCGTATATTCTGCTCGTTTCGACAGCGCGCTTGTTGGATATTTCATAGAGCTGTTCTCTTGTTAGTGTTTTGTTTAATGTGTAAATCAATTGCAGATTTACTAGATTTTTCCTATTCGAAAGTAGGCCAAGCAGAATCTGCGTCGTCGACCTCTGTCTTTCCAAGTCGGTGATGATGCCTTTGATTCTCTTCTCAAAATGTCTAAAAGCTTCTTGGCATCCAGACTTGAGCTCACTGGGGCAGTCATCCGAGCTGAGAACCGATCTGTAGTGCTCATATAGCTCTCTAAGGATGTCGATATTAGCGGCAAGGACTGGGCCGACCTCGTTCGCCTTTTCCTCGAGATGTTGCACGAGCTGCAGATCCTTCAACTTAAAATCTTGCTCTTCTTCTTGATGGTCTTGCTTTTCTTTTGGTACTGAGCCTGGCATTCCGGGCGGAAGCATGGGCGGTGGACGTGGGCCCTGGCGGGATGGCGGCCCTACTGCCATTGGGAATGGTGTCTGAACTGGGATATCTGTAAGTGGAGCCCCGAGATCAGAATTTGACTTTTTATGCTTTCTTGAGAATGTTTCCTTAACAACTGTCGCCACTCTATTAGCTGTTGAAGGCATGGTACTTGCTCTAGTATGATGGCGGATGGGCGGTTCGTATATACTTGGTTCTCTATCGTTTATGATTGCTGTTGCCCGCCGCGTTGCAGCATGAAGACGCTCTTCAAAGAAGTTCAGATACCAGCGCCACTCTTCATGGCACCAATCTGCAAGTACAAGATGGGTTGCTAACGAAGTGGCGAATGCTTCGCAGTTAGATCCAAAGCGCTTGAGATCAGAAGCCCCAACAGAATCGTTAGTAGTTGAATCTTGGATCCGTTTCTTTATCAGCTGACTGCCCTTAACCATGATCCATAATGCCTTCCCATTCTCTACATCGAAAGAGTGGTAGACCGCTGTTTGACGAATTGACCAGGGCCAGTGAGCATCTATCGACCGTTCAACGGACTTGATGTTGTAGCATAACCTAATTTCTCGTCCTGATCGACCTAGTTCGGGAATGACCAGTTTTGTCGCGGTCCTCGACAGTCTAGTCTCTTCGCGGAGGCTGCTAAAATAAAAGTCTTCTGGATACTCCTGCACTCCAAAGGGGAATATAAAGTCCAAGAAAGACACCATTACTTGATGGTGTGTTAGTGCCGCTATGAGCATTTTACAGCTGATATTAAGGCGAGCACGGGAGTGAGCAGCAGTGAGAAATCTAAGTGTCTCATTTCAGCAAATGTGCTCAGCGAGGGTCTGATTTGACTTACAGAAACCTGGACCGTGGATCCTTCCGGCGGTGTAATGCCCCCTCTAACCTGCCTTTCAGTTCAAATACGCTAGGTGCACAAGATTTCTGGAATTCTATTTCTTTATTAGTTGTAACTTCGTTCCCATTTATTCGAATTCACCACCTTTAGCATAATCTTCATATTCAAGTATATCGAGAGCAGCCCAGCCGTCTTTACAAAACAAAGACGACTCTCTCTTTTCTAGCCGATTCTTGTATGATTCTAATTGATGTCGAGGTGCTGTTTGATGCACGATGTTGTACGGAAATTTCGATACCTGAGAGCATGATTTGGCGAGCAATTCGAAGTCAGAAGGGTTGGCCATGATTTCGGATAATCTTGCTGTTGAATACACTGCAAGTGTTTACTTTACGACTGGAAATCGTCACAATGATAAGATATTGGGCTTAACTACAGCGTAAGCTCATCATATATATATCATCGCGTCGGTGGTCGGACAGTATGAGGCCGCGCGCGAGGCTCGCGAAACTCCGTATGTGGCTGAGTGACGACCCACGACTGGCCAGGCTTTCGCTAGGCACTATTTCGCTACTCAAATGTAACACTCAACTTGAACAGTCGGCGCGTAAAGAGCAATTATAAGGCCAGTGCTAATCATTCTCGTGGCGCCTTCATACCCCAAACACGTTACTGTTTACCCCGTGTCACCAATAGACAGACCGCGATTTCGACCATTATTAGGTCGACGGCAACCGCTTTTCAAGGAGCCTCGCACGCTCCGTCTAACACAACAGTCAGCCGCAATCGCTTGCTAGGGTGGGCCAGAGCCTTCTAAATTAGGCAAATCATACCTGATTCAGAGCTCTTGGAATCCAGAACCTATAATGGTCGTTTTGTACCTATCCACAGAATTAGTAACTAGTTAACCGCTTCAATCGAGGACTTACTGAGGTAAAAAATTTGTAATTTCCAAAGAGGGACCCCAAAAACTCGTTCACGATTTCATCAGTAAGGTGATAGGCTGGGATTGTATCCCAATCCGCGTTTTTCCAATCCATTTGCCTAAAGCTCGCTGCCCGAGCTAAGGTTTCAGATGACAATGGAGAAGGCTTTAGCGACTAGTGATCAAGATAGTTTCTTAGAAGCGCTGTGCAAAAAGTCTCGAATAACTGTCTGCTGGAGTTGGTGGGCTGTGGGCTGTAGAGGTGTGGAGAGAGAGAAGGCTACCCTATTATATGCTATGTGCTTGGCCGAGCCCTCAAGCGGGGGCCTCATGAAGGACTGTGTACGAGTAGGAGTAGGGGTGTGAGTCTTATCAGTGAGGCTCCTATGCAGTTGGTGAGGGCACAGCGGGGTACGTGTGACCTACGAAGTTCTCTGTAATTCAGCACCGGTGTGAGATCAAATTATGCTGTGTTTCTATAGTATAGCCTAGTAGCAGGGTACTAGATAGGTAACAGGGTACTTAACGGGGTACTAGACAGGGTGCTAGACACGGTGCTAGGCAGGGTATTAGACAGGGTATTTGAACCAATGGGTCCTACACTAATTCCCTATGGAGCCTGCAGAGCCCTATTTTCTCGTTCGATGGGTGGGCGAAGGGTGGGCGAAGGATCTACCCGATTAGCTGCCGCTTGAGCGATGTGAGGGCCTGCTTGAACTGCCAAAAACACGAGGCCAATACCGTGCCATTAGCTTAGCCCTGCACTGCACTGCACTCAGCCTTGCACTGCGCACCCTCCACATCCACAACCTTCGCTCTCGATTGGCCTCGCTAAGCCCTTACCTGCCAAACTACTGCATACTCGCGACTTGAGCATTCCCAGAGCGCAGCTGATACCGCAAGGCTACAAGGCAGAGGCGGGTTGAAATGGCTGGGATGGCTGGGATGGCCGGGATGGTTGAGATGGTTGAAATGGTTGAGATGGCTAGCATGGCTGGCGGTGATTAGCGGTGGTTTTGCATGGTCTGATGAGTGCATCCGCCGGGGCTCTGTTCCTGCCTTGTCCCATCGCTACCCCTCCATCACCTGCCTCTGATTAGTTTTTATCTCCAAGACCTCCATCTGGTCCTTCCTTTAGTCCTTTGTTTTGTGTGGTCATTCTTCTACTCCTCCTCTAGTCCTTCCTCTCGTCCTTCATCTATACACGCCTGTCTCTTATGCACGGCATCGCTGCCCTTTAGTGCTCTGCGCATCCGATTGGGATCCCCAGCCTTGCCACGATGGGAGAACCACGAGAGCCGCCGAACTACGAGGAGGACGTTCAGGCTTTCCTGGCCTGGGTAGATGGGGCCCAAAAGTTTGAAGTTATCGACCCTGATAGTAATACTGACCCGCGCCCTTTCGTTGTCAACGATGATATACTCGAATATTTTGAGAAGAACGGCCACCGCAGGCTGAAAAGGCTCATCTCACACCATTTCACAGACCGTAGCGTCTATACAAACGACATTGTCCCGAAAAGGGTTGCAGTATTTTGCACACTATTAAGCATCTCGAAGGGGTCATGGATAAAACACTTTCGCTACCACGACGGCAGCTTGAGCGATATCGCACTACCACTTGATCCAACAAGGCCACCACCAGGCTGGCCAGAACAGGGTGCGGACTTCTTGTCACAGTTCTGTGAAGCACAATGGAGGTTTTGTGCTCCAGTTCTCAGCAACCCATTTGTGGAGCAGCGTTTTCCAAAGGACATGGTCTTACCGATCGTTTTCAAAAAGACTCTCAACACAGAGGGGAGTAGTGCCTCTCTGTGGCTCATCAAGATACACCCTTCCTACAACAATCTGATATCTAAAACAGACAAAGAGGTACGCCTTTTTCATGTGGCCCCTAATATAGAGAAGAATAAACCGCTTATGTTCTCTAGAAACTTGGGAAATACGCCGACACTTTTGTTATGAAGACATACTTTACCTCGGAAGCCAAACAATACTACAAGACCGAAGTCGCAGCATTTAGGAACATTGGACTTAATTCTAGCATAATAAAGTTTCATGGAAGCTTCACTAGAGGAGACAGCTACAAGGTCCTCCTTGAATATGCTGACAAAGGTAATTTGGCTGGCTACTTCAAAGATGAACCACCACCTTCAGAAGGAGAGGAGATAATACAATTTTGGGAAGCTATGTTCACGCTTATTGATGCGCTACTGCGCATACACAAAGTTGGGTCGGGTGATTCAGATGAGTCTGGAGTATTTCAAGGGTATGTTGCAACCTTGTCCAACGCAATAGTCTAAAATACTAGTTCTAACTATCTTATTCTAACAGCCGGCATCGAGATGTGAAGCCTGAGAATATCTTGATAGTGAGCAACGGCTCAAAAAATCGTGGCGATTGGACTTTCAAGCTGGCGGACCTCGGTATTAGCAATTTTAAACGGCGAAAGCCAGGGCGACAGGACTCCGCCGACGAAAATACCCGTGGCACCCGGAAATACGGTAAGCAGTGCTTCATTAAAACCAACGCACGTTGTACTAACATGCTACTTCAGGCGCCCCTGAAAGTTACAGGCATGGTAGCACGAACATGCATGATACTCTCCAAGAAGGGCAAAACTCCGATATCTGGTCACTAGGTTGTATTTTCAGTGAAGCTGTCTGCTGGCTCAAGGATGGGCGTCGAGGGATCGAGACATATCAGGAAAATCGTCAACGAGAAACGTCCATGATCCCAGGTTTCCGAGATGGGGACTGCTTTCACAATGGCGAGGGCATTCTCCATTGCGTACGGCAATGTCACGACAATAGCGTACGAAATTTACGACCCGAAGACGTCATTACCAAGCCTGTTGTCGGAAGGCTGATTGAAACTATGCTAACAAAGGCAGAAGCACGGTCTAATGCCTACCAACTCTACGCGAGATCCATAGAGTTGATTGGACAGGCTAGGTATGACCTGGAACAAAAGCGTTCTAGCTTAGATAATCCCTCTAGAAGGCCGAAAAATAGGAGGTATACTGTTCCGAATCAGAGTTCACGACCCAAGACTCCGCCAAACCCACCACCCGGTGTCACTACTGACACATTTTCGCATGCTACTCCGTCAAGCAGCTATTCGCCTCAAAGCGTCCTAGGATCCTCATTTAGGACTTCCGAGCCTGAAAGAGTCCAAAATCTACGACATTCTTCTGCAAACCCAGCCAAATCACATAACCCTAGAGACCTGTCACACCAGAGTCCTGAAGACGTCACATCTATAACACATGATGTGTCTAAAGACATTGGTTTTATTTCGGGTGCCCAACGCAGACTGCCAGATCCAACCCCAGGACTAGCGGTACGGAAGAAACTACCTTCGCAGCCTCGACCACAATCTACAGCCTTAACAACTCATTCCCAATACCGTTCTCTGCCTAGCGAACCCGCGGGGCTGACTACCTCACCAGGACTACCGTCTGTACCGTCTTCTCATCACACTGCAGCACCAAGTGTAGTTCGCCCAATATCCCAACCTCGCCCAGAGCCACAGCCTCTCTCCCTTGTTGACGCTCTTAAGTGGAAGAGAAATAAAAAGAGCAGCGGATCAAAAGTGCAATTGAGTGACTCGGAATATCTAGACAGGTTAAAGGGACGAGACCATGTGAGTGCTCTATAGACCGTGCTGATGTTGCAACTACGACTTGCTAATTTACTTGGACAGGTTTTCTTGATTGACGACTCTGAGAGCATGAACCAACACTGGCAACAGGTATGGGAGGTATTTGAAGCACTATCGTACATTGTGAAGCACGTAGATCCTAATGGGTTCGATCTTTGGTTCACAGGGGGGTCTGACAAGCCGATGGAAAACTGTAAAACATCCACAGCAGCATTGCAAGCCGTTGGGTCAAGGAGGCGAAAGGGAGCAACTGACATTAACGTCAAGCTTACGCAAATATTCGACGCTTATATCGATGATTTAAAGAAACCCCGACGTAACCCTTTAAGCAGATCCTCGAAACATAAGCCGTTAAATCTGTATGTTTTAACGGACGGCATCTGGGAGAAACACAGCGATCCGACATCCTTAGTTGGGAATTTTATCCGACAATTAGACGACCTTTGTAAGTCCAAGGGAAGTGTCGGCATACAGTTTATTTCTTTCGGCGAGGACCCTGTCGGCCAAAGACGGATGAGGGAACTGGATTTTGGCTTGAACTTTAAGCTGTAAGTTGGACTATTTATGGTGTGTATGTGTGCAACAACTAAATCTCGTCTAGTGACATTGTTGATAAAGAGCCGTGGGACGGAGATGTTTGGAAGATGCTGTTAGGTGCTATTAACGAGACCTACGATAAAAGACGCGACAGCGGAGAGAATGTTGGAAGCTCTTCATTGAACAGAATGTCAGAGACAGCAAGTGAGAAGGAAGTGTACTCTTGAATTGCTAATGGTATAGCGTCTTTATACTTTTGTGTCTTTGTACGTTTATAGTCCTGCATTCTGGCGTTTAGGTTGGATAATCTGTATAGAGTCATGTTGTTCTTCCTTGGGCTTAGTTTTAATTCGTTTTCTTGTAACTTAGAGACCTTCCGTTTGCATAGCAAACACGACAAGATTTAATGGCGTCGTCAACTGGAAGAGTTGGAATGTTAGGAGTAGCAAGGTGGCTATGTCTCGTAGCGCGTAGCAGGGTTAGAAAAAGTGAGGGAAATATAAGGCGGCTAGTTTTATTGTAGTATTAAACACTAACAACTAGGCAATTAAGGTTAGAGAATTAAGGATTAAAGATTAAAAAACCAAGATTAGAGTGTGATTTATTAGAGTGTGAACTGTTAGAGTGTGAACGTCAGAGTGTGGACCGTCGGAGAATGATATGTGGTAGGATCGATGGCACTGATTTGAGTATTATCTAGAGGAATACTTAAAATCAGTGAATTATTAGTTGGTTAGGTGACCACTAGCGAATACCCACTGTTGTATATTATCTATATTTTTTGACTTAAGTTGATTTAGTCTACAGTAAAACGTGAGCTGAGAAGTTCAATCATATACTAATGCAAACCCCCTAACGTATTGTGACAGAAAGTGACCCCCCTAAAATGGCAACTGCCACGCCAGCGTCGCCTTCAAAATAGCATCAAACGCATCAATAGTATCAATCAGCCTCTATTTCCTCTTCTTCACTTCCGCCACATCTTCATCATCCTTATCGTTAGTCTTAGCCGCGTCCCTCGCGGCCTGGTCCGCCCATATGGCCTACATGTGCGGCAAGATATCATTTAGCACCATGTTCGACTTGGTCACGGCCAGCGCCATCTAGCCCGTCATGAACACGTCCCACTTGTCCTTCAGCACCAGCGGCGCCCAGAGCGTCCAGTCCTCTTTCTTGGGATTGGCGGCAGGATCTCAGTGTCGAGGCTCCGAACCACCTCGCCCACTGACGGTCTGTCCTGCGGAGATATGGTGACCCAGGCGGGGCTTACATTAACACAGTTTTTGGCGTGGGATCCGGCTGTGAGTGGCGATTGTATGACGAATTATTGGTTGGGGGAGGCGTAATTAAATATGTGGCATCATCAGTGACATAATATGAATTATTGTATTTGATCTATTAAATTTTGCCTCTGGTTATTGTGTCCTTTAAATTCTTCTTTTCAAGCCGCTCGATACGGAATTGCTTCAACGCGTTTTGGTATTCCTCGTAGCCGTATCTCTCACTGTGAATCAGATCGCATTCGCGGTCATTGGCATCAAGCAATTCCCGCCTCACCGGCTGCCGCATCTGATCTTTCGTTGCTCGCAGAGATGCAGGCGGATACTGCGCAATCCTCTCGGCAATCTGAATGACCTGCGATAGGAACTGCTCCCTCGGTAGGATCTTGCTAATAAGCCCATTTCGTTCACCCTCCTGTGCTGTGATGCGGTCTCCTGCCAGGAAGAGCAATGCAGCTTTTTGGTGGCCCATGAGTTTGGGAAACGAGAAACTTGAGGCTGCTTCGGCTGCCATTCCCCACTTAACAAACGGCGTGAAGAAGTAGGCATCTGGTACGGAATATACCAGATCATAAAGTGCCAAGCTACTCATGCCATAGCCTGCAGCAGGTCCATTGACGGCTGCTATGAGTATTTTGTCCGACAGAATCAGGATGCGGTTCAGTTCGTGGAAATCGGATCCTCGGGCGAAGGACATACCACCGCCGTCCACCAGTTCCATTCCGGTGTTGAAAAATCCACCAGTGCCAGACTGGATCATAATGCGAATGTCAGGATTGCTGTCGACCCATCTAAGAGCAGTCACAAGCTCTGCTAGCATTTTAGGATGCAGCGAATTGCCGGATTGTGGCCGGTTATATGTCACCAATGCAACTGTTCCATGACTCAAAGTCTCCACCTTGACGTTATCATATGAAGGCACCTCCATAGCAAGCTTTGCCTACAGTACGGCTGCGCTGGCGGTTTTGTAGCTGTGTACAAAGGACGGGGTAAGGTTATAAGATTATAGAAGAACACAGGTAGCTAGGAACCATATATCAATGTGCCGAATGATCAACTGTAACCCCGGACCGAGAAGTTGCCGAACTACCGTCGCGTGAATAAGCTCTCTCCAACTCTTATCTTCACTCTCCACAACTCCCCGCCATTGTAGGCATCGTTCGGGCCCGGGAAATCACTATCTGGAGAAGCTATAACACGCACGGACGTGACAATTGTAGCAGTTTTCTATCATCTCTTCTTTGCCTCAATCTTTCACTTTCTTTATTTCGTTTATATTATCATATATCTATCTACCAGTCCATCAAGTTTTAAACGGCAATCATGGCACATTTTTACGACAGTGTGATACAACGACCGGACCGTTTCAATTTTGCGGTAGATGTTGTCGATTATTGGGCGGCCCAACCCGGCGACTTGGAAGCAATGTATTGGGTATCGCAAGACGAGTCTCAAAAGCGTTCCTTGACGTTTAAATACTTCTCGCGCCAGTCTCATCGGGTTTCCGTTTTGTTACAGCGCTTAGGCGTCAAAGAGGGAGAGACAGTGGTTATGGTAGTCCCACGTGTACCGGCATGGTGAGAAATCCTGCTCAAAACCCCGAAACTTGACGAGACTAACTAGACCAAAAAGGTGGGAAATCGCCGTTGGAGCTATTCGCAGCGGGATAATTATTGCACCAGCGACTACCTTGCTTACCGCAAAGGATATCCAATATCGCTGCGCTAAAAGTAAAGCCAGCGTGTTTGTGGGTGACGGTGCAAGTGTTGCCAAACTCTTAACAGTGCGGGATAAGTGTTCATCAGTTCGCACCATACTGCAAGTAGGTGACGTTCTACACCCAGGCGCCATTTCTTTCTACGCCTCTCTAGAGCTTGTCGAGGCCGATGCTTCGGTCGAAGATGTCAGACGAGACTGGAATTCCCCATCCCTGATCTATTTTACATCGGGCACATCTGGTCCACCGAAGATGGTGTGCCATAACCAGGTTTCATATCCGTTAGGTCCGCTTTCTTGCAGAATCGGCTTTAGTGATAGTATCTAACAAGACCAGCTCTCACTACCACAGGCAAGTCATGGTATCAGTTAGCTCCAGGCAAAGTGCTTTGGAACACGGCGGAGCAAGGTCAAGACCCTCAGCCACATCAGGATAATACAACCATGGCTAATTATTATATCATGACAGGTTGGGGCAAAGCTGCCTGGTCCTTCTTTGGCGCATGGAATTGCGGTGCTACTCTTTTCGTTTACGATGATCGCGGGCCATTCAGCGCTCAGCGCCTTCTGAGGATACTTCATCAATATCTTATCACAACCATTTGTGCGGCTCCACTTGCATTCCGACAACTTGTCTTGCAAGAGGCTAAATCATACTATGAAAAATACCCTCCAATCGCACTCTACCATTGCACGGCCGCTGGAGAGGCTCTAAATGCGAGGTTATCAGGCAATGGCATGCGATCAGCGGCATGGAGATCCGACACGGATACGGTCAGACAGAGACAATTCTCCTTTGTGGAAACTCCACTGGGTTCGCCATTCGCCCAAGTTCTATGGGTAAGCCAGCACCCACAGTACCTCTTTCGATCATAAATGGAGATGGGTCGGAAACTGCAGCCGGGGAAGAAGGAGACATTGCAGTGTTGGTAGATAATATATCATGCAAGAAAAACTTCTTCGGCCTCTTTGATGGATACTTGAAGGATGACAGCACGGTTAGCCGGCGAGAAAAAATATTCACCAAGAATGGAGAGAGGAAGGTATGGTATCTGACAGGAGACAAGGCGAGGCGGGACGAAGACGGCTACTTCTGTTTGCAGGTCGGTCCGACGATGTCATCAACTCTTCTGGATATCGCATCGGTATGTTATGCCTATCAAGAAACACTATATCTAACCGTCCCCCCTAACAAAGCAGGATCACTGACAGGCCGGCTTTGCAGGTCCATTTGAAGTAGAGTCAACTTTGAAACTACATCCATCAGTAGTTGAATCCGCCGGGATATCCTCGTCAGATCCAGTCCGAGGAGAGGTCGTGAAGGCCTTTGTGGTTCTGACCGAGCAATGGAAAGACGTCAACCAGGATTTACTAAAGAAAGAGCTACAGGATTTCTGCAAAAAGAATGCCGCGCCATACAAATATCCACGCAAGATCCAATTTGTGCCTTCAAATTTTTTACCCAGGACAGTGAGCGGGAAAATTCAAAGAAACGAGCTTAGGAAGATGGAATGGAAATGTGAAACTAAAGCAAAGCTGTGAATATATGTGGTCATAGAGTAGAGAACAAAGGCTGCTTTTGCTTTGTTGTATATAGTCTCGGCCATGAGGGTGCAGTTTAGGTAGCGCATAGCGTATATGTCTAAGCCATTTTATATCGCCTCTATATATGAACAACCCAATTTATAAAGTTCACATCCTATACATGCATAAATGTATAGAAACAGTGTTTCACATGCCCAACGTAAAGCTACTTTGCTGGTATGATGTGACAGATCCAATTCAAGCATAGCTGTATTGAACCTTGACACGAATTTATTACTATTCATGGGTGATATTTGTGTCTGTGTAGGTATTGTATCTGGCATCTATCACACTACTAGAAGATGCAGTATCTTACTGTCATAGAGTCTTCAGTTAAGGCGTGAACACCCTTCCATCGTGGCACCTAGTAATCCGTTATTTCCACAACTGGTATGTCTGATTCTCCTACAGACCAACGCTCCTGCCTCACATTCTCAAGCGGTCCAATGCTCCTTCTTCATTAAATTCTCGAAAAAACCCCCCTTCTTCTTGAAATGCGTATTGTGGTGATGCTGTTGGTTGGTTGGTTGTAATGTAAGATCTAAAGTTAACAACTTTGAGGCCGTCCGTGCCTAGCTTCAGTACCTGTGCTAGCCGTCGAACTACTAACAGAGGCACCGAGTTAATAAACGGCCCATCGTCTGTCGTATATCATGTCATGCCCCTTTAGCCCACTATCCACAATGTCATTTGAAAAGTTAAATTCCAAAATGGGCCGATGCTCTCTCCTCTTGAACCAAATGCTCTTTCATCCTTAAAATCGAAGCTTAAACTTCACACCATCGCCATCACCATTACTCTCGCCGTTGTCATCACCGCCTCAATCATGCAGCCTCCTCAAGACCTCCCCATAATCACGCCCCCCCAGTGGACAGAACGGAAAAACTACAATGCTAGCCTCTACAGTCTCACCACTCTCGCCGGCACCTCGACCACGGCTACCTCAAGAATGGACGTCACATGCCGCGAAGAATCCACTGTTGGCATCCCCCCTTCCCCGGCGCCCACGCAACCGCGCGCTGCGACGTCAAGCCCGTCATCAAACGAGCGCGTGGACTCGGACTCCCTTATGGATTATCTCTATCCCCTCTTGGCATGTTTATGCGCGGCGGCTGTGGTAGTTGGCATTATCGTTGTGATGTTCGTTGTATATGTAGTAGTGAAGCGTACTTCTCCGACTTAGTATAGCTGAAGATTGCGTGAGTATATGATTCCGCTGATTGTCGTCGTAGATTAACACCGTTTAGTTTTAGCCAAGATCACTAACTGAGAGCGCAGGAATGGCGGATTCTGTGCATTTGCAGGGTGATTGAAGTGTTTTGTTTTAAAGCGGTCTTTTCCTGGTTCCTGGCGCAGAAAGCGGCAGAGGGAATCTATAGACCGTACTGTACTGTATTAGATCTTCTACAGAAGTGGAAACAAGCGTACTTAAATAAGAGTTAAATTATAGCTAGCTTATGTGCACCCCAAACTCAAGCAAGAGCTGCGATATGATACAACACCCCAACCCCAGCCCGCTTCCCTTCTCCGCTAAAAATACAACCCCACCGTTCTCCCCATGCCCAAACAAAATAACTCGATATGCTCGCTCTCATACGTATAATGCTCCAACAATAACCCCGCCCGCCATGTAACACCCACGCGAAACCACGCCCAATGATTATTGTCTGTCTCAACGCCAAATGTAATACTTTCAGCGACCTCACAAAACTTCCGGCGGCGGCGGTGGAGGCATGGTCTGCACCCTCTTCGCATCCCGCTCCGATACCTCGCTATCAGAAGGGGCCCTCTTACGCTCCTTCTCCCGCGACGCGGCCTCCTTCTGGACTGCCCTCCTCGCCTCTTTGTCGCGCTTCTCGTTTTCCTTCCGCAGCGCCTTGGATTCGAATTCATGCCAGTCGCCTTCTAGTGCTTGGAGTCTGCGATATGTTAGTTTGTGAGTTTAGGGAAGTGTGGGTGAGAACTTACTCTATCGCTTGCTGTGGCGCCGGTTCCTCGACAGCGAAGTACGGGTGCTCCAGCACATCGCCCGCACTCGGGCGTTTCGCTGGGTCGTACTGGAACATCGCCTCGAGGAGCTCGTATGCAGCAGGCGTAACCCTTTCCTTGTACTTATCTGCGAACACGTTCGGTCGGCGGGCAGTCGGGCGCAGGAGCTCGAACCACTGCATGTCCTTCAGGCCGGGCCAGTCGCGCGAGTTCGGCGTACCGAGGATGGCGTATATCTTGTCAAGCTGGCTGATCTCGCCGCCATCACCGGGGAAGATGGCATGGCGCGTGAATATTTCCACGAGCACACAGGCGGCGCTCCAGATGTCTACCGCAGGTCCGTATTGTGTCTCTCCGAGCAAGAGCTCAGGGGAACGGTACCAGATGGTGATAACACGGTTAGTGTAGTCCAGCTGTCGGCGTTTGGCATAAAATCGAGCGAGCCCGAAATCAGCAAGCTTTAGTTGCCCTTCATTGCTGACGAGAATATTCGCAGCCTTAATGTCGCGATGGAGAACACCGCGACGATGGAGGTAGTCTAACCCCTCGAACATCTGTTTTGCAAGGTCCTTCTTCTGCGCAGGGTTGAGTTTGAACGTCGGGTGGTTGAGCAAGCCAGTCAAGTCGTGAGAGAGATATTCAAATACCATGAAGCAATCGTTCTTCTCCACCATAACCTCTTGGAGGCTGACGACATTGGCGTGCTTCAGCGACTGCAGGAGCTTAATTTCTCGCACAGCTGTCACTGGGAATCCATCCCTCTCGCCTTCCATGCGGATCTTCTTCAAAGCAACCAACTCCTTCGTGTAGACATGGATGGCTTTGAACACTTCTCCGTAAGTCCCAGAACCTACGACAGATTCATTGCCCGGCTTTCTGAAATAGACAGAGTCGGAATTCTTGAACTCGTCGGGGAGAACTGGCTTGGTTTTTAATCGCTTCATGATCTTCTTCACCATTCGGGGTGCAGGTGGTTCTCGGGGTGGAGGTGGCTCGCGATACTCTCGATTTGCTGGAGGTTCACGGTACTCTCTGGATGGATGGGGCTCTCGGAACTCCCTGGAAGGCGGAGGTTCTCGGAACTCTCGTGGTTCCCGATCGCGTGGTTCTCGTGGTTCGCGGTGGTCCCGAGGTTCACGAGGTTCACGCTCACGAGGGCCACGAGAGTCGCGGTAGTCATGCCGCCTTGATGAGGCAGGAGCAGTTGGGATATGACGGGACGCATTGTGAGCTGGGTCTATCTTGGTTGGCCCGCGTACGGGCACCTTGTCAAGCTTTTGCGATATTTCGGGCTTCGGTGTAGCTGGAACGGCTTTCTGGGATGCCTTGAAAGCAAAGCTAAACTTATTCGACTGAGCACTTGTTGGTGTGGGCCTATCTGGTGGAGGCATTTCATCCTCGACATCTGTCTTCTTCGAGGTATCTTCAACTTGTAGGTCCTTGGATGGTCGGAATAGATCCTCCTCTTCCACGTCTTCCACAGGTTTCATCTCCTCGGTCCCCGTAGGAGGGATCGAGTCTTGGGAAGTCTGCCCTGTTGGGGATGCGTGCTGAGGGGTTACATCGCCCGAACTATTATTTTGGCCCCGACCAGCACCTTGCTGGCTGGCATTCCAATGCAGATTTTGGAAGTGTCCACCACGACCTCTAAACCCACCTCGGAACCCGCCTCGAGGCCCGCCACCACGATAGTTCTGTTGTGGTGGCGGCTGATGCTGCATACCCGGTCCTGGATACTGTGGCGAGTGGTTTTGTGGAGGATAGTATTTGCCTTGTGGGGGCCCTTGAGGGCCATTCGGTTGAGGGTAGCCTTGATTGTAGTTTGGAGCGTATTGTCTATGATGATTTATCAGTGCTGTTCAACAAAAATTGTAAAATTGAAGCGGACTTACTGTTGTGAAGAATACTGATGTCCTTGAGGAGGACCCCATCCTCCTCCTCTGCCAGCCGGATAGGGTGATTGCTGCGGGGATCCGTGATAAGATGAATTAGGAGAAATGTGCTGCGGTGACTGCGAATACTGATTTGTAGGACCTTGGTTGTACTGAGGTTTCAACGGGAAAGCCGCCTGCATCTGGTTCGGATGATGGTAGCCTGGTCCATACCCATATCCGCCACGCCCATTCATCTTCGTATCTTCGACTTCGATGCTATTGGCCCCAGACGCAGCTTGGTCTGGGCGGTATTCGTCGCGAGACGGCCTACCACGCCTTGAAAGACTGGAGGAAGTCGTCCCCGCTTCCCAGCGACCTCTCGAAGGTCTGGGTGACGTCGATGACTTGTGTCTGTCCGGTCTTGGTGGCCTGTTATCGCGAGATCTCGAGCGGTGTCTCCGCGAATTTTGATCGGATGACTTTGGGTGTGGGGACCGGTGACGGTGGCGTCGCTCGCGATGGGTGCTACCACGATCACTGGCACTTCGATTACGGCGGTCGGCGGGTTCTCTTGGGGGACTGAGTGGTCCGCGAGAAGGCTGCGTCTCTCGGCGTGCAGGCCCTGATGGCTCCTCCCTGTCAGGTGCTACAGACTTGCCCTTATCGTTCTCAGGCGTTTGGATGGATGACCGTCTGCTGTGAGGCCAGTTTGCTCGACTCGGAGATGTCTCGTGGCGAGAACCTTCAATGCGAGACACCGATTTGGACGTGGAGTGACGTCTTTCGCGACTTCGACTGGTGTCTCTCCGACGTTTTCGATGGCTTCTTTCCCTCGAGGGACTGCGACTCGAACCACGCTTCCCAACTGACGAGCCTTGGTGACCCTCTCTCCTCGATTTTGCTGAGCCTCGAGAATCCAGCAATTCACGACCTTTATTGCGTTCCCGGATATCCTCCTGCTTCGATGGAGAGTTTGGTCGCCGGCGGTCCCTGTCTCTGCTTTGGTCTCTGCTCCTGACTCTACGTTCGGAGCGAGAGCTAGCTTCCTTCGCCTTCTCGCGGTCCCTGTCCCTCCCCCTCTCTCTTTCGATGTCGCGTCTCCGGCCGGTGGGTGATGGCGATCTGCGTGCGCGTATCACTCCTCGATCAACTCGATCTCTGCGGTCGTCACCGTGGCTCCAGCTGTTTTTCATTGCAACATCTCGTGTGGTGAAATGTGGACTAGGCATGTCTGTCATGTCAATGAGTTTTACCTAAGATGGGCGCGGCGCGGCTCTGAATTAGCCGAGTTCTGCTGGATTCGCCCTGGCGGCTGCTTCGGCGGGCGATAAGTGTCGAGATGACGACTTTGAAAGTTGAAGTTGTCCAAGCAAAACAAAATAGAGAAACATAGATATGTTGTCGAGAATGAATCTTCCAGCGAGTCAGAACTTACTGTTAGTTTAGGTGTCGAAAAGTTGTGTCAGTATCGAAATTGTTGGGGGTGTCCGGCACCAATATTCTGTGAACAATAAGGGTAATTTTGGTCCCGTTCGAGAGTTTGGTGCTTAGCGACGTGCTGCAGGCCAGAGCCTTAATCCTCAGCCCCAATCCGCCGGTAGCTGTAGTACAAAGTCACTAAGCATTTAACTAATCTACAAGTTTACAGCCGTGCATCTCCAGATCATGCAGAGGGGATCTGTGAATCCACGAGCTCACGTTCCCCCAGGATGCCTGGACTCATTGAGCAGCTCTCCAGCCACTCACGGGTGACCTGGCATCGGTATCGAGCTGTAGCTGTGGCGTTTGTCCAAGACCGTTCTTGAATGTCCAACACTGTACTGTATCTTGCCATGTGTGGATTCCCTGCAGCGGATGTTGCCTCAAAGAGGTACAGCCATTTCTCGCGACAGCGACGGTATGGCGTGATGGATGCCGACAGTCTGCTGCCGAGAAGATGGCCGGCTACCGAAATTGTCAAGACAGCGGGTGCTCATTCAGCGAACCGGCTGAAATGCCGTGATGGTAATTATTACCAGTGAGGCGCAAACAGGTACAAGTTGGGATTGTGAGGGCGGCAGGGACTCATGGTCAATAGGCGGTCGCTCAAGTCGTAGGACATGAACGGTTAGATCGAGATAACAAGCCCCCAAATCCAACCACGAAGCGCGGCCAGCATGTTATTCCTCCAGTATCCTCCCATATGAGGCCGTCATATCCTCCACCTGATGTCCCATGTGAATCTGGAGACAGCCATCAGACGCGGTGTGGTTAGTGACTATGAACCCATCCGGCAGATGCCAAACCACAGGCCATCAGATCAGATCAACAACTTGACCGCCTTGCCATTTAGCAACCCTTCAACCCTGGTGTGCCCTCTTCATAAACCTCTTCGGGCACCATGATATGCCAGCCTTATTGTGTTGTGAGTATTACCAGAATGACGATGGTGTGTTGTGACAGATCGGAATCGACGGGCGAGACCGGTGGCAATATCCGTGCCAGCTCAGGGAGGTTTGTGTTTAAAGCGGGTAGGTAAGGTCTGATTGTTCTGAGGTCAATGGTATATATACCAAATCATATCTGCATTTGTTTGGCGCATTCCTCATTCCGAGGTGGTTGTGTCCTCCTTCACCGACAAGGACGTAGATCGGAAACCACCACCTCCATCGTCGCGGCCCGACCCTGCAGCAACAGCCTATTCATTGTTGATGATTCTTCTTCTTGCGTTAAATGGATTATGACGTGTAAACCCAGCTCATTCTGATGTTAGTACCTCAATCATCGTGGTCAGACTATGTTGATTGTTGTTCGTGAATTGATCACGGTGTCGTCCACGGGACATGCGGGCTATAGCGCTCGCTTAGTTTCTACGTATGCCAACGCTGACCAAACACGTCACTGTCCCATTTGTGACAGAATTAATCAAGGTTTCATATAAGTGAATTCATACATGGAGTTTAGTTACGTTTGTGGTAATATCAAGAGTTTAAAAGGGATCTATACCCCTGCAGAAATAAGGAAGAGACCAGAAGCGTAAAGTCAATTATTCCAATGACTCGTAAGGCTTTATATGATAAACCCGCTTCTTGGTAGAGTAGAAGGCGTAGAAGGGTAGCGAACCCGCAAAATGAAAAGAAATCCTTTCCCTGTTGGGACAGAGCCGGGTAACGGTTTTGAGTCTCCAGTATAAATACTATCTTGTACTATTCTCACTTTTTGTTTTTCCAAGATATATTCGTGGGCTCCTAACATCCTTTCTTTTTCAGTGCACACCTACTCAGAGCATGGCGCCTACTTCTCAGCAATCAGTCAATGTCAGCATAGCAAATACTAAGGACGTTGCTACAATCGCCAAACTCGGAGCACATGTTTTCAGTGTTACCTTCGGCCACTCCGTTCCAGCAAATGAGCTACAATCTTTCCTAGAAGATTCCTATAGCATAGCAGCAACTGAAAATGACCTCAAAAATCCCATGAAGGATATGGTTGTTGCATCAAACCAGGACGGCACCGTTCTCGGCTTCGCGCTCTTAACTCGTGGCAGCTCTGAACCATGCATTTCCCATGTCGAAAGCACGATAGAGCTCCAAAGGATATACGTTGATCCTGCTCACCATGGGAAAGGAGTCGGGAAGTTACTTGCCAATAATTTAGAAGACATGTCGAGGAGTCAAGGGTTCAAGCATATTTGGCTAGGAGTTTGGGAGGAGAATCACAACGCTCAAAGGATGTATGAGAAGTTGGGGTATAGAAGGGTAGGCAGTCACGACTTTACCATTGGGGAGATCGTGCAGACGGATTATATTATGATTAAGGAGCTATGAGGTGTTCTCTATTTCAGTTGTGTGCTCAGCCAGTGCGGCAAAGAAGGGCGCAGGAGGCAGATTAGAACGCAGCTCAACCCATCCGAGGAAGGGCTGTACTTTTATAGAACTCAAAAGCGGTGGCAATCGTGCTACCTAGAAATAGAGGGGATGTAGATAATTAAAGCGATTACAGCACCTATAATTCAAGTTACAAATTTCTTGTAAACAATTTTCTTTTTTTTATTACTTTTCTACTCCTTTTAAAATATCAAAAACCAACGACTGCCCCCTCCGGCTATGCTACACTAGATGCTTGTCATGGTACTCATCTGACATCGTGAAGTGTTCATACCATCGTCAAGCCTATAAAAATCCTCCTATAACTGCGCATCTCGAATGCCTATCATGCACTTGGCTGCGTCTGCGTCGGAGCAGCGCCTCCGCGGCCCTCACCACCACGTCCCCTATTACCTCCTCGCCCTCTTCCTCCACGTCCCCTGCCACGGGCAGCAGAATCCAGGCTGGCTGGGGGTGGCATGGAGTTATACGACTGTGGCGCTCCTCCTCTACCTCCCCTCACACCATCCGCACCGCCTCGGCCTCTCGGCGTAAAGTTCTGTCCATTGGTCTGGTTCCCAGCCCCGTTAGGTCCGCGAATAGGCATACCAGAGTGAGTAGCAGGGGCATTGTCGAAGCCTAGTCCACCACGGCCTCGTCCACGACCAAAGTTATTGCCCTGGCCTGCAGCAGCACCGCGGTATGAGCCGCGAAGAGGTGGCGGTGCACCAGCCTCGCGATACTGTCCACGACCGCCAGGTCCGGTTGGCGCTCCGTAGCCGCCATTAGCGGTCAGTGGCTGCGAGGTAGGAGCGGGTCGCTTCTCGACTGCTGCCTTCGAACCAGCGATGACTTGCTTGTGTGACAAGTTCAGCACTGAGGTGATGGGGACGGTAGAGCCACGGAATGGGTCGCAGCGTCCATCGAGGGTCGTTCCACTGATGAAAGTGTGGTCGAAGACAATATCAACGAGGGTTGTGCGCGCGGTGCGGCTAATGCCCACCACTGTTCCGCGTGTGGCTATTGGGACACGTCCGGAGTCTTGGACGTAGACGATGCGGTCACCAAGGCCAAACTTCTGGTTGCCGAGGCGGTGCTCTGCGTCAGCTGGCTTCATGAGGGCGTTCCGCGGAACGCCCTTCAGTTTCTTACCAACCGGTGGCGGGTTGCTCAGAATCATGGCATCAACTGAAGCCTCGATTGCCTTGACCGTGTCAGAGTCCAGTTGCTGAGCATCAATAGGGACCTTGTCGAAATTCTTTGATTCAATGGTCTTCAACCAAGCAGTTATCTCTGCAAACTTCGCCTTGGCGGATTCCGCGGTGTAGAAATCTCCGGCATCGTACTCATTGCCTTGAGGCTTACGCTGAATGCCCGCAATGAACTCCGGGAACCTGATCATATACTGCGAAATTAGATCGACAGCTTTGTCGCTGAACTCCCAACCAGTATCTCCACGACGGGAATAGCCCAGCACCTTAAGCTTCTTGCCTTCGAATTTCAGGTTAAGGCCCAGGTTGACTCGTAATCCATTCACATTGACTGTGAAAGAAGAAGTCAACTTGCTAAGAACCAGCGGGTGAAGCTGCAGGCGCTTCGCCACAGCATATGACGGCATGTAGGGGGTCGTCCTCTCAGACCTTGCAACGACCTCACGGCCAACTTCTGGCTCGCGACCTTGCACAGTCGACAGCCAGATCTCGGCCTTGTTGTCGTTGTGCTTAACGATCTCGAGCGGGCGCCCGTAGTTGAACTCTCCTAGGAAGAAAGCCCTGGATCCAATGGGAAATTCTTCTTCAATGGGCAAGGCGGCCTTCTCAATGAAGCGTTGGTCTTCGCTGACCACTTCATCGACCACGACTTGCGACGCATAGTCAGTCTCAACTCCTGCGATATAAGCATATTCCTTGACCGTAGCGCCGGCATCTGTCTTCTTCATGCCCTTCAACATGTCGACGTGGGTCAGAGACTCAACTGGCCCGATGATGATACCGAGGCGTTTGCTGTAGACATTCTCGATCCTCTCCGCCTTTCTGCGGAAGTCATCGATTTCGCGAGGACCGTGAGGTGTAGCAACAACATGAGCCGAACCATCGGTTGGAAGAGTGTAACTGAACAGCTCATCGGAAACACGAATGACCTTGGCCTCCTGAAGGAATGGGTATCCAACATGCACCTTTTGACCAAGCCTTGCCTTGGCGTTCTCGACCTTTGTCCTTGCCTCAGTATCCTTCAATGTGACAATTGAGCTCTCGTTGCGGCTGTCTTGCTGGAAGACGTTCACTCCATGGAAGCCCAGAGCAGCATTGTACGGCAACGTAGCCAAACTAGGGAAACCTGCCAAGGCGTCTTCCCCAAGTTTAACGTCTCCCATGAGACCAACAAAGTATTCTAATCCCTCAATGGTGGGTAGATCGAAAATGTTTTCAACGCAGTGGCAATGCGGGATATCTGGGAAGATTCCCACCAACGACGATGGATAGGTGAAATCCAGCTCCGGAGCATATGTAAACTTCAGTGAAACGCCAAACTCGTTACGAGCCTTCTCAGCGTCGCTAAGCATCTCGTTTTTCGGCGCCATAGCCGATAGTAGTCGCTTCTCATCAATGAAAGGAATCTTTACAACTGCTTCCCACTCCATTTTCTTGCCGTTCATGTCTAGCTCGAAATCTCGAGGATAGAAATCAATAATCGGCGATTTTGGGTCCGTCATTAACTCATGGTATACTGTTGGTACAATCTTCTTACTGCGGTCAGGCAGGACTCCCATCAACTGTTCGTATGGGTGGAACGGCTGGCCGAGCTTGAAGTTGATATCCGCCTTCAGGCCCTTGACGACATCTAAAGGCCGTTAGCATTATAAATATAGGAGGCATAGAAGACGACATACCTGAAATCATAGGCGAATAATGATAAGCGTAATACCAAGGCCACGACACGACGCCCTGGTAGTAGTAATACAGAACCCACTGCAACCCCTGGACGTAGTTCTCGGCGAGCTTCGTCAGCTCTGTCTCGTCGTCGCGCTTCCATTCAAATTTCCCGTCGTAGTACTTATCTTTCCACTCCTGAAACTTCTCTTCATACTTCTTATCCATCTCAGCCTGAGCCTCTTCGGCGCTCACATCAACGATATTTGCGTTATCGTACTGCTTCACAACCCGTAGGATCGCAAGCTGGGACTCTTCATCCTGCTCTTCCTCCTCATCATCATCTTGTTCTAACTTCGCAGGAAACGAAATTTGTAGGTGGCGATCACCATTCTCATCCTCGACTGTCTTCCAATCTAGATGAAGGCTATCTGCCAGGTCCTCGACGAATTTCCTGTCCTTGGCAGGAAGGCTAGTAGGCAGGTCAAGTGGCTCTGGCGATCGATTGTTGACAAAGATCTTAACCAACTTCCAGACATCCTTTTGCGCCGATGTCATCACTACCTTGCCCTTGCGCTTGCCCTTCTCCATGACATCCACCTTCGCCATTTGCTTGCCCTTAAACCACTTTGCATCCGAGTTCTCAGTCTCGAAGAAACGGTACTCCACATGAGAGAGCTCTTCCAATAAAATCGCTAACCGCGGCATGTTGATAACTCCGCCCTCATTAAGGTATCCGCCGGCCTTTGGCAAAACAGACTTGTATATCTTAAACATCAGCGCTAACGCTCCTTCGTTAATATGCAGGTTGGGTAAATTGGGCAAGAAATCGTTTCCAACGAAGAACGCCATCAGAATAAAGTCGTCAATGACCCGTTCCAAGTCGAATGGGAAACTCATAATCCCTGGCTCTTTCAATTCCTGGAACTCGATCTCCAAATATTCTCGTACAATGCATAAGTGCATAAGGTAGAAATTTTGGTGCTCCAACTCCTTCGACTTCGTCTTGCTCTGTCGTCCAAAAGTAACTTCTTCTCGCAGAAGACAGAAATGGGGATCATGACTTAACAGACCCAGCATAATAAGATCTGCGTCTAAACCGTAAAGGCAATGACGGACATTATGGTCGTAATCTGGTTGTGCTTTCGACAGGCGGATGTACTCCATAATCTTATGCTCCCCCTCTCCCGGAACTTCATGGCCGGAGAGAACAATCTCTACACCCTGCCAGTCGGTGTCTTCCGACACCTTCTTGTTGATGAAGTATTTCAGCTGCTCCGTCAGCTTAGCCATGAACTCCGTGCCTGGCGTAATGCAGTTGCTGTCGAATGCCTCCTCTTTTGGCATCTCCTTTCCCTCACGAATCGCCTTTTCTCGAGCATTTTCAACATCGAGAGCTGTGCGGAATCGTCGTGCGCGCTGCTGGTTCATCTTGGCCCTGGGGGCAACCCCATCAATGGCCATGAAGAAGAGCTTGTGCGGCTTGATCTTCCCAAAAAGATGCTCGATGTAGTTAAATATCGCAATGAACATCTGTTCCTCCGTCATACGGAAAGTCGCATCGTCGGAGTCTTTGTGGGTACAATTATGAATAATACCGTTCATATCCAGCTAATAGAGCGTCAGTATATGGCATAGCATGACATTGTAGTCGTGCGGCAGACAGGTAAAGTTCATACATAGAGATTATCGAATTCTGGAATGCGGTTTTCCGCGATGAGCTGAGAGATAGCCGGATATCTCTCGCTCATCCAGCGGAAGAATTTTGGAACACCCATCGCAGCGGTCGCTGTATAGCCCTTCTATAAGTGCTGCAGTTATTTGGATGTGGCGAAGCGTGTAGTGGTTGTGATCTGAAATCGAATTGAGCGTAGACTGCGCTGAAAGAGGCGATAACAGGCGTAAGGACTGTTATATAAACCGATCAAAAGCCTGTAACTCCTAGAGAAACCGAAAAGTCGAATATAATGATTGCGTATGTAAAGATATGACAGGTAAGAGGTTGTCTGAAGGAAGCCTATGACTCTGGCATTGGTCGTTATGACTCTGGTTCTTGACGTTTGAGTTCGTCAGGTTGGGCCCCCTTCAGGTTAGCCTCGCGATAGGCTGATAATCCTTGGAAGTCCTTTAAGGTTGCCACTACCAAAACCCGCGCCTGTGACTGCACAGCATGGACCACTTTAGACGCGCTTCACCCCAAAATCGCGTCAACCTCCACCGAAGCTCTTTGTTAACAAAGAACCCATTGCAACTACCCCTCTGTGATCCTGGGGGCTTCTATACCAGTACAACACTTTACTTTTTATTGCGACTATTTTTCTATTTAACCTGAATCGCAGCGTGCCCTGAGAATCATGGCGCCCGCAGCTGCAGCAGACGTGAAGGACGAGATGGACAGTAAGTCAATCGCAAACCTTGCCTTTCCATAGAAATACATACCCATTTGCTAGAATTCAAGTGGAATGTGGGCAATGAGAGTAACATCAGCTTACCGATGTCATAGTCGCCGAAAGAGACGTCCAAGACGCAGACACCGAGGCCAAGATTATCAACGAAGGTAAACGGCGCCCAGGTGACGATGGAGCATTGCCTTGCTGACATGCGCATAAGAGTACAAAACATGGAAGAAAAATAGCCCATTTTTATACGATATGATCCTAAGGTATGCGACTGAAGCAACTTATTATAAGAGCGCAACTAAAAGTGATTAGCACCGCCCTGGAATGGCCGACATTGACAACTCAATGGTTCCCAGACGTCAAATCGTTTGTCTCTCTCTTTCACCGATTTTTTACAGTATCTTCTAACTGTTCAGACTCCCTGACAAGAACTACACTACCCACCGCCTTCTCATCGGCACCCACACATCAAACGATGCGACAAACTACCTCCAGATCGCGAATGTCGAACTCCCAAAGAATATCACACCGAACGAGCGTGACTATGACGACGAGAAAGGAGAGATTGGAGGATATGGGAACTCATCATCTGGCGAGTCGCCTGCCATAAAGATGACAATCGAGCAGAAGATCGACCACCCTGGAGAGGTGAACAAAGCGAGATACCAGCCTCAAAACCCCAATATTATTGCAACAATGTGCATTGACGGCAAGGTGTTGGTTTTCGATAGAACTAAGCACAGCAGCCTGCCAAGCGGCACTGTGAATGCCCAGGCGGAGCTGAGGGGTCACACCAAAGAAGGTTTTGGCCTGTGCTGGAACCCGCATGAGAAGGGGCAATTGGCGACCGGTAGTGAGGATAAAACCGTCCGTTTATGGTAAGTAGGCTCTTCAGCTACAGTTATACAGCAACTGACTCTCTAGGGATCTAAAATCCGTCACAGCTGCCAACAATATTGTTAAGCCCTCGAGGACCTACACTCACCACGCAGCTATCGTTAATGATGTTCAATACCACCCCATCCACAAGGCAATAATTGGAACAGTCTCGGACGATCTGACCCTCCAGATCCTGGATACCCGCGAATCGGATACCACCAAATCCTCGCTCCAAGGCACCGGTCATACCGATGCTATCAACGCGATCGCCTTTGCCCCTGGTTCTGACCACATTGTTGCCACTGGTTCTTCCGACAAGACGATCGGCATCTGGGATCTCCGCAACTTGAACAGCATGATCCACTCCCTTGAGGGCCACAACGATCAAGTCACTTCTTTGGCTTGGCATCCATTTGAGGAAGCTATTTTGGGCAGTGGCAGTTACGATCGCCGTGTGATTTTCTGGGATCTTAGCCGCGTTGGAGAGGAGCAATTGCCAGATGATATTGAGGATGGCGTGCCAGAGCTGTTAGTTGACCCCTGACATATTACCCCTTTTCATCACGTGGTCTTGGACATGCTAACAAAATATAGTCTATTTATGCACGGTGGCCACACCAACCACCTTGCTGACTTCTCATGGAACCAGAACGAGCCATGGGTTGTCTGCAGCGCTGCGGAAGATAACTTGATCCAGATCTGGAAAGTTTCAGAAGCTATTGTCGGCAAGGATCTGGAAGACGTTCCGGTCGATGAAGTGGAGCGCTAGGCGTGAGGCGCGAAAGGAAAGAGGATTATGTATGAATGTATGGAGATGACAGCTACCAATGGGAGATATCCAAGTGAATATCACGGGGTAAAAGAGTTCAAGGAGTTATTTGCATAGCATGCCACTGATGTCGCGTATACAGATACGTACAACGCACAATGAGGATTTTGTGGTGATTTACTTTCAACGGAAAGACTCTGCTGCTACGACAGCACTTTCATTTTCTGTCCTGCGATCTTGTGATTGTGATTCCTATTGATTCCTCCAGCGAGGTGCTTCTTGCCATGAATGACTGCAGCCTGTGTCCTAGTGGCTAATCATATCCCAATCAGTATGCTCTGGAGAGTGATGCATCCAACAGCCACAGTTGCAATATATTTTCTCGTGGCACTGAGCGGTTATGTTGATTAGTTAAGGACGTGTGCATGCCTTATTCGAATTCCACGCCGCCAAAGGAGGGGTATCTAGTAATATTTCTTCAGGTTTGGGGTGATCCAGGAAGGGAATCTGCTAGCTGTCTGTAGAGGGGCCCTGATCACTAGGGCGATGCAGCAGACAACGAGGTAAGGGGGTACGCAGAGAGGTAGGTTGCCCAAATGATTTATTTTCATATTGATCTGATAGAATTGCCTTGAATGTGGCAATTAATCTCATGCCCAAATTCCTTTTTTGGCAAATTCAATATATGGCAAGGTAAAGAGGAGTCGGGGGAGGGGAAGGGGTATGGAAGATAGATAAAGAGATGGGCAAGGCAGCTTATATTGTTATTGTTTTATGAAAGGGTTTCTGCAAGTGGGCTAGTTTTTATTGTTGTGTATGGATGGAAACAGAAAGTATTTCCATAAATTCACTTTTGTCACACTACTTGGTTTCCGCGCAACACAACTTGCTTCCTTGCTTTTAGAACCCCATCAATTGCATATCTCGATCTTAACAATACTATACTTGGATTCTTATATTTCAAGAAGAGAGATATCAGCACAATACCTACGATGTCTTCCAACGGGAACAACAATATCGACTTCTTCGGCTTCAGTGATCCAGTGGAAGATCCAAACAACCCACCTTCAATCACCCAAGGATTCATGAATACAAATTCAAATCCAATCCAAACCCAAAATCAAAATCACACTACAGCTCCTGGTCCTGTCTTCTTTGGACCACCTTCTCCACCGAGTCATGCCTCCCACAACAATCATACAGCCACCGCTCCATCTATTTTCGGGCAACCTGGCCAAACTTTCCAAAATGGGAACATAACTGCTGTCCCCTCATACTTTGGGCCACCTGCTATACCACAAACACCTACCTTTCCGCCCAACCCAGGCCATGGTCCAGTCTCTCTTGGCCAATTTGGCCACAATTTCAATAACGGGAACAGCAACCTCACCGTCGCATACTTGGAGGCGCCCTCCTTACCAGCATCAGCAACCTTTGGTTCGACTCCAGGCCCTTCTCAAACCCACTTTGGGCAGGCTGGACAAGCCACGCAGAATGGGAATATATCCATCTCCCCCACATACGAATACATATCATCACCGGAATTACAATCACCACCCAACTTCCCCGCTCCAGTCTTCTTCGGCCCACCACCTCCACCACCCCTACCCCCTTTCAATGCCCTTCCACAGCAAAGCATCTCCGACGACCCCCAGCCTCCTTCCGTAGGCGAGTTTGCCCATGTGAACCATTGGGCCCTACAGCATTTGGTCATTGGAGAGGAGAGACCCCCTCACCAAGGTCCCCAACATGCCCCTAACGCGGCCAATACCTTTGTTGAGGGTTTCGGCGGTTTGAACATCCAAGGTGCCTCTGCGCAGACTGAGGATCAGAGTGAAGATGAGGACATGGACATGGAGCCCTCTGCCGAGGGACTAGACTTTGGCAACTCGGACGAGGACTATAGCGAGGACTCAGACTTCGAGTACGACTATGTGGACGAGGACGATAATCCCGTACCGGGTCCCAAGAGGCCCAACAATGCCGCAATGGAAGCCATAATGAGAAACAACGCTGCCCGAGACGCAGCATTGCCCGACACCGACGCTGGCGATCTCGACCACGACGAGGACTTTCCTGAATTTGAGGAAATTGAAGACGACGACGAAGACGAGGACTCAGACTGGGAGGAGGACCCAACAGGCTACCAAGACCCCTCCGACCCCCGCGCCGCCGCCGCCTTCGGCCCCTCAACAGCCACCTCCCACCCCGTCCCCGCCACCGTCCCCTCCTTCACCAGCATAACCACCAACCCCCTCACATCTCTCGGCATCCTCCCCACCACCGCGCAGTTAACAAACAGCCTGAAGCGCGCCCGCTCCCCTTCCCCCACCTTCTCCTCCCCCCGCAATTCTCCCCTCCCCTCCAAAAAACCCCGCCTGGCACCCTCCACACCCTCCACACACTCCCCCCTCGAAGCCCTAGCCAGCCACCCCGAACTCTACTTCGAGCTCTGCTCCCATCTCCCCCCCGCCTCGCTCTTAGTCCTATACGCCACATCCCGCCTCTTCCACGCAACGCTCAACACGCACCTCACCCACGCCCTCAAGACCTGCGCGCGCGCTTTCGCCCCGCTCGCTTCAAGGGTCTGCAGACACGGGATGTACGATTCCCTCTGCATCCCCGACCCCACCGGGCGTCGGGAGCCCACGAACTGGGCGCTAATTCGTCGCGTCCCCAGTTTCCGGTGGTTATTCATGGTGGTTCATCGCGAGCGGTGTGTACGGGATATCCTAGCCTGCCTGGCGCGCGAAGGACACCGATTGCCCAAGAGCGCGAGGGAGACGCTGTTGAAGTCGTGGGTGGTGATGGATGTTTCCACGACGGCGGGGCGGATCTGTTTGGTCCATAACGAGACGTGGTGGACGGATACGGACTGCTGGAATGCGCAGGCGTGGGTGCTCAAGCTGGGAATGCGGTTTAACGAGCCCATCACGGGGGTAGGGGACGACGGCCTCGTTCGTGTGATGCTAGGCCAGCGCGGGCTTACCCCGTTGTGGCGGCTACTGACTCGCCGGGGGTTCAAGACCGGGGTCGAGGTATTGCGCGCCGCAGTCCGGTACTGCTACGAGGTTAGGGCCGAGAACACCGGGATGTCTATCTTCGGTGTTCCCCCCGCTGAGATCGGGAAGCTGCATCTTGAGGGCTGGGGAGAGGGCAAGATCCACCTGTTCCGGATTGATGAGTTGGTTATGAGGGAGTCGGTGAGGAGGCGGCTGAGGTTGGATGATCATCTGCTCTATATGATGTTGTGGGGCCACGTCGATCCGGTTACAGGGAGGGATATCAAGCCGAGTGATGAGGAGATGTATATGAGTGATACTGAAGATGAGGAGAGAGCGATTGGGGCGAAGATGAGAGCGGAACGAAAGGTGGCGAGTGCGGAGAGGAAGGCGGAGAGAGCGAGGATGAGGAGGGAGAGGGCAGATGTTGGGTTTGGGTTTTGGGACACGGAGATGGGGGAGGAGGGCGACGAGGAGTGTGAGAGCCGCAGGCTGGATAAGGGGAAAGGCAGAGAGATCTCCGAAGTCGAATCCGACACCACGGACTACTCCACCGATCTCGAAGACATCGTAGACGAGTGGCATGGGATCGAGATTGACGATGAGACGGCCTGGGAGACGGAGGATGAGGATATGGCGGAGGCGAGTCTGTTTAATGATCTTCGTGATGCTGGGGCGGTGGGACCGAGCGGGTGGAGGCGGAAGAGAGGGGAGGAGGGGGAGAGTTCGGGGGATGAGGGGGATGATGAGGAGGATGGAGATGATGATGATGAGTGGGAGGGTTAGGTGTAGGGTAGTCGACAGCCAGTTAGTTCCACACAATCAATACACCCCCAATGAGAATCACAAACATTTCCATTTCCATCCGTTTAAATCCTACACCCCATCCCACCAACACCCTTCCCCAACTCCCATCCTGCCCTTCCCACCAACCCCAACCCCTCAAACCTTCGTCTTCTCCTTCTTCTTTTCTTTCTCCTTCAAAGCCGGTAAATCAAACGCCCTACTCTCACCCCCCTTCATCGGCTTCCACAGCCCAACCTCCCCCTCCGTATCCCACGCCAGCGCGCCAACCCACGGCTGCACATTGTACCTCACGCGCAGCGTGACGCCGCGCGCTTGCGCGACCTTGCCGGTGGGGGCGGTGATTTGGTATTTTGGCTTCTGGTTGCGAAGTTTGAGGATGCCTCTGTAATCTCGTTAGCTTCTACTCTCATATTCGTCCAGTCCCATATATCTCGGTGCCTTGGTATCCACCACCTCGACGGACGAACAAGTACACCAATGCACAGAGCAAGGAAGCAGGGAAAATAAACATACCGCCCACTATCAACGCCCTTCCCCCGCCCACTCGCCACTAACTTCCGCTTCGCCACCTTCCCCAGATTCGCAAGATGATCCGCGCTCGGGCTCGTGATGATCGTGTCCCAGATCACCGCCTCGTTCGGTACTGCCGCGCTCCCAGCCGTCTCGTTCCACGCAGCAGTCACATACACAAAAACTTGCTTTGTGTTCCACGTAAACAGACTAGACAGGTCGGCGGAGAGGTCAAAGCGGATGCTGGCGTGTTCTTCTTTCTTCGTACTATAATAATGCGGGCGTCCCTTCGTGCTATCATCTTCAGGTCAGCACTCTGTACTTTTCTTCCCCCCAACCAAACTCAAAACTTCTGCTTGTACTTGTAACCCCAAGAAGCTCAGGCATGTTGGAATAGGAGAGAACTTACACACTAATGCCCCCACTCCCGACCTTCACTTCCGCCGTCGGCGTCCTGGTGACGAGGTAATCGCTCCCCGCCACGAAGAGCGCTACGACGAAGGCGACGGTCGTGAAGAAGCCGAACGCGTTCTGCGCGCGCGTGATGGTCGTGTGCATCTTGCCCTTTTTGCTTCCTTCCCTGCTTGCTGTCCTTATTTTCCCTTGTTCTGCTTTTATTTTGACGCTGTCGAGGGATCGTGTGGTGGAGTGTCCTCGTTTAGTCGTGAGGTGGGGATGGATGGCGTATGAGTTGGTCCAGGTTACGGAATTTCCAGCAGTAGAAAATAAAGGAAATGTCGTCGTCTGCCGGGAGAGAGGGATTAAAGTAGGCAATGCGCAGGAAAAGAGGCGCGAATGTTGTCCTGTTGCGCTGTGCTGTTCAGCGAGAGGTGATACCGGTACCGCGCCGTGGTATATTTCTTAGAGCCACATCGCGCGATCTTAATCGCCGTCCACCGCGCTGTCTGGGGTAGCTCGATTGCTGGCTTGCTGGCCACCCCTGTCACACATCGGCGCGGGTAGCACCGCGATTCCATCTGTACGCACCAGCCACACACTTGCAGCCACACAACGAAGGGTTCATACAACATTTATTTTTCACATTTATTACGGACGAGGGGGGAGAACTTGAAATGGTAGTTGTTGGAAATATGTAGCTAAATGATTTACAGAACGATACCAAACATTCGATACCGGAAAACCAAATCTTACTGCACCTCTATCTCTTGCCCCCTTCACCTCAATGCCTGAAAGCACCCAATTCCCACTTCCACCACCCCTTAAAATCCTGGGTATGCACCTCAATCCCCAACTCCTTCAACGCCCTCGTACTGAGATGACAATCAAACGGCCTCTGCACGCCCGTATTCCCCTCATTCCCCTTCGTATCCTTCTCCATATTCTCCAACCCCAACCCCATCAAATGCGCAAACATCTCGCACATCTCATACTTGGTAAACAGATCCTCCGCCGAAAACTGCAGTATGCTGGGCAGCCCCTCCGCTTCCCCCGCCTCAATCTTGGAAGTGTAGAGCGCAGCGACATCAGCAACAACCCTCGCCACATCCTCCGTGTTCGTGGGGAACCGCTTAGCCCACCCATCCATAACCACCTTCTCCTTCTGCGCCTTCAGCACCGCATTCACCAACGAATTCACCGCGCTATCAGCGTGCTTATCCGCCTTACCATACAGCACCGGCACTCTAAACACCACGCCCCTTCCCTTCCCACCAGCAGCAGCATAAGCCTCCTCTACGGCCTTCTCCCCATCCAACTTCGTCTGCCCGTATAAATTCGTCGGTGCAGGCGTCGCGGAGGTTTCGTAGGGAGCCTCACCAGGGGCGCCGGAGAAGACGTAATCCGTGCTGATGTATATGAGCACTACCCCGCGCTTGGCGGTCTGCTCGGCGAGAGAGCGGGTGGCTGCTACGTTGAGGGCGCGGGCGGCGTCGGGGTTGGCGTCGCAGGAGTCGGGGAATCGGTTTGCTGCGCCTGGGGGGTGTTAGTTTTGCTTCCTTGAGGGAGGGAGGTGAGGGGAGTGTACAGTGCACCACGACGCTGGGCTTCACATCGTCAAGTGTTTTGGCTACGGCGGCGGCGTCGCTGAGGTCGACGGCCAAGATGGCGGGGGGATTGGCGCGAGTGAGCCCTGTGCCGGTTACGGACCAGGATTTGCGGTTGAAGGCTGTTGTGACGGCGCGGCCGAGGAGGCCGGAGGCGCCTGTTACGAGGGCGGTTTGGGAGGACATGGTAGTGGGCGTTGTTGAGTTGGGAGGATTGGGAATGAGGTTGAGATTGAGGTTGAGATTGAGATGGAGGGGTTATGTGGAGGAGCGGAAGCGGGATGGGATGATGTCACGGTGCTTGGTTTATTTATGTTTTGGAGAGGTACATGGAATTTATTGGAAAGGCCTCTAATTGAAATATAAATAAATACTTATGGGAGCCTTTTGTTGACATTTGCGGTCAACTGATCCAAATGAAGCCTTTTAGTTTGTGGTGTTGCCGCCTTGACGCGTTGTGCCCATCCTCACCATCCAAAAGCCCGTCAAGGCACCAGCGTCGGTCCATCAACAAATATATCCTCGAGTATGCCCCTCTCCTTCAATCCACGGCCAGTATTGTATCCGTTATCCATCATTCTGTCCATCGTCCAGAGTGTCGTGTCGTATGAATCCCATCGATCTTCTTTCTTCTTCTCCGTAACCACCCATCAAGAGCAGCAGACGATGAAAACGCGAAGTTTATTCTCTTTCGAGAAAGTCATGTTCCAAAGATTCCCTCCCAGTCCGAAAACCGAGAGGAGCGGTCATAGTTATAGTTTTCAACTAGCAAAAATGTGATCTCGGACGAATCCTCACTGATACACATAAAGCCCGTGCACTAGGTTAAAGAAGAAAAAAGAAGAAAAGAAGAGGAAAATGAACTGGGGCGGAGGAAGACTTTATAGTCAGGAAAGCACGCTAAGCGAAGGGGGTTGCGTGCCAAAACGGGAAAAGTGTGGTGGGCAATCAGTGGGCAAACACTGCAAACTTTTGCTAGCGCGTGTTTTCTTTGTTTACCCTGGTCAGCGCATCGTGGTAGCCTTACAGCCTCATCGTCAGCCTCGTCGTATATTGCCGTCCGGTTTACACCAACTCTACTCTTTCAACTCTGTCTTCTTACTCATACGCCGTCGATCATGCACTCAAGAGTACTGAAATAGGCCTACACTGACAATTCTCACACTCATCAATTACAGCTTCAAGCCGCCAGAATACCATATATTAATATTAATATCTTCGAAAAATCAAATATTATTATCTACCCTTGACAACCTTCAAAATAGCCTCCATCCCCAAGTCCTTTAACCACCTCCCTGCATTCAACAAGCCACCCGCCTTCAGCCACCTCACGACATTAACACCCAGCCTGGCCTCATCCCCTACCTCATTCTCCTCCCCCCTTACCCACTGAAAGCCTGGACGCCAACCTTTTAGCAGCGCCTTTCCAACCCCCAGTTCCCGGCTTCGAACTCGACCCCGTACTATACGAGCTCGTCCTCTCCCCACTAATATTCCTCCCCATCCCCGTCTGATAACCACGCGAGCCCCTGCCTGACGCTCCCTCGCCGAGGTGCTGCGAGTCATCAAAGCTGCGCGTGCTGCTCGCGCTCGCGCTCGCCTGGCTGCTCCTCCTGGGCCCGTATGCAGAGTCGCCGGCGCGACCACCCGCGTTGTACGGGTCCTCCATGGCGGAGGAGGAGCGGGGTCCGCGGGCACCGCCGGCGTTGTATTCGTCGTCGTCGTAGTAGGACGAGGGGCGCTGGGTGCCCATCTCTGGGTTCTGGTTGCCAAAGGCTTGCGAGCCTTGGTGGGGGAAGGCGGCGGGACCCATGCCGGTGTTGTCTACATTGTCCGAGTACGACTGTGTGCCGCCGTACTGGCCGTAGTTCTTACCCCAGCCCTGGGCCTTCATCTCGTCGGGGTTGTTGTAGCCACCACCGACGTACTGGTTGGTGTTGTCGTAGGAGGACATTGTGTGTGCTTGTTGTGTTGCTGGTTCTCTCTTTGTTGGAATTTGTATTTGGGAAATTTAGGAATCAGTAGTTCGGGGTCGATGCAGCTCGATGGGGTTGCGGAAGGCCGTATATATAGGCATGAGGATGCCATCCTGCACCTCCTAAACTTTCTCGTTTCGCGTCACATGCTGCGCTCGAGAGGGAAAAAAAATATGGATAGCTCTTCAATTTTTAGCGGTTATGACCATTCGAAGCTTACCCGCACAGCTATAGCTTTCGGATACGGAGGTCACCGACCACTCAGGGGCTGCAAAATGTCAATCCAGGGGGCAAGATCGATCTTGCTCGAAGACAGGCCAACTCTTAACCAGGTACGATATTTGTGGGTAACACGGAAAGACTTTGCGTTACGTAGATTGAGGATATAGTAACCCAAATTTGGAGGTTTGGGGTCCAATTGGAGGGTTTTCTCGTGATACTCTTCATGATGTCATGGACGTAACATACCCAGAACAAAATATCCCCGGTCTAACTCACCCAAAAGATAAAGACTGGGAGATAAGATACCGTGGGTGTGATCATGTACTTTGTATATTGGTCCTATTTTGCTATTATAGTAAATTTGTATCAGCTTGTAGTCTTGTGGTCTAGCAGTCTAGCTATCAGTATCTTGACTTTGGAACGTTGCATGAAGAATCGAAAGGACTTTTCACCCTAGCGGCTCTCTCTACTTAGTCCTCTTGTAAATCTTGCCCAAGAAGCTCTCAAACACAGACTTCTTCAGTCCATCGCTCTCATCAGTCTCATCGATCAGCTTCCTGATGTTGCCCACCTCCTTCTCTTCGTACTCCTGGTATAACTTCTCCAACCCCAACTCGTTGTACAGCTTCTTGACAACAGCCTCGTTCTCCTTGTTCTTCCTTCCGTAGTTCTCGTCGAGGACCTTGCGCTGTTCCGGGGTTGCGATGGAAAGAGCCTTGTTGACGAGCCACGAGCACTTGTTGTCCAGAATGTCAGTGCCGATCTTGCCAATGTGCGCTGGGTCGCCGAAGTTGTCAAGGTAGTCGTCCTGGATCTGGAAGTAGGTGCCGAGGGGAATGAGGATGGCCTCAGCTTGCTTGAGGTTCTTCTCGGTCGCGATGCCAAGCTGGTGGAGAGCGAGGGCGACGGGGAGGTAGAAGGAGTAGTATGCAGTCTTGTAGATGACGATGAAGGTGAACTTCTCCATGGAGAAGTTATCCAAGTCAACCTTGTCCTCGGGTGCGGTGAGAAGATCGCAGGTCTGACCAAGCTCGGTTTGGAAGGTAATCTCGTGGAAGAGCTCCATGAGGTCGACGTATGACTTGTGCGAGCGGAAGTACTTCTTTAGGAGAATGTAGATGGCGGACTCGAGCATGAAGGCGTCGTTGATGGCAATCATTCCAACCTCAGGCTGGCGGTACCAGCAGGGCACACCGCGGCGGGTGATGCTGCTGTCCATAATGTCGTCGGAGACGAGGAAGTATGCCTGAAGGAGCTCGGTCAACCAGCCGAGGGTTGCGGCCTTGAAGTACTCCTCCTCGTTAAGCTCCTTGCCGGTCATGAGCGAGACGGAATCGGGAACGGACATGCCGCGGTTGCATTTTCCGCCGATTGCGTTCGCATTCAGGTTCTATTAACTCGTTAATTGGGCTCGGACATGTGGTGTGGCCTGCGTACGTTCTTGAACCAATCCAGTGCCTGCTGGGGAAGGCCATACGACTTTGAGTGGGCGAGGACATCCTCAACAAGAGTTGGGAAGATCGACTCGAACTTCTCGAGGGAAGCAGACTTGGCCATTCTGAAATTGAGAATGCGGAGATGTGAGTGAGGTTTGAGGAGTTGTGTTGAGAGGAAATGCGGGGGAGGGGAGAAGATCAATTAAATTGGGGACTTAATGTGAGAAGGGCGGTGGAGGGGTAACAATTGTTGTCCCGCTTCCCAGGGGTTTGGCGGTGTGCAAAAAGGGAAAGCTTGGATCCTAGAGTCGGCAGAATATCCGGCGCGACAGGCATTATCAACATCGCGGTACCTAAATTGGGGAATTCATATATAAACAGACATTGCTGCATTTTCCACACACGAATGTAGATTACGAAGGCCACTGTATTCAACGAATTTATTAGAGTTTATAAATTGGCCTGCTGCGTTTCAAGTCTGCCTCTCGGAGCGTATCCCCGACCTATATATACAAATCGCGCGCGCTGTACGCTACGAGACCAGACACAGCGCCCCAGGACCGTTGAGACAATTAAGCAGTCGGAACAACCAAAACTTAGGCTTGAATAGCTGTGGATGGGACTAGCCTACTAGGGATAGGCGACAGCGACATGGCTCTCAGCGAGCGAGAGACGGGCCAGCTTCGCGCGGCACTCCAGGAAGCAGTAGTGAAGTGCTCAGAAAGGTGTCTCTACCAGTCGTCAAAATGGTAAGTTATTACCCTCTCTGTAAGATACAGGGCTAATGAAGTATTTCTAGGGCTGCAGAACTACTCACATCCCTCCCCGAAGAAGATGCACCAGAACCCGAAGACTCACAAATGACCGAAGTACTGGCTAGCGGCATGCCGCCTATTGTTGTGACGGGGAACCTGGACCCCGAAGAGTCGGCGCTGGAGGCGAAAGAGATCAATAAATATTTACTGGCGAAATCTTTCTTCGACTGTCGTGAATTCGATCGCTGTGCAGCGGTGTTCCTGCCAGAAACAATGCTATCGGGGATCTTGTCGACAGAGCCGTTAAGTGCCAGCCAGAGTCCTGACACGTCGAAAGGCAAAGGGAAGGCGAGGCAGTCAATGCCGGCAGCACGCCCGCCATTGGGCGCTAAACTACCCAGACTGAGCCAAAAGAGTCTATTCCTTGCATTGTATGCGAAGTTTATGTCTGGCGAGAAGACAAAGGATGAGGACAGTGAAATGGTTATGGGCCCGCATGACAGCGGGAAGACAATAAATAAGAACCTGGTGACGATTAGCAGGTATTTAGAGGCTTGGTTCCAGGAGAGGACCACTGAAACGGGAGAAGTCGTGGGCTCCCAGGGGTGGCTGGAATACCTTTATGGCGTTGTCCTCGCGAAAGAGAAGAACGAAGAGGAGGCCATGCGGTTACTCATAAGGAGTGTTCATTTATACCCCATGAACTGGGGCTGCTGGTTAGAAATGACATCGCTGATAAGCCGAGTCGAAGATGTAAGCCATCGCCGCTCCCATTTGAGTCCATACTAACTCTTCCAGCTCAACCGCATATCCCCCCACTTGCCACAAAACATCCTGTCCTTCGTCTTCCACCTCCACACCTCCCTCGAGCTCTACCAATCTACACCCTCCCTACACACGCAACTACACCAACTCCTGAGCATCTTCCCCACCTCACCCTTCCTCCTAACCTGCCTCGCCCTCCTCGCCTACCACACCAAAGACTTCATAACAGCCGAGTCCCACTTCTCGCGGCTGCTGGCACTCCACCCGCACCGCCTCGACTCTCTCGACCACTACTCCAACATCCTCTACGTCATGGCGCTACGTCCCAAACTCTCCTTCCTCGCCCACCTCTGCTCCGCCACCGACAAATTCCGGCCCGAAACCTGCGTCGTCATAGGCAACTACTACTCGCTGCTCTCTCAGCACGAAAAAGCCGTAAACTACTTCCGTCGCGCCCTGACCCTCGACCGCGCTTGCCTCTCTGCCTGGACCCTCATGGGCCACGAGTATGTCGAGCTCAAGAACACGCACGCAGCCATTGAATCATATCGCCGGGCCGTCGACGTCAATCGCCGCGACTACCGCGCCTGGTACGGCCTGGGGCAGACCTACGAGGTCCTCGAGATGCACGCCTACGCGCTGTGGTACTACAAGCGCGCCGCGGGCCTGCGCCCCTGGGATGGCAAGATGTGGATGGCAGTCGGTTCGTGTCTGCAGAAGATGGGCCGCGACGCGGAGGGCATCAAAGCGCTCAAGCGCGCGCTGTTCGCGGACGGGTATTATGATGCTGGTGCCGGCGCTGGGTTTGGCGCTGGACGCGGCGTGAGGACTAAGGCGATGGATCCAGAGCTTTTGTTGCAGATTGCGGGGATGTATGAGAGGATGGGGGAGGGGAGTGAGGCGAGGGAGTATATGGAGCTTTGTGTTTCGCAGGAGGAGGGGGAGGGGGAGGAAGGTGAAGAAAGTGGGGTTGGGGTGACGGTTGCGACGAGTAAGGCGAGGATGTGGTTGGCGAGGTGGGCGATGGGGGAGGGGGAGTGGGAGGTTGCGCTGAGGTATGCGACGGAGCTGTGTCAGGATGGGGTGGAGGTTGAGGAGGCGAAGGCGCTGGTTAGGGAGATTAGGGCGAGGGGGGAGGCGGGGGAGGAGGGGGGAATGTCGAGCCCGTAGGTTATTTTTTGGGAGTAGGTCTGGGTTGGTGGCGGTATTGCATTGATGGTGCTGGCTGTTTGCATGGTCACGGTTGTTCACATAGGCTGTGGAGTATATTGCTTGTTGCCTTGTTGCTTTGTTACCACTATGCTACACTCGCACACACGGTATTTGTTACCAGGCCCAAACCTCAACATGGTATTTATCCCCCCATCCAGCCCAACCTCAACATGGTATTCCCCCAGAACTCAGGCCTCCCTATGAACCAGCCCAACCTCGCATGATATTCCTTCCCAAACCCAATCCTTTCTATCAACCAACCCAAAATGCATCCTGTCATCATCATAATCGTCGTAATCATACATCACTCCCAAACATTCCACTTCCTATCGTCTAAATACCGTCCCGGACCTCTCTAATCCGCCACCAGCACCACCAGCGCCCCCTCCAGCAACATCCACAAGCGGCACCCCCCTCGGCGCCTCAACTCCCCTCCCTTTCCCTTCCCCCCTCCACTGCGGCGCCTCAACAAACCCAGTCTTAAAGTCCAACAGCGGCGCCGGAATCCCTGGCACCGGCGGCGCATCCGCCGGAGACATTCCACCACCCACGGTACCCGCCCTTGACCTCGTCGACAATCCGCGTTTCAACCCCGACGACGCGCCCATACCCGCTGACCCTGCGCTATCAATAGGCGATGTAGCGGTATTCAGCAGCGACGGCCCCGCGATGAACGGCCCATTGGCAAAGTCCGGATTCATAGGCCCGCCAACGAGGTCACGCGCCGCAGCTTGGCGTGCGCGCTGCGAGTAAGTCGGTCCTAGGAGGGAGGTGGGTGAGAAGGTCGCGTCGGGCGAGGTGGTCGTGGTGGGGGAGTCGCGGTCGCGGGTTGCTAGCGGGGGGAGGAGGGAGTGACGGAGGTGGAAGGGGATTTGGCGATCTGCGGAGTTGGATGTGGGAGCTGGGGAGGTGGTGGTAGATGGTATGGAGAGCGCAAGGGGCTCGAAGGAGCCCAATGTGTATGGTACTGAGGCGGGGGATGTGGTTGAGGTGGCACGCGCGACGGTGGAGACGAGGTACCAGGAGCGCCACCTTTGTACGGCGGTTTGAAAGGCTTCTGCGGCGGAGGCATCGTCGGTGCAGAAGAAATGGACGAAATTCTCTGCGGAGAGGAACATGGTCGCTTTTTGCTGCGATTTGATGGCGCAGCAGTACTTTTTTGGCGGGGAAAGCTTGCGCAGCTGCGCCGCGACGGGGACATAGACGTCGAAATCAGAGATGTGACAGAGTGCGAGGGCGTCTTTATCGGTGAGCTTCCCGCTGGATTTGCGGTGCGCGTACAGCTGCCCGCTGGGGAGGAGCGTGATGTACGATTTCACCCACCGCCCGGGCTTGTGGGAGTGCTGGAGTTGGGCGGAGAATTGGTCCGGTCGTCGCCGTGGCGCCGAGTTCGGCCATAGATCTGTGTCGTGTCGGGGGGAGTCAGAGGCGGATAGTACGAGCGCATTCTGCGTGTCGCGGTCCCAGGAGTTCATGATGTCGCGGACATGCTCGTAGCGGCGGATGCGACGCTCTAGGCCAGCTGAGGCATAAGATTCGCGCAGAATGGCGGAGTCAGGGGCGACGGACCCGGAGAGGATGTTGGTTGCGGAGTAGATCAGCTCTTGGGCTGTGGTTGTCGGGGTCACGGGCAGGTTAATGGAAGCTTGCTTGAAGCGGATGAGGACTCGCTGTTGTTGGTTAGTTTCTGTTCGTCCGCTCGTATATTTTAGGTGGGACTCACCCTCTCTCCAGCATTCACAGCTGAAACAGGCGCATCCATGTTCATGGTCGCTGCCTCTACCCTCCTCCCACTCATCTCATCGCTTGTGCTCCTCGTCGCCGTTTTCACCTCTCCATTTCCCCCTGACGTCGGCGGAGTCGCCGCAACCTTTGCAGCGCTCTTCTTCCGCCCAAAAATTCTAAACTTCCCCCCACTCCCTCCACTCACAGGCGGCGGCGACAGAGGCCCCGGCGCAGCCACAGCAGCCGCAAGTGTAATCTCCAACCTCTCAAGATCCTTCCGCTTCTGCTCAGCAAGTATGCGATGCGCCTCCTCCTCATCTGCTTTCTGGCGCTCCAGGCGCTGCGCCTGTGTGCGCTCGTGCGCGCGCATGAGACGGGCTTCTTCCTCCTGCGGCGAAAGGGGAGTTGGTGGTGGTGACGGCGATCGCGGTGCGGGAACCTGCGTGGTCCTGTCGTCTCGTCGGCCTATATGGTCTTGTGGGATCGCGCCCTGTGGAATGATTCGCGTGGGCAGCGGCGCCGGTTGCGCATCCTGCGCGGCTCCCCTCCGTCGATACCTCGACATGCTCCTCTGAGCTATTCCGCCCTCTGGCTTGTTCTGCGACGCTGGCGGAGGTGGTGCAGGCGCCATCGCCGCTGTATTCGCTTTCCTCACTGATCTGTACCTCGAGTACTTTGCTGGGGCCTGCACTGCTGCTGCAGGGGCGCTGTCGGTGATCGTCGCCATGGCGGGGTTCTGTGGTTACTTTTTCGATTTCGTTCGTCGTTTGCGCAAGATCGTCCTTCGCGCGCAGTGCATTGCCGGCCCTTATATGTATAGTATTCTCGTCTTAAACTGATATGTTATCGTGATATTCGGAGAAAACATGTGTGTGTGTTTGTGGAAAAGGGGTGGGGAGGACAAAATGTCTTGAAAGGTAGGTGAATCAGGGGAATCGACGTCGGAAATTTAATGTCTTAATGTCCTGGCTGTGGCTGGACCATCAAAGCTGAAGAAAGCGGCCATACCCGTTGTTGGCATATGCAGGGTCAACGACAGGTTCCGCTCTAATTAAGCGGAGCGGGGAACTTGGCGGGGTTGGTCGTGGGCGGAGCGGAGCGGACCCTTGGCGGGGAGAGAAAGTTCACTCTCTCTGACAGATTGATAGACTGTCGTTCTTCTCTTCATTCATCAACTCATATTAAGCATCTCACTGGTCAGGTATTGACTTGTACACAAAGATTTCATTAAATATGCTATGATGATAGTTCAGAAATCATCATTACCTAGAATACTATAAGCCTCCTTTGGTATGTTGGCGGCGACCTAGATGAGACCGTTACGGGCCATCGAGTTCTATATCACTGCTTTTTCCGTCTGCACAAGACCAGAACAATAATCGAGGCCATGGAACGTATGATCTAGCACTACAATTATATCATCCGATGATGTCCAAAGGATGTGCAAATGCCATGTCGAATACAGTTAGCAGGAGGACTTATGTCTTACCTCGCAGCCTCACTAGTGGGCGTAATTTCTTACAGAAACTTCATAAGGCTCAGCTCGCAGCCGCATCCTCTACCCTCCCTCGACCAAACTCTACAACGATTGGCGTTATGATATATGCTTTCTAGAACAACAAACCATGAATGGGTGCCTTGTGAGTGCCTCGCTGAGAACACATTGTCTGATCATCAGAAATCTCAACTACTTCTTGTTGGTAGCAACACAGTTTTCAACTTTTGTTTGTGACCGGTATGTCGTGTACAGACGTAATCGCTGTAAAGTATCTGGAACTGTAAACTATAAGGTAGGAAGAAAGGCATAGATGCATCGGCGATGGCTGTGCGGGTTGCAATGAGTGTAGTGTTGCAATTTCTCACATGGAGACTATCTATCTCTTGTTTTGTATATTCGTTTATTTCGCGGCAGGGTCGTTACGTTGGTTAGTTGATTGGGTTTAGATGTGTCCATGGGATGCTAGTTTAAGTTTACTCAACTTTTCGAATAATATATATCTGTATTTGTTTATTGCCGCACTAGTCTTTTGGAATGAGCGATGAGATGCTAAGGTAGGCTTTTGGAAGGAACGATGAGCTGCCCTGATGGTATTTTGGAAGGAGCGATGAACTGCCCTGGTAGACTTTTGGAAGGAGCAATGGACACCGCTTGTGAGGCGGGCTTATCACGAATACGTATGTCCAACGGGGGGCGAGAGTGTGTACGGGCAGATAGGAAGGACCACAAATCTCGAAGAAGAGAGACTTAGAAGCTAGGGAACATCGCACGGCTAGCTGAAGGGTTGGAAATCAGGAGATAATTAGGGGATGAGGGGCCGACCTCCAGAGACATAGAGGTCTGGGATGCGGTTGCAGATGGTCTGGGGGAACATCTGGCAGGAAAGGTGGGAATAAGTGAGATTTTCTAGCCTTGAAGCTTAGAAAGGGGCTTACTAGCAGATATAGAGCTGATATGTGAAGCCACATATCTAGCACTGGTGGAGCGAGAGCCGAGATGCACCGTTCTCAAACCATCAGATCTAGAACCCTCGAGGGCCGCGGAGATCAAGTATAAACATTACCATACAGAATCCGAAAATTATGCTTTGCCGATAATTGTGAACATTTGTCCGATTCGAGAAGAAAAAACGCGATCCTACGACGATCCTTTCGATCCTACCAGCGCTCCTTACGGAGCTGACTTCGTTTGCACAAATCGTCTGTGCATATGGGATGAGGATGGGGACAATTAAACTTCGGTTTCCAATTGAAGAGAAGATAGGGCATAAGCCAGCTGATTCGATTAATTTATGAAGAAGGTAATAGTAAGAACAGAAAGAGATTTTTTATATAAGTATAAACAAACCAGCTATACCTTCCCACATCATCAACTTTCTCACCTCCCCGAGCCCAAACCCCCTGCTCCGTCCAGCACAAGCCTTCACAACGCCACGCTAACAGCCTTAACTCAACCCCCCCCCTGTCAACCCCGACCAGCATCGCGATCCCACAGCACCAAATCCACCATCGCAACTAACCCGCAATTTCCACTGCCCGTCGCGACCGCCAATGAATCGCGCTGCCCCTTTTTTTATAGAACGGCGAGCTCAGCCGCACTGCACCCACTTTCGGTAGTTAGGCTCGCGGGATGTAATGGTGGTATTTGGGGGGGGGAGGGGGGGTTATTAGATACATAAGGGTTGCGCGCCCCGGGATTGGGGGGGTTGCTGGTTATATCCCATCTAAACGTCGACCTGCCACCTGAATAACCTCACCCCGCAACCTCTCCCGTGCGCTCTCAACCTCCTCTCACCACCTCCCGGCACCTTCCCTCCCCACCGCCAAAATGCACACCCCCCCAACCACCCTCCTCCTCCTCACCCTCCCCCTCCTCGCCACCTCCACAACCCTCACCCCTCTCCTCGCAGTCCGCTACCTCCCCCAACCCCTCTCCGTCAACCACGCCCACCTCTCCACCCCCTGCTCCGCCTACTCATCCACCGACATCGCATGCGGCGCCCTCTGTCTGCCCTCAACATACACATGCTGTCCCGACAAGCTCGGGGGGTGTCCGGCGTCCGCGGCGTGCGTGAGGGGGGATAACGGGGTGTATGGGTGTTGTGCTAGCGGGGGGAAGTGTACGGGTGATGGGAGGGTGGTTAGTGGGGTTAGTACGGGGACGGCGACGGCGGCGACGAAGACGAAGACGAGCGAGGGGTGGAGTAGTACGAAGACTGGTGCGGAGACGACGGGGGATGCGCCGCCGGACGCGATGCCAACGCCTACTGCTGGCGCGGTGGCGTATGCGCCTGGGTCGATTGGGGCGCTTGGGGCGGCGGTTGTGGCGATGCTTGTGCTGTGATGAGGGTTTGTGCGGCTGGAAGCCGACGGGAATGTCAAGAGCTGGAGCTAGAGCTGGGGCTGGACGGGTGGGTGGTTCATGGTTGTGGATGGAGGGATCTGGAAAGAGGTCAAGGATGGATAATATAGCCCCAGCGCGACAGAGGTAGACGTGTATCGACAAGAAGATGGGCGCGGAATTTGAACGGCCAAAGATACAATATAACCAAAATGAAACGGCAAAAACACAACATAATATTCATAATCCGCGCACTAAACGCTTTTCTCCCGTGAGCTCCTCACTTCAACACGTCGTCATTACTTCCCCCCCCCCCCCCCCCCCCAACCAAATCCATCCATCCTCGAGTTTCCACGCCCATTCCCAAACCCATCGTCATCACCCCCCCTCAAACCCTCCCACTAGGCGGCGCAATAGTCCCATAAGTCTGCTGCCCCCCCCCCGTCTGCACCCTCTCGCTATAAACTCCCGGCGCGCGATGCGCCGCGTACTGGCCCTCGAGCGCACGCTCCCGACGCTCGTAGTACACGTACTCGAGGTAGAAGGCGTGGATGTGGCCGGGGATGTAGCTGTCAAAAGAATTATTTGTTAGAGAGAGGTCGTGGGTGCGGGTTTGGGTTTGGGTTTGGGGAGAGGAGAGGGGAAGTTGGGGGGGGGAGGACGTACCCGAGGATCGTGAGGCAGATGTTGATTAGCACATCTGCTCCGCAGCCTGCGACGCAGAAGACGCCTGCGGGTGGGACTGGGTAGTGTTAGTTTCCATCTATCCATGCGTGCGTGCGTGCGTGCGTCCATCCAGCCACCCAGCCGCCGACTCATCCAGGTAGATGGCCGCGGACAGGGTCAGTGATGACGAGAGGAGGGGACGTACAAAAGAGCGTGATGAGGATCACTAGAATCGCTGAAGCCGCGCCCATCGTGCTGGTTTGATCTGATCTGGGTGTTGTGTACGGCCCGTGAAGCTGCGTCTCGTCGCTGTCGTTGGGTTGTTTATCTATTTATCTATCCGCTGTATCGTACCGTATCGCTCAGCGTCTCTCAAAACCCTCGTATCAATATCAACCAATCTCACTATCGCTCAACCAAAATCTCTAATCTTAGATATATAAGTAAAAGAGAGAAGAGAGAAGGAACAGACGTCGTACTAACCCTCCCTCCCTGCCTGCCTGCTGATGCTGCTGCCAAGCCCACCCACCAAAGTCACCCAGCGATGACGTAGCCGCCTCTCTTCTCCAACGCTACGCCATTCACGCGTAGCTAGCTATGTGAGCGGATGACACTGGTTAGATCACGAAAGGGTCCTTCCCGATCCCGACGCCACGTGCGCGCTGATTTATTGTATCGTGTCGTATCGTGTTGTATCGTATTGTAAAGTTTAGGTTTCTAGTCTACGCGTATACGGGCAGTATACCGCAGTTCAGTAGAGGATTACATCTAATAAACAGTAAGTAAAACCCGACGTGGTGGGAACGAAACGCCTGTCGGCCTGTCTGTCCTGTCCCCTTTTCCTTCTAGGCGGGAAGGAAGTTGGAGAGACGGAGATGGAGAGGAGGAGGATTTGTATTATGAAATGCTAGGGAAAAGACACGGAGTGCCATTAGGCCAGCCAGCCATCCATACATCTATACTCGGCCCGATCATCATATATAGTAGCTCGAGTCTATACTACACACCTCTCCACCTCCCCTCTCCACCCCCCTCTCACGCCTTAACCCCCCCACTCACCCCCCTCCCAGGAATCCAACAAAAGGAAGCCCCTCTCACCCCCTCTCACCCACTCTCCCCATTCCCAGAAGAGCACAAAAAACCACCATCAACAAACAAACAGCAACAACCAAAAAATCACGGAAAAGAACACATCAAATTGGCAGCAAAGCATAGTAATAGAGAAGAAAAAAAGAGTAAACGAACAATCCCCCCCCTTCCCGGCCTCCCAAACCACCTTCCCACCCCCCCGCCCCCCCCGCCAACCATTCCAAAAATCCCAGATCCTAAATCCCAACCCCCAACCACACACTCCCCCGCCATTGAATCAAAAAACGCTCAAGATATCAATTCTTCCCCCCAATCCCCAGCTCCCCACCAATCCCCGCGCCATGCAAAAAGAGCTTTTTATTTAGTGATTCCGACGACGCTCCCAATCCCAACCCAAACCAACCCCATCCCTTCCAATCCGGCTTTTTACTCCCCCCTTTCCCCCTTCCCCCTTCCCCACAACCGTCCACCAACCGCCTTGAACCATAACCCACGACAACAACAACAACAGCAGCAACAACAACAACAGCAACAACAACACACACCAGCCGGTGCCCCAATGCCCAAAATAACAATTCCATGTTTAACCGAAATATTCTTTATCTAACCCCCCCCCCCCCCCCCCAATTTCCCTTCCTTCCCCCCTTTCCCAAAACGTTGCACAACCATCCCCCCCGCCCCCCGACACCATCCCATCCCATTCCATCCCAACCCCATTCCCAGCACCAGAACCCGAACCCGCTCCCAGATATCAGATCAAGATCGCTATGCACGCGCCAACCAGACCACACCAGAGCAAGACCCAGACCGACACCCCCGACACCCCCACCCACCCCCCATACCCCCCCCATCCGCGCGCATTTTTGTTTTGCCCGACAACCGTCAACCCAACCCGCAACCAAGCCGCAACCAAGCCCCCCCCCGTCCAACCCAACAACCCAACCAACCAACCCAACAACCAACCAACCCCCAACCCCGATACCCGCCACCAAACGTCCAAAAAAAACCAGCCGAAGTGAAGTAGAAGAAAACGAGAAGAGAAAGAAAAACAATCTGAGATGCAAAAAAACTGAAAACGAATAAACGAGATTTTGTGTGAATTTCCGCGTTTTGGAGGGTTTTTGTGGCGGTTCGAGTAATGTAATGTGTGGTGATGTGGAGAGAGAGCGAGAGATTATGTGAAGCTCCTAGGAATACCGAAAAAAGAGAACCCCCGAGCAGTTAAGAGCATCAGCGAAGGAGCCCCCCCATATCGTCTGTTTGTTTGTTGTCCAAAAAAAAAAGTCGAAACCCGGTAATTAATGCTCGTCCAAAAAAAACATCATCACCGCCCATCAACCACCACATAATCACCACACCCATCTAAGCAGGCGACTTCCCCCCGCCCGCCGCAGCCCCATTCTGTCTCGCATCCCCACTCATAGCCAGCCCGCTAATCCCCGACGACAAGAACGCAAACGGGTCGCTCTCCCCCTGCTGCTGCTGCTGCTGCTGCTGCTGGTAGAAGTTACCCCCCGCACCGCCACCGCCCGCAGGTCCATTGGTAGCAGACTGGAACGCCGCCTCGGCCGCGCGGCTGTCAAAGGGTCCAGCCGAGTGCGCACCGCCGCCCGCTCCACCCGCACCGCCTGCTCCACCACCAGCGCCTCCTGCGCCGCCGCCGCCGTAGTGCGAGTTAAGGCCCTGGTAGGGGCCGGTTGCGGCGCCGAGGCCAGAGGGGAGCGCGTACGTGCTCTGTGGGCCGGGGAAGTGCTGGCCGTAGCCTGCGCTGGACGGGAAGCCTCCCGCGGACGAGGCGAAGGGTCCCGGGCCGGGCGTGCCAGCCATGGACTGCGGGCCCATGTTGTATCCCGAGGGCGCCTCCATGGGGGACGGGTATCCCGAGTCGGCGACGACGACGGCGCCGGCGCGCGAGGCGCCGCAGCGGAGACAGCTGACGTTCTTGGCGAAGTTGTGGTATCCGCAGCCTTCGGAGCCGCACTTCCAGTCTCCCGCGCGGAAGGGCACGACGCCACCGCCGCCACCACCACCCATGCGTCCGCCGCCGTGGCCGCCGCCACCGCCCATGCCGCCGTGGTGGCCCATGTGCTGCTGCGGGGGCATCATAGCCGCGGGACCGTAGCCGTAGCCGCCGCCGCCACCACCACCGTAGCCACCCATCGCGTCGCCGCTTGGTCCGGCGCCCATGGCGGGGAAGGAGCAGCGGAAGCAGGCGGTGCGGCGCTGGAAGTTGGAGAAGCCGCACGAGGGGCAGGTCCAGTCTCCTGGGCGCGGGCGGTTCTTGCTAGGTGGGAAGGGGGTCAGGATCTCGGCGGCGCGGTCGAGGACGCGGCTGGAGGAGGGGGAGACCTCGATGGCCTTCTCGTTGAGGGCGCGGCCGTTCATGCACAGCGATTCGGCGGCCTGGAAGTCCATTAGATTGTGTCCGCGAATGTGGAAGAATTTGACGAGACGCGGGATGGGGAGTTTGATCAGCCGGTCATACAGCAGGAGCACGTATGCCGAGGGGCCTCCACAGACGACTATCTGGTAGGTCTCGCACAGCTTGCAGTAGAGGTAGAGATTGGAGAGGGGGAGTGTGCTAACCTCTTCGTGGGACGAGAAAACGGCGAAGCCGGAGCCCGTGGGCTTGTGCTGGTCAGGAGTGCGCAGCGTCCAGAAGGCAATGGGGCGACCGCCGAATTGGGTGAACCAGCTCTCCAGTTCAGACTGGGTGGTGTCGTGAGGCAGGCCAGCCATGTGCAGGACCTTGCTGCGCTCCGACAGGAAAGCACGCACGTCAGCACGGGCGTCCATGGGACGGGTGAGCACGTCGGGGTGCTCGTGGGCCGGCTGGGACTTGTTAATCAGCCCGCGGAGGACACGTGCGAGGGTGACAGCCTCCTCCATGGCGCGGCGGGGAGATGCTGGGGCCAGGGCCTGCAGGTGGAACGGTAGATTGTGCTTGATTGGTGCGCTGGCGGCGACCGGCTCGACCTCGAGCGCGGCACAGATGTTGGACAGCATGGATGGGCCGAATGGGAGAGATTCGGGGTGGTGTTGCTGCCATCGCTGGTACTCGGTGCGGAGGTCGAATGTGCGGGAGTGCTGCAGGTATGGCGGCAGGACGACGGCCTTGTCGCGAGCCTCGCGGGGAAGCTGGACGCGGAGGTCCCACGAGTCGAGGGTGACGAACGAGAAGTCGAGGTTCTTGGAGGTCAAGTGCTCGGAGGCGAAGGCATCGAAGCGGGTGATGGCATCACGGAAGGTGCCCGCATTGCGGACGTGCTCCCACGTCAATGTCGTCAGGCTCGCTGGAGAAGGGGGAAAAAGTGTTAGCTATATTCTGCTCGTGCAATTTCTATCTCGGGGTTGGGCGGTTTCCCAACTTACTGCAGAGGGGAGTGATCGGTGTGTTGATCGGCTTCACGAGCACACTCTCGCGGTATAGCTGTTCACCCCAAAAAAATCCCAGTCAGTGTCTCAGTCCGAACAAAAAAATAAATATATAGTATGGGAGGCAGGATTCGATGTCGGCGTACCTCCTCGCAGTTCTTGGCATCCAGGAGAATCCATCCGAGCTCAATGACCTCGGCCGAGTCCTTGGTAACGTATACGCCGTGCTCATCGCAGGTGGTTGCAACGTGGACAACGACATATCGGTCGAGGTTCCCCTGCTGGGGTGTAGGCAGAGCTATAGACATCGTGTATGGTTGTATTTCTGCTCGGAAAGAAAAGAATGTCGAGTTAGCAATCTGGAATCTGGGTATATATATAGAAAGAGAGAGAGAGAGAGAGAGTAGTAGAGTAGAAGTAGAGTAGCTTGCGCACCAGCCAGAGGACGAACACTTTTGGACTGGCTTGCTGGGGCTGGCTTGGGGGGGGGGGGGTTGTTCGGGGATTGACGAGGTTCACGTACCAGTAATTTCTTTGGGGGAAAGAACCAAACGTTTTTTAAGGGTTCGGTGTATAAGATGCGCGGGAGCGTTTCTCGACGGGAGAGGGAAAAGGGAAAAAGGGAAGAAACAAAGCAAACGCTGTTCACTATACAATTGATAGCAGCGGTCGATGCGCAAGAGAGGAAGGAGGGAAGAGGGAAGAGGTAAGAGGACTCTACGGAAAGTCGTCTGGGGGTTTGTTAAGGGAGGAAGGGGGGAGGGGGGGCGCCGGAGAGGTGGAGAAGAGCTCCGTCGAAGATGTTTAGAAAGAGATTTGAGGCCGACGTTGTTGGTTTATTGGGGTGACCGTAGTAGTAGGGTAGTAGGGTTGAAGGGTGTAGTAGGGTAGTTTTAGTAGGTATTAGTAGGTATTACAGGTATGTGAGGGTTCTTTTGGTGGTAGGTGCGTTTTAGTGCGGTATTGTGGTCGTCGTACGGTGAATTTTTGGGGGACGAAGGGGACGAAGGGACGAAAGCCCGTGCACGCCTCCCACGTTTAGTGTAGTGTAGTGTAGTAGTAGTAGTGTAGCGTAGCTAGAGAGAGACCGAATTACAGGGCAGTACGGGAAGGTAGGGGAGGGTACATGTGAAGGAGAAAGAGCAGAATAAGATGCAGTAGTTGACCAGGAGTTGAGCAGAAGTAAGTTGATAGTGCACAGTAGGTGTGAATGAGCACTGTACGCTGTACGGTAGTTTGAGCGTGGGCATGAGTTGAGATGAGATGGAGGAGAGTATATATTCGAGTCTGGATAGTATAGTAGTACCGAGTAGAGTAGAGTAGTGGAGTGAGGGGAGAGGATAAGAGAAGGGAGTGAATATATACAGTATGCGCGTCAAGTAGAGTAGATGGGCGAGGAGAAGAGAAGAGAGTGAATATATACAGTATGCGCGTGTAGTAGAGTAGAGGGGAGGGAAGGGGAGAGGAGAAGAGAAGGGTGAATATATACAGTATGCGCGTCTAGTAGGGTAGGTGGCAGAAGGGGAGAGAAGAGAGTGAATATACAATGCATACATGTTACCTTAACACACAGCTACACACAGTATCTACGTATAAAATCTTCCATATCCAATTATCCTCACCTTCCACCAAACTACTCCCGTCAATATCCCGTCTATAGAGCGTCTATAGCTCTCCCAGGCGTAGGTAGCACCAACAGCACAGCCAGCACTACAGTTGACTTCCACATCACATGACCAACCCCAAGTGTACGTACTGCATGCATGCCGCCAGTACCGCCACAAGGGACTTCGGGATGGTCGTTTAGTGGTTAGTGGTGCAAATACGGAAGGAGGGGATGGGATAGGGAGGGAAGGGTTGGGAAGAGCAAGGGATCGATCATCAAGCACCCGAAAGCTAACTAACCGCCAAGATTGAAGTAGCTTGATGCGACTAGACGTTGATTGGGCTGGTGTGTGTTTATTTCCGTATGGAGTAGGAATAGGAGAGGAGAGTCTATTTGCGTATAGTGGTAGTAATATGGATATATATATATAGAGAGAGAGAGAGAGAGAGTTGAGACGGATAGGTGATGGGTGTTTTGGTGTATGGGATTGAAGATGGGCAGTTGGAGTGCGACACGTGAATTGGGAGGAGGGCGAGATGGTGGGGATATACGTATCTGAGTGAATCCGACGATGGAAGTGTAGATACACCACTGCCGATAGCCTCGAGGACGACAGAAGCATGCGGCGCCGATAGAGACCCGAGGACGACAGAAGCACATGCCGTGCCGACAAAGACTCGACGGCTCCCGCATATGACAGCTATCCCGTGATGCTGTACTCGGGACGCGATGCTCGTCGATACGCTGCCGATGCCGGTGCCGGGTGATGGACTACGGCTACTCTGTGTTTGCAGATGATATATGTTCAATACTAGTCCTCACCCTCACCCTCCCACTACTCAACACAGCTGATGCTACCCTCCCCTACTTATACTCACTCCAACCAGCCCAACAGCCAGCCAGACACATCATGTGACACTCCGGAGAAGCTCAACTCTACCCTCCTCCTCCCCTTGAGACAACCCATCCAGAGGCACACAGACAACCAGAGACAGCGGCTCACTAGAGCCAATACTCTCCCTCTCATCCCAGACATTCCCGTCTTTTTTGTCTTTCTGTCTCATCGCATTCCTTCGCGACAGCTTTGCACCTGCAGAGAAGGGGATATAAATAGGAATGGGCACATCAGCTATCCAATACATACTGACTATTTAATACATACTGACTATCCATACATACTGACTAACGGCCAACTCAGTCATCCAGGCCTCACTCACTCACTCAATCACTCAATCACTCACCACCCACTCACCACCCACTCAGTCATCCCATCTCTCTCCAGCCTACCACCCACCACTCACCATCTCCCGCGTCGCTCGTGCATCACCGACGTCATGGGTTGGGGATGCCACGCGCGAACTGCCATCTGATTGTCGCAGCGTGCAGCAGCGTGTAGCGTGTGTTGTTGCATATCGTTGCATCCCGTCGTGGTGTTTCAAGGGAGGAGGGAGGGAGTCAGTTTTCACTTCTCTTCTTACTGCTTGTATGCACACAGTATGCACACAGTATGCACAGTTTGGTATGCACAATCAGAGATACTGTACAGTAGATCGGCCTTTAGCTTTACGCCTTCTTTGCGCCTCTGCCTCTCTGCATGATTACTGTATACTTGCTGCTAATTAATTTGTCAATTGCTGTTCTGACTGCGCCTATCGCAGCCACTCCCTCTCCCACCATCCATCCAACGGTCACCAACAGTCATCACACCCAGTCACAGTCACAGTCACCACATCACCCCGTCACCACCACGGCCATCGACTTACTTGCACTACTACACTACTACACTACTACACTGCTACACTTCTACACTACTACACTTCTACACTACGATAGATACTTCCTCCCCTATACATACTACTATATATCACATTGTACCTCAAGCTCCATCTCCAGCTATACCTCCACCCAACACTCTCTCTTCTCTCTTTTGCTTGTTCTTCTTCTCCCCAACCTCCTCAACACACTTTACCAACAAGTACAGATACACCCCCCAATCCCCCATCCCCCTCCATTCCCCCCCCATTCCCCTCCCATCAACCGCCTATCACTGTCGCCACCCAATGTACTCCCCGTACCCTCCTCCCTCCCTCCCTCCTCCACTCTCCCTCCTCCCGCATCGGCCGCACCGCATGTACCCAAGTAACTCCAAGCTCTGGACTCACGGCTAAAGGAAGAAAAATCTATGTTTACACCCATTAGACACACCACCAACCACCACCTCCACCACCACCCGGTCAATCCACGGAGAATATTCTTTGCGTGCTTTTCCTAATCCTATCCGTTGAGTGAATTTTTTTTTAATTGAGATATAAACGACACTCTCCTATTTCTATTCTTTCTTCATTCTTCAGCTTCTTTTCTTCTTTTCTGGTGAAATTAAACAGAGTGTCACGGCCCCCCAGGTTGTACTCTACTTACCCTCCTCCCCAGCCGCCGACATTCCACGCGCACCACCCAAACCTCGACCCGTGCTACGTCCCACCTCCACCCAAGCGGGACCGAACTGGGGTGAGCTCCAAGGCGCAAGACATCCCAACGTCACTGCGGCCCTACTATCCTATCCTACTACCACAGATTCCCATACTATACTATACTACTATACCTCCTCTTTCCCGCTCCCCTACCACTTCTTCTCCCTTCTTACTCTCTTTCCTCCTCACCTCTTCACCTCTTACCTTAACCCCCTCCCCCCCTTTCCCCTCTCTACCTAAAAAGGGAAATTCCAGAGATCGATCGAGGTTGACGGCGACAACTCAATCGTCGTCCTCACAGCTCTCGCGTCCCTACCCTACCCCACCCGCTCGCTATCATCGATAACGAAGCCACGATGGCCACCACCAACAGAGATGTCCGCAACCACTACCTCTTCGAGATTGCCACCGAGGTTGCCAATCGAGGTATGCACACTGCTCCACGATCCCCGCCAGCTTCACATACTAATTATTCCCAGTCGGCGGTATCTACTCCGTCATCAAATCCAAAGCCCCCGTCACCACCGCAGAGTATGGCGACCGCTACACCCTGATCGGGCCGCTGAACAGGCAGTCGGTGAGCACCCCACTCAACAACCCACAACAATCATTGCAAGAAAGATGTAACTAACGGCTACAGGCTGCCGTCGAGGTCGAGGCGCTGACGCCCACGAACCCCGCGCTCGCTGCCACCATCGCCGCCATGGAGGAGCGCGGCATCAGCATCGTCTATGGACGCTGGCTGATCGAGGGTGCCCCGCGCGTCCTGCTGATCGACACAAAGACGGCATACAAGTTCCTGGACGAGTGGAAGGCGGACCTGTGGAACACGGCGAGCATCCCGTCGCCGCCGGGTGACGACGAGACCAACGAGGCAGTGGTGTTTGGATACCTCGTCGCGTGGTTCCTCGGAGAGTTCGTCGCGCACGAGAAGGAAAAGGCCGTCATCGCCCACTTCCACGAGTGGCTGTCCGGTGTCGCCCTCCCCCTCTGCAAGAAGCGCCGCATCGACGTGACGACCATCTTCACGACGCACGCGACGCTGCTCGGGCGCTATCTCTGCGCCGGCTCCGTCGACTTCTACAACAACCTGCAGTACTTTGACGTCGACGCCGAGGCCGGCAAGCGCGGCATCTACCACCGCTACTGCATCGAGCGCGCCGCCACGCACTCGTGCGACGTCTTCACGACCGTCTCGCACATCACGGCCTACGAGAGCGAGCACCTCCTCAAGCGCAAGCCCGACGGCGTGCTGCCCAACGGGCTCAACGTGACAAAGTTCAGCGCCATGCACGAGTTCCAGAACCTGCACCAGCAGTCCAAGGAGAAGATCCACGACTTCGTGCGGGGCCACTTTTATGGACACAACGACTTCGACCCGGATAACACGCTGTACTTCTTCACGGCGGGGCGCTACGAGTACAGGAACAAGGGCTGCGACATGTTCATCGAGTCGCTCGCGCGGCTGAACCACCGCCTCAAGGCGTCGGGTTCCAAAATGACAGTCGTGGCATTCATCATCATGCCCGCGCAGACGCAATCCCTCACCGTCGAAGCGCTCAAGGGGCAGGCCGTCATCAAATCCCTCCGCGACACCGTCGACGTCATCGAGCGCGGCGTGGGCAAGCGCATCTTCGAGCGCGCGCTGAAATGGCACGACGGCGACCCAATGCCCGACTCCAAGGACCTCATCACGTCGCAAGACCGCATCCTCCTCCGGCGCCGCCTCTTCGCTATGAAGCGCCACGGCCTCCCGCCCATCGTCACGCACAACATGGCCAACGACGCCGAGGACCCGATCCTCAACCAGATCCGGCGCGTACAGCTCTTCAACCACCCCTCCGACCGCGTCAAGATCGTGTTCCACCCCGAGTTCCTCAACTCTGCGAACCCCGTGCTGCCGCTCGACTACGACGACTTCGTGCGCGGCACGCACCTGGGCGTGTTCCCCTCGTACTACGAGCCGTGGGGCTACACGCCCGCCGAGTGCACGGTCATGGGCGTGCCGTCCATCACCACGAACCTCTCGGGCTTCGGCTGCTACATGGAGGAGCTGATCGAGAACTCGACCGACTACGGCATCTACATTGTCGACCGCCGCACCAAGGGCGTCGACGACTCCGTCAACCAGCTCACCCACTTCATGGCCGAGTTCGCAGCCAAGTCGCGCCGCCAGCGCATCAATCAGCGGAACCGCACGGAGCGCCTCAGCGACCTGCTCGACTGGAAGAGGATGGGCATGGAGTACGTCAAGGCGCGGCAGCTGGCGCTGAGGCGCGCGTACCCCGCGAGCTTTGAGGGCGAGGAGGAGGACGTGTTCGCGGGGAGCGATGTCAAGATCTCGAGGCCGTTTAGCGTGCCTGGCTCCCCGAGGGATCGGTCGGGGGTGATGACGCCGGGCGATTTTGGGAGTTTGCAGGAGGGGAGGGAGGGGTTGAGCACGGAGGATTATATTGCATGGAAGCTGCCGTGAGTATTTCGTCCTTTACCTTTTTTCAGTCTTTCTTTTTCTTCCTCCTCTTCTTCACCCCATCTTTTTGGAAGGGGGGAGGAGGGAGATGGGGGATGCGATGGATGGGATTATGTGGTGTGATTGTGATAAAACATTGGCTAACGAATTATACAGAGAAGAGGAAGACCCAGATGAGTACCCCTTCCCCCTCACCCTCCGCACCCGCCGCCCCTCAGGCACATCCCTCGACCCCATGAGCGGCGGGCCCACGAGCCCTGCTGAGCCCGGGAAGGCGGCGACGGCGACGGCGGCGGCGGCGGCGGCGGCGAATGGGGAGGGGAAGGCGAAGGTGTAGATGCGGTCCTAGTCTGGGATGGGAGCGTACTGTGTCTGACTGGTGGCCGGTTTTTTTTGGGGGGGGGGAGAGACGGGCTGGCTGGGTGGGTGGAGTGGAGGAGAGTGCATAATCCTGGATTTGACGAGGAAGCAAAAAATCTTGAAGGATGATGGGGAGCTAAGAGATGGGGGTGTTTGCATGGATGAGCAAGGGTGGAGAGGGCATTCATTGTTGTAAGCGCGCTGGGGTTTTTGAGTGGAGGGGGAGGAAAGAGCGGGGAGGAAAGAGCGGGGAGGAAAGGGGGGAAAGAGGGGGGAGGAAAGGAGGAAGTAAGGGGAAAGGGCTTCTAATTTTTTTTTGTATAAACACGTCACATCGCATTTATAGCATTGCAAGCACACATGTATCGGGAGTCTTCTATTCATTGCATCGCAGACTGTTCTGTTACTACTGTCTATCGTATTGCATATCTGGCATGTTTTATCACCCATCTTGTGCTCGTAATCTGTCTCCCGTTAGGAGGGATATAGATAGATAGATAGACGGACAGACAGGGAGGGAGGGCCATGGATGACGCTTGGGTCTGCGGTCCTGGCGTGCTTCGGGGGGGGGGATATGGGGGATGTTGTAGCTGCTGTTTTGATCTGATGAGGTGAACGGTGCAGAGGGTCTAGTTATCGAGAAGTTTTAACAGTTCTCCAAGCATGAGCAGAACCGGTATCACGTATGGATGCTTGGTTCATTGGGATAACTGACTGGTAATCACCATCTTATTATTCTTAACTTTCTTAATCACGCTCTATATAACCAGTATACACCCAACCACTCCCATGACGCCTCCATACACCATACCATACCATCCGTCGCCTCCCAAGCCCACCCAATACCATCAAATCATCACACACACAACTTCCACACATAATCCACACCTAACGCAGAATGCAGAATCTCAAACCCCACTCCTAAAAACCTGCGACCCCTGATTCCGGAACTGCACCGACTCCCTCCTCTGCATAACCATCAACGCCCTATTCAGCGCCGCCTCCGCATACCCCTTATTCTCCACATACTCCCTCCTCAACGACGCAAGACTCGTGCTCCACCCCAGCGGCAACCGCTTCTTCAGCTCCGCCGTCACCTTGACAACTTCCTCATTCAGCTCTTTAGACCCCTGGCTCTTGCCCTGGTTCACCGCATCCATCGTCGACGCGAGGAACAGCCGTATCGCCTCCGCTACGTGCTCCGTCGTCGCCACAGGACTGAGCGTCATCTTCGCCAAGCCCTCGGAGATGCGCACAATCGCCTCGAGCTGCCGCACCGTGATCGGGATCGAGCTGCGCTCGTTGCTCTCCAGCTCCCCGGCATGCACCTGCTTGCGCAGCTGCACAAAGTGGCTCGACAGCTTCTCGGCCGCCTCCGGGCTGAGCCGGGGGGCGCACCGCGTCTTGCAGTAGTTGATGTACCGCTTCATCTTATCCACTGGGATCGCGGATTCCGTCTGGTCCGCCGCCCCCCGCCCGCCCATGTGGATCCCCATAACGTGCTTAGCGATGCGCTCGTCGCGCCCGCGCTCGTGCTCGTCGCGCACGATGAAGATCATGTCGAAGCGACTCAGGATCGTGGTCTGGAAATCGATGTTCTCGCCGGGCGACTTGAGGTCGTCGTAGCGGCCGAAGATCGGGTTCGCGGCTGCGAGCACCGACGTGCGCGCGTTGAGGATCGTGGTGATGCCCGCTTTGGCGATGGAGATGGTTTGCTGCTCCATGGCTTCGTGGATGGCGACGCGGTCTTCGTCGCGCATCTTGTCGAACTCGTCGATGCAGACTACGCCGCCGTCCGCGAGGACCATGGCGCCGCCTTCGAGGTAGAACTCGCGCGTTGCGTGGTCGCGCTGCACGGAGGCGGTGAGACCGGCTGCGGAGGAGCCCTTGCCAGAGGTGTAGATGGCGACTGGGGCGACCTTCTCGACGAACTTTAGGAGTTGCGATTTGGCTGTTCCGGGGTCGCCGAGGAGCAGGACGTTGATGTCGCCACGGAGTTTCATGCCGTCGGGCAGGATCTTCTTCGAGCCGCCGAAAAGGAGACAGGCGATTGCCTTCTTGATGTCTCTGTTCCCGTAGATTGAGGGTGCAATGCAGTCCGCCAAGACGTTGTAGAGGTCGGGCATGCGGCTCATCTCGAGGAGTTCAGCTTCTTCCTCCTCGGTCAGGGTGGAGTTGCCTTTGGCGGTTTGGTCGACGTCGCTGTCGATGCCAACTGCCCTCAAGTATGGTGTCCTGATTGCTACGGCTGATGTGGTGGTGGCGGCCTTGGAAGCCTTTGACTGGAATATAGAGGAGATGCCCGTTATGGTGCACCTCGACCCGGGAACAACGCGGTTGGCGAGATAGCGATCGGCTGAGATCATGACGTGTCGAGGAAGCTCTCCCACCGGGACTTGGTCTGGAGCTTCTTGGAGCTTAAGGACCTGCTGGTCCACGAATTGGCATTTCTCGTGGACGATAAAGTATGGGTCCATGGGACAGTTGTCAGACACTCCATCCCGACTTCTTCCACAAGTCCTAGGCAGTGTGACACCTGAGAATCCACCGCCAACTGATATGGTTTGTGTGTGCGAGCAATTCTTGCATTGGACATGGACCACTGTCGCCTTTGATGACAATATCGAGGCGCCGATGACAATGCCAGGAACCCTCACAAGGCGAGATATCTTCATAGAGTCAAGATCACGAATCGTGAGTTCGTCCGCGTCAGAGTGGATGAGAAGCTGGTGTTCGGGGAGTTCAATTTCCTTCTGGGTTGCGTATATACTGCGGTGGGTGCAGTGTTTTAGGGCCGCTTCAAACTGAGCGCCAGTTAGTATCGCCAATACTATCAAGCTAGGACAGGAATCATACCAATGGAATAATCTCTGCCGGATCATTCACCAGCTTGTTTGCGAGCTCTTCGTTGAATGAAATCAAATGGCCGATATTCACATCACAGAAGTACTGTTTCTTCATCACATTTGCGCGAAGTTGGTCTCTGAGGCAAGGTTAGAACATGAAGTACGGGTTATTCCAGTGACCTTCTCACCTGTAAATGAAGGCGGTGCCCAGTTGGAATTCCAGGATGAATTTTTGCAGTTTCAACAGGATCTGCGCGCGCACTTCGCCGTCTTCTTCGCCATAGTTGGGCTGGTACACGCTCGTCGTATAAACTGATTGGCGATCCATATTGCGGGACTCTTATAAAGGTATGGAGTCAATGGTATAGTCCTCGTTGGCCCTGGCGCAAATGGGTTCGTTAAGAGTTGAGGCGTTGGAGTGTTGAAGTTGGAGGGGATGGCGTGGATAGCACGGACAGCACAGGGGTTGAACGCGTCTATTGAAAGGGAGGATTTGGAGTTTGACGCGACGCGCTTTCTCGCGTAAAGTGGCTGCAGGGTGGTGGTTTTTTTGGTGTGGTGTGGCTGTCAATCCCTAACCGTGCGTCCCGTCCGGGGACGTTTTTGGATGAGGCTGTACGGCTACAAAGTACGTACACACGTACATCACCCAGAACCCGCTACGGTGACCCGAGCCCATCAATATAGCAAGACAAAGGGACAAAGTCCATATACCGGGAAATATATAATAAGAGTCCATTCCACAGCTCTGTACAACCTCATGTCGCACTTTGCGCCTATATTCGAAGTGTACAATTCTTAATTCTCCATTCCAATTGCTAGGTATGACGCCTCGGTGACGGATCGCTGGATGCCAACGATTCCGGAGAGTAGCAGCTCTTGCGCGGCCTCCGTGGCCTCAAGCTCAACGCCATGTCCGCCTCAAACCCTCGAAAGTCCCCCGGGAGCTCCTCGTCCCCGCCATCTCATGCGCAAAGCCAGAGCGATTACGCTTTCCCGCGATACGATCCTCCGTCACGAAACAGCTCTGCTACCCGCTACAACTCCCGGCGCCTGTCCACGGCGAGCTCCGTAACGTCGATAGGAGGGGCCCTGGACACCTCCTCGGGACAGTGGTCGGAAACAGTGAGAGAAGCAGGACAGAATGGTAGGCTGTCCGCTATGTGATGAGCTTGTCCCAGTAGCTAACAATTCTTCAGCCATATCGACACTCCTGCAGCCGCCAATTGTGAGAACGGGCCTAATCGCCCATACTTCGGCTCCGGCGTCGAGTGCGCATAAACCACCTACTATTCGAGATATCCCGCCAGTGACGCTCACAAACATCCCCCATGTTGATCCGGTAGAATTCAAGCCGTATCTGGCGCAGATTAGCGCACTGTCAGACTCTCTACAACGCGCAAAAGACAGCGAAGACGAGGAGGGACTACGGATAATACGACGAGGCAGCAATAAGGGTGACGAGTTTGCAGATCTACTGGAGGCAAACGATAAAGGGAGGCCAAATATATCAAGGCAGTCGTCCTTGGCGTCCTTGTCCTCGTTGACGCCTAATGATGCGCCATCACCGAGGAGGCGTTCGAGTGGTGGACCTGGGAAACGGGCCGCACAAGGCCCTGCGCCCCTCGCGACAATACCCACTGTTTATTTCGACGATGACTTTCGTCTTGAGAATCCCCGCATATTTGACGTCGTCAGCGAACGGTCAGAGGTCGTTCGGCCAGCCCCAGGGGCGCCAGAGGAACGAAAACAGTCAAACGGAAATGCAGCAGGCCCCAGGAAAGCTCTGGCGACAAACGCAATATTACAGGAGAAGCTGTCGTGGTATATGGACACGATCGAGGTCCACTTGATTTCCGCAATCTCGACTGCATCCTATTCATTTTTTGCGGCGCTCGGCTCGTTGCGTGAGCTACACTCTGAAGCCGCAGACTCTGTCGCCAGAATAAAGCAGCTACGTGACGAGCTGGATGAGCTTGACAAGGAGATGGCATTGGGAGGCATGGAAATTGTCAAGCAGAGACGCCGACGAGAGAATCTCAAGCAGCTTGCAGATGCTGTTCAGCAGCTAAAATCCGTCGTGGCTGGTCTAGGCCTTTGCGAATCGTATGTCGAAAGCGACGAGGTGGAGCGAGCACTCGACGCGATAGATGCCCTTGAGAGGCTTATCAATGGCGAGCAATTGCATGGAGATGCCAAAGTGCTAGATATCCCCTCTCAAGACCAGCTGCGCGACCTTTCAGGGGCAACAGCTTTACAAGGAGTTGACAATGACCTTACCGTTCTGCGGTTCCGAATTGGTAAGACATTTGAGTCGAGATTTATCAAATCAATGCTTGGCGACATCAGACAACACATTGAATCCACGCCAGTCAATGATACCCTACAGCGGTGGAGCAATGCTTCACAACGGACACGCGGCGGGCATAATCGCGAAAAGTCCGCATTTCCCTCATATTTGACGACGAACAACGAATTCAGAGCTGATCTGCTATCAAATATCAATGGTCTCTATCGGGCCAACCACACATCTTCAGCTACGACAGCATATCGCGATGCTGTCTTGCACGAGATAAAATCGATTATCAAACGGCCACTACCTAGCTCCAATGACGATGATACAGATTCCGTCATGTCAATGTCCACCGTGGGAGGAAATAAGCCACGCAGCCAGCAAGACAGATCTGCTATCCTTGCCCGCAATTTGCGGAATTTAGATCCCGAGTCGGCTGAAGAGACTCTCGTGAAGATTTATATTGGTGTCGGAGAAACCCTGAGGAGAGTCGGCACTCAGGTGAAGGTCTTACTTGATGTAACGAGTACATTAGATGGATCGTCGCCAGGGTCGCCTCCGCCGGGGTCGCCTTCAATAGGTGGCCCTGGGTCACCCCCTCGGACACCAAATCTGGGGTCGATTGAAGACCGTGTTAGCGGTGGAAAGGCAGGCGAGGAAAGGAGACATATACAAGAGGAGTTACACCAAGCCCTCGACATGTCAAATTTACTTGGCCAGGCCGTGGACATTGCGCAGAACCAGATCGTCAAAGTACTTAGGGTCCGCACGGAGCAAAGCGTGCGCCAACAGCCGACAAGATTCCTGCGATACTTCACACTCAACCTCCTCTTCGCAAACGAATGCGAAGCTGTATCAGGCAGGAGCGGAACAGTACTGAAGAATGTCGTGAACAACCAAATCAAAGAGTTTATACAGCTCCTCAGCAACTCACAACAGCAAGCCCTAGCACAGGGCATGGATGCCGACCTCTGGGCTGCGAAAGACTTCACCGAGAGCGACGGCGTCTACCTAGAACGCATTCTCGAGGGCAGCGACCGCGACCCCGCCGCCTGGAGCATCGGCAGCAAAGTCTGGCTCCCCTACGATGAATCCAACGACTCCGCCCTTCCCAACGGTGCCCCTACCCCCGCCGACCCCTCCCAAACCGCCTCAGCGCGCGAGAAAACTCGCCCCGCAATTATCGAGGAAGAGACCTTCGTCCTCCCCGCGTCCGCAATCATCTGCCTGCGCGGCCTCTCCCCCTATCTCGAGCTCATCACCGGAATCCCGTCTCTCACCTCCGACGTCTCCCCCCTCCTCCTAGCCTACATCCAGCTCTTCAACAGCCGCTGTACGCAGCTCATCCTCGGCGCCGGCGCCACCAAGATCGTCGGTCTCAAAAATATCACAACCAAGCACCTCGCACTCGCCTCACGCGCCCTCGGCTTTATCGCAACGCTGATCCCGCACCTTCGCGAGTTCGTGCGCCGGCACCTCGGCGCCGGCGCGTCGGCCGCGGGCCTAATGGGCGAGTTCGACAAGGTGCGACGCGTGCTGCAGGAGCACCAGGAGAGTATCTCGGAGAAGCTGGTGGAGATTATGGCTGGGCGTGCGACGTTGCATCTTCGCGCTATGCGTGCGATTGTGTGGGATGATGATTCCGCGGGGGAGAGGGCGGTGAGCGCGTATATGGATACGCTAACCAAGGAGACGGGGACGTTGCATAGGGTGCTGAGCAAGCATATGCCGGAGGCGACGGTGCTGGGGATTATGGAGCCGGTGTTTAGGAGTTATAGGGATCAGCTGGGGAAGGCATTCCGGGAGGCTCCAGTGACGACGGAGAAGGGGAAGGAGAGGTTTGTGTGCCCTGAATATATCCGTAAGGGGAGGCTTACTAACAGTTGTGCAGAATGCTCCGCGATGCTCAGCACTTCGCTGCTCGTATAAGCAAGCTGGATGGTGCTGGCGACCTTGGAGACTCTATCCTCACCAGGGCGACGAATAGGACGCTTCCTGTTGCTGAAGTGCCTGCGGCTGCTACAACCGCTGCAAGCACTGAGACTGTGGCCGCAACGAGCCCCGATCCGCCCTTACCGCCCACACCGGTCGTGGAGATCAGCGAAACACCACCTAATCCACCTCTACCGGTTTCACCTGATGAAGTCGTCGCCGAGGTGGTGAATGGGGATGTAGCTGTGGCGAATGGGGTAGCGGAGGCCGAGACACTTGTCATTGAAAGCCCTGGTGTGGATAGTGAGGATGCTACGGAAGCGGAGGCCGAGACCGAGGAGAGGACGAAAGATGAGAAAGAGGTGGTGGAGGAGGAGGAGAAGGCGTCGGAGAAGGCGTGAGATGTCTATGAATATGAGGATGAGACGAGGATTTTTGTGTACTTGTATATACCACCGATGACGCGAGCGAGGTAGTTGTTTGTGACGGAGTAGCTGGAAATATAGACGAGGGATTGAACTGTGGACTTCATTATGTTGCATCTAATTTATTTTGGGCCGGATATGATATACACACATACAAAAGTTCCCTTCCACGTCACCTTCCCGCAAACACCACATGTGAATCATGCGCTTCCATTCCCTCCCAGCGGTAGCACGAAGTGGAGATTTTATACATCGAATTGGCCATACAAAAAACATAGAATAGTGGGTATTCGCTGGTGGGCATGGATCTCAAGCAATCCTGCAGCTATTTAAATAGCACGTGACATAAGCCTCGGCCGTTCCGAATTTAAGCTAAAAAGTGACAGGAGGAATCTAGACTTAAATATCCGGCGATCTCTCTATTCTTAGCGACCGAACTCGCATCAGACTTAAATCCAAGGTGCGATTTAAAACCTTAAAAACTATTTGTCCTTGAACAACTTCACTACCACTACCACTACCCCTACAGGCCCACTCACAATGGCACTGCTGTCCTCCCTCCCAGTAGCCTTTGTGGCCGTACTCCACGTCTACATCCTCGTCCTCGAGATGTTCCTCTGGACCACCCCCCGCGGTCTCAAAGCCTTCGGCCTCACGCCAGACTTCGCTCAGAAAACCAAAACTCTAGCCGCCAACCAGGGTCTCTACAACGGTTTCCTATCTGCTGGACTTCTGTGGGGATTACTACATCCCGTGCCGGAATTTGGGAAGCAGATTGAACTCTTTTTCTTGGCGCTAGTCGCTGTTGCGGGGGCTTATGGGGGCGCCACTGCGAAGCCGAAGATCTTCTTTATTCAGAGCGTGCCGGCTGCTATTGCGATTTTGGCTGTGTACTTCGAGTAGATATTTCGCGAGGAGTTTGGCTTGGTGGCGTGGGACGGGGAAGAAAGAACTTCAGTCTCGAGGCTTAGGTTCTATAGCTATGGAACTGTGAGAGAACCGAATCCAAACACGACGTGGTTAAGTTGACTCTTTGCTTTCCTAGTTACGCAGAGCGGACGGGATTTGCAATTCTATTGAGTCTATGGTTGTATGTGAAAGTTATATGAGAGCTGGGGCAAGAGTAGTATTGTGTCGTGCTAGGCTATGTCATGACAATATCTACATATCTGTATATCACTGAAGAATGAACAGATCTTCTTCAAAGAGAGCTTGTAAATGTCCAATCATCTAAAATTTATGACGTTAATCTTGATATTCATACATGTTTGGGAGGCAATTGCTGTGTGCGGGGGATACGGGGGATCCATAGCTAAAAACTTAATCGCATCAGACCTACTCCTAGAGCATTTTTCAAGCACATGACGAGACAAGTTGCAGATTTCTAGGGTATCAACATTATGTTTGCTAGGATATGTTTGCTAAGAACGCTCCACTCGTTGACATCCCAGCCTGTGATGTCCTCATACCTCTTGTTACTTGACGGGCCTGACCCAGCACCGGGACAGAAAATATCTTGGATAGGAATGTAGAATGTAGGGCCCTAAGGCCCTGAGCAGTGCTTGGGTATAAAGTATAGTACCCTAGTACCTGCAGTAGTTCGCCAGATCGGGACGAATTCGCTAACAGGCGCTCAAAGAAATGCCAGACCGTGCTTGACCTAAATTATCCGTTGCCTTCGCGCTTCATCTATCACCTACTGTACTAAGCCGGCTCCGACAGTTTTTACATCACAATGAATAGGCTACCTCAAGAAATCATCGATCGCATCGTCTTCTTTCTACCCGGCGGACCAGACGCAGAGTGGATGCCACCCTATGAGCGATCCAAAAGAGCTCAATATGCCACTATCTCCTCCACGTTTCATGCGGCCATCGAGCAAATTACATTCAACTCTCTCCGGATTAAAAGCGATGAGCTTCAAACCTTTACTCAGTACCTGAAGCCCAGCCGCCAAGGCTTCCTGCGAGCCCTTAATTACATTATCCTTCTTCCCGCAATTGACCCTGCTTTGTCTGAGCGCTACGAACGAACTTCTGAGACAGAGGCTGTGAGTAAGCTCTTCAGCCATCGTGTGAAGGACTTGTTTGATACTCTGCATCGATTAAACAGTCTGACTGGCATTTGTCTTTGCATTGAAGACGTTGCTCACCCGTATCGGCCCGATACCAGTAGTAGGATACTCACTGAAAGTGAGATACTTGAGATAGTCGAATTTGACAACAATGAGGGGTTGGGGAGTTCTCGCCACATGCGCTCGCGGATCAATCTTTTTGACCCCGAGGCGCTACCTCAGCTTAAGTGTATATCACGCCTGTCATCTGGAGGCTGGAATCGCACACCTGCTCCGAGTATCAGCGTTGATCTGGCCGCGCGCATGCCAGAGCTTGCGAGCCTAGATCTGAGTGTCGAAAGTGGCGACATTCGATACCCAGGACTCCTTCGAGAAGATCGACACAGCTTAGCCACTATGTTGAAGCTGCGTTCAGACGAGACGAAGACAGTATCGGAAGCTAGACTAGACATGGGCATGGACGGTGGTGCAATATATCAGATGCTGCCTATGCCTAATCTAATGTATCCCATGGGATATGATCCGCTAGGGTCATCACTACGCATCTGGTCACAGAGATTGACTACGTTTTGGTTCAGTGGCGTTATCAACGAAACGTTATTCTGGCCTCACGCTTTGGAGACAGACACTGCAACTCTAAAATGGCCCAATCTAGAGCATTTTAGAGTGCAGCTCGAAAGAAGCACCCCATCGGGGTGGTGGTACTTCATGCCTCAAGGCAACCCAAACTACGGCACAAGCCCCCGCAATCCGGCTGAAGATCCACATGATTTACCGCAGCCATTCACTGATAACCCAGCATATGGCGCTGATCCCTTCGATCCGCAAGAGGAGGAGAATTGGGATTATCAAAGAATTGATCTTCCGCGTTCGCAACTACTCGACCGCACCGTCCCTAATGAAAACACTATGCAGCCGCTTGTAGAGGGCTGGGCCAAAGCGCTCCAATGTATGCCCTCTTTACGACACGCGAGATTATCTTTCGAAATAGTGACCCATTACGATGTTGACGTAGATGACCTACTTGAGGCGGAGTGGGCAATTAGCTACGAGTCGCCAGACTTCTTTAATTCTATTTGGACAGATATGCGAGATGAGGAGAGGAGCAGTAGGCGTCTGTTCTTCAACAATACAGCTGGCTGGCGGCCAAACAATGATACTATGGACTTGTTGCAACGCATTGGAGAGGACAGACATCCTGGAACTAAATTGGTGGTGTTGGCTGTTGATGAATGGGATACGATTATAAGGTAGGCAGGGAGGCATCGCGAAGCACAGGACACGCTAGTCTTACTGTGATAAAGAAAAAGCTAAAGTAAAACGTCCAAGTCCTTAGTATTTAGAAGACTAAAAGACTTATTGATGTTGTTTATAGGTGCTACAACTCTGGAAGTACACCGGCGAAGAAATCGAGAAACTGGTTCTCCTCCATTGCTCCAAACAAATCAAAACTTAGTTGTGGCGAACTAAGATCAGCATGTCCCCACGAATTAAAGGGCATTGCTTCGTTAAACTCGATGTCCGTAGCATGATCGCTGATGGGGTATTGTGTAGGCCTAGATATGGTGGTGTCCTCGACGCTAGGATTCCAATTCTCGGAAGCCTGTCCCTGAGCTCCGATGCCAATATTGCCCTTCCGTGAGTTGACCAGGCCTAGGATATCATCTCGGGTGATTCCCATAGAGGAGGTACGCCCCGCTGAAAGTTCGCGTTCCATTATGCAAAGGTGCTCGATCAGCTTTGCTCCTCGCGCTCCGATCCCGGATTGATTGGCCAATGTCCTTAGTACGTCAATGAGGCCCGCTAATCTCTTGCGTCGCATCAAAACATCTTGAGGAATCCTTTTGTCGCTGGCAGCCTTAACGAGGTCTAGCGAAAGCACTATCCCAGCGGATACGAGCCACAGAGTCACATTCCACAGGCGATAAAAGGTCGACGGCAGTCCCTTATCGGCAAGGTTCAGAATCGTTTCAGCGGCTTTGACGCAGGTAACATGAGATTTCTGGAAGGCCATCTCACTTAGCGACTTAACATAATAGGCGCGGTGAATCACGTAGGATCGATAGGCTAGCGTCATCTCTAGGACCGCGCGCATGTATGATGAGGTAGATGTAGTGGTTGGAGATTCATCTAGCGGCGGAGGTTTGACGTGGAAGGAATGGCAGATTTTGTCCAGCTGGTCAGAGGCAGCCAGGACAGCCTCGTATGACGGGTTCTGGTTGGGTTCAAGCGAGCCATAAAGGTCGTACAGGACTCTAGCGGACTGACAGGTTGCTAGCAGAAATGAGAGAGAATGTATGGTCTGTGTGTTAGAAGACAAATACTCTCCTTCGTCTGTTATATCAGGTAGTGCAGTGTTAAAGTGATTAGGAGCAACAGCTACATTCTCAAAGTTAGCTAGAATCAAGTCGGCCTGTTCAAGGTGATTCTGTGCTTGCTCACATGAATATCGATGATACGGAGTAAAATTCCACTCTACCTCGACAAGATGCCACCAAACTCGGCGACCCATTTCCCGTTGGATAATCTCTTCTGTCGAGCCGGAGTGGCTAGACCCCAGTAGGTGTAGGTTGATGGCCCTCGCCATACCGATATTAATGCTAGGCATTGCGCCATGGAAGCGCGTGTTGCCGGACATGTGAAAGGCGTAGTTCAAAGTCACCATCGCTTGACAGGCCAAAAGCGAGGGGTGGGCTAGGCCATCACACCGGAAGAAGCTGGCAAAACTGCAGTCGAACCAAGTCGTAGCCGACCTTTTCAGCTTGTCGGGATCGAGCCCTGCCGACTCTATCTGTTGGTTGTCTAGAAGAAACGCAGCATTGCTAAGCACGGCAAAGAGTAGTGACAAGAAAATGCCATCTTGTGGCTGTCCCTGCTCCTGAAGTGTCCAGAACTCGTTGTGGAGTCGCCTTAAGGTCGGACAATGCAGGCATCCACACATCCAATTTAGGTGTTTGCAGAATGCTTCTACTAGGGCGTGAGATTCTTGTCGTGGAGGAAGCGCCGCAAGAGCTGTGGAAAATGGCATCGTGGAGAACCACGGATATGTTCTCTCCCACAACGGACCCTTCTCAAGAGGGAGTGGAAGCGGCGTACCCTGCCATCTCCGGATCTGCCCAATGCCTAGGGCGGCCTCTTCTATGGCAACAGCTAATCCGTTCTCCCGAAATTCGCCGCCTCCATCGTTCTTTGGCGGCAGGTTGATGTTATTTACTCCAATCGTTGATTCTACCCTTTCCATCCGCCTGCGCAAATGGGATATTTCGGCAAGCAGTTCGGTCTTTGACCCGTTTCCCGCTAGACTCACGCGGGCACGAGGTGACAGACGTCGGCGGCATAGACTCGCGTCGCCCCTCTCTCTACAAGCCCGACACGGCGTTTTCCTGTCGCATCTTATTTTTCGTCTACTGCATTCCGCACAACTTCGTGGGAGCCGGCCACTCGAGCGTTCAAACTGACGTTCGGGTGATGTCGAGCCGTTCTGGGAATTAGGTGATTGAAAGAGCGGGTGTCTACTGCTTGTAGGGCCAGAGCCCTCCATTATAATTGAATTGAAGATATGAAAATAAATTAGGTAAATATCATATGAGTTGTTAGTAAATGCTAAAGGAGTAAAGCGTTGTGGCGCGTGATGCATCTATGTGGGGGTTTCATTTGTTAAATCACGGTCGGAGTAGTCGGGTTAGAGTAGCTATAAATCACGTGCTATATCCTAACGTCTTCCTTGTGTTGAGGGGGTGTGGACACGGGCTGTGGGATTTAGTGGGCTGTGGGATTTAGTGGGCTTTAGGCCCTGAATAGTGGGTTATTTATTCCCCGTATCTGTGTCAGTCTCCCAAATTGGTGTAGAGAACTCATCTCGGTGAACTACTCCATAGAGCACTATATATATTAGAATACTCCGCTATTCCCAGGGTTTTAGCTGAGCCCCAGATCGAGTACAAATAATACGTAGGCCGTAGAACAGTCATAAATCAATCGTTTCAATATATTCAATTATATCCTAGTGATTTCTCTGTTCGTACGGTCGCTAGGGATTACAATACAAATTAGTAGTGTATCTCCGTATTCCGCAATTATTCTCAACACCTTGTATGCGTAATGAAGCCATCTCTCTTTTCCCCGCGCCGCCACTACATCCTTATTAATCGATTTTAGACTAGCCTTTAGCTCTAGAGTCTTGTACATAGCTGTAGCTGTAGGTTACGTTGGAAAAGAAAAGGGCAACCACGATTAGATTACATAGCCTTCTCACACATGGCTCTAATAGACCTAAGCTGTAATTTGCAAGGACTTTCTTAGTCGGACATTTCACACTATTTAAGCTTACGTTAAGACAGTAGAAGATATAACAGAACAAAATACAGTAGATGAGTCAAGTAGGGTTAGGCTGTCGCTTAGGCTTTCATCTCCACCACAATCCTCCCATCCACTTTCTCATCACTAGTAGTTTGGCTACCCATCTCGTCTGCAAATTTGTATTTTCCAAACTCCCGAGTCGGCACTTGGTTGTCGTATAGATAGTCGAGCTGTTCGAGTGACTTGCCTTTTGTTTCCGGGACCATGAAGTACGACCAGATGGCGGCGATGATAGAGAAAGTCCCCCAGATAAATCCCTTGAGTTACTGTAAGTATAGCTACGGATTGCATTGGTGAGAATACGCATGAGACTTACAATGCGGCTACCCACGTTGCCAAAGCCTGGGTCCTGAATGTATGGGGAGACCGAAGCAATAAGGAGAGACACGCCGAAGCTAACAAAGAGGGCGACGGACAGCACTTTCTCTCTGTTGCGAGTCGGTGCAGCCTCGGTGCAGACGATCCAGACGAGGGGGGACATGACACCAGATGCGAGCTGCCAAAGAAAGAGAACGGCTAAAGCTGCGGCACTCGATTGGCTTGTTGATGGCGATACTGCGGTAGCAACTGATGCGATCAAAAGCATAAAGAGTCCACACCAGGTGACGCTCCAGATAAGCACAGGGCGTCGGCCATACCTGTCAGGGAGAAAGTGTCCTGTGAGGATTCCTGCATAGTAGGTACAGTTAAGTTCCATGATGCATGGGAAGACGTTGGTGATTGCGGTATCATTGAGGAACCTAACCATGTAGTTGATGATGTAGCTCGACCCTTGTGCCTGGAGAAAACATTGAATGCCGATAGCGATGAGGAGACGGCGCAAATTCGGCCCGTGACATAGGTCGCGCCAGTTAGAGGACTCTGGGTTGAGACGGTCTGCTTCGATGGATATTTCGATTTGGCTGACATAGCTGACAGCGTCGAAACCGTTCGTGGGAGTCCCGAAGAGCTTATCAGCAGATTTAATGGCTTCCTCGCTGCGACTGTAAACGGTAAGCGTATTGGACCGGCAAATAGGGAGGGCAAAGAGTAGCAATATTACCCTTTCCAAGCCAGCCATCTGGGGCTCTCAGGCAACAGGGGCGTGAGGACGATCATAGCTGTTGGGGCGGCAAACTGAATGCCAAGGGGGATGAAATAAGATGCCGAGTCTTCTCGTTTCGTGCTAGCATAGACGACTCCGGCAGCAAGAACGAAACCAATGATCTGGACGTTCTGGTACATGTTGATTGCTGAGCCTCGGGCGGCAGATGATGATGTCTCGGAGAGGTATATGGGAACAATGTTGGCCGCGAGGCCCATCGCTATAGAGGCGACAGACTTGCCGACTACGAATTGACTAAAGCGCGCGTGGGAACCAATTCCACTCGTCACCTCGAGGAGAATTCCAACTATAGAAATCATCCCAGTTAAAACGAGTGCCATCTTTCTGCCAAGCCTCTGGTTTATATAGAGAGCGAGAAGACTGCCAACCACTTAAAAAAGGTGTTAATCAGCATTCATCTCGTTTTGAGGCATGGCAGTTGACGTACTGATGCCTCCAGATTGGACAGAACTTCCGGCAGCGCGCTGTGAGGTAGAGATGTTGCACGTCTGGATGCCATTGACGATTTGGCAAGTTCCGTAATCCCGGAGGAATGGTTCTACACCTTGAATGGTTCCCCACCAGCCATTATCGAACCCCTTTTACTAGTTAGCGAACACAAGGTAACAGTAACACCGTTCTTTCCTCGAAGAGAAATACGTACGAATAGAAATGCGCCGATGGATGCTAGACACATGCACCAGAGGCTAGTTGGTGTAGTTTCCTGGAAATACTCGAACATGATGAATGCTTGACAGGTGCGCGACCTTTGTGATGTGATCTCGTGAAGTTCTCTAAAGGTGATCGTCTAGAGCTTTATATATGTTGAAAATGATACTGGTCACGACCCAGTAGCCCGGTAACCGCAACCATATCTCGAGTCTCGACGAGGCGAGACCCGATATCTAGGGAAGTAATCTGTATCCCGTCCGGGGTACATTGTTGGGGTAGGTTACTTCTAGATCCACTGTCATGGGGAAGTGATTCTGGCGCTGGTGATAAGAAAATCCGGTATAGATTCTGTGATTGGCTAGGGAGACCTAACGGGATTCCAGTACTAGTGAGTTCCGACGGGATCCGTCGGGCGCCGGCGGACCCGAACGGACCCGACGGACCCTGACTGGAATCAAGGGATATATCATAATTGAAATGAATAATGGTTGTGTTCGTGAAGTCCTCATTGACTATAAAGAGTTTCGACTTCTTGGTTAATATTAATACAAACCCCTATTCATCTTCGATCCCTGGCCACTATGACCTCTCCATGCACCTCGAACATCTCTAAGCGTCCCGAGTACGCTGGCGTGCTGCCAAAGGACTTCCTTTACGGTTACGCGTACGGCCCTTTGAAGCTGCACTAATCACTCATGGCTGGGCTGACAAGTTACTAGGTCGGCCGCATATCAGATTGAAGGTGCCACCTCCAATGGCGGCCGGGGTCCATGCAGCTGGGATGATATGCTGGCGGACTACCCTGATAAGGGAGATGACGCCTGTCGCTCATATGACCTGTGGGAAGAGGATATCAAGCTTTTAAAACAATATGGCTCTAGATCTTACCGGTTCTCAGTCTCGTGGTCGCGCATTAAGCCTCTTGGTAAACATAAATCACAAGTGCCTCTTTTCACCAGTCTCAGTCTCACTACTAATACGTCCCACTCGCAGGTGGCAAGGACGATCCAGTAAATGAAGAAGGTATCATGTACTATAATGCTCTGGTATGTGTCTATAGCTATATCAATTTTTCTAGTTCTTTCTCTCGTATTCCGTTGCATTCATCCCTCAGACCTCAGACGAGTAATTAACTCTTAATTGTGCTAGATTGATGGTCTGATCGCTGCAGGAATCGAACCCACGATTACCCTATATCACTACGACACTCCATTAGCTCTAGACAAGCGTTATCGAGGATTTGCTGCTGCTGACCCTAAGGAACTCATTGAGGATTTTGTCTCATACTCCAAGGTCTGTTTTGAGAGATTTGGTGATCGAGTCAAAAGATGGTTGACCATCAACGAGGTATGGAGATGACTTATATACATACACAAAGACTTGACATGGCTCTAACTTGAACTATAGCCGTGGATCTTTGCGTCTCTCGGTGCTGAAGGTCTCGTGAAAAACTACTCAAGACGAGACTTCTTCCTGCAAGTTCTCCTATTGCCTCGCAATAAGCCATAACTGACGGGGTATCATATTAGGGTCGGCCACAACTCCCTACTAGTTCATGGCTATGTCGCGCAGCTCTATCGTTTGCAGTTCCAGAAGGTGCAGGAAGGTCAGATCGGCATCGCACTTGTGAGAACCACACACTTCACTATTGCGATCATACGGTGCTGACATCTCCGGATAGAACTATGACTGGGCTGAGCCAGTCAATGATTCCCCAGAAGCTAGAAGGGCCGCCGAAATATCTGAAGACAGATCTCTCGGATGGTTTGCTCTGCCCATCTGCAAGTCATCGCTTATTTTGTCCTTTAAACCCCCTATAACTAACCTGCGGTAGTCAAGGGCGTCCAAACCAAGTCATGGGACCACTACGGTGTCGATTTTCCCCACCTCACAGACGAGGAACTAAAGCTTCTTAAAGGGAGCGCCGACTTGTAACTCAAACCCCACAATTACTATTATAAATTATAGGTTTCCGCTAATTCTTTCGGTAGCTTCTCAATAAATCATTACGGCACTATGTATGCTACCGGCAAACAGCTCGCCCCAAACACGGCTACAAGTTTCCGGGAGTACGACGACATCGAGAAAACAGTTTATAAGGATGGCGTGCTGATAGGGAGGCGAGGGGAGAACGGGCATCCCCACACAGGTATGTCTGCTCTGTTGTCAATTAGAACGCTGCGATGCTAACTGTATATAGTCCCCTGGGGTTTCCGGAACCTACTGATTCACTGCTGGGAGACGTATGCCAAGGAGCTCGACATGCCTATAATAGTATACGAAAACGGATATGCGGTAGAACACGAGTCGAAGATGGGATTGGAGGACATCATAAACGATAAATACCGCCAAGAGTTCTACGACCTGTATATCGGGGCATTGTGCGATGCTGTCAAGGACCACGGTGTCTGGATTACTGGTTACCACTGCTGGAGCCTACTCGAGTAAGTCCTAAACCCCCTTCACCCTGTCAGATATAATTCCATAGCTCACACTCTTATTAAGCAACCTCGAATGGAACAACGGTTATGCACCTCGGTTTGGAGTGACCTACATCGACCGCGAGAACGGATACAAGCGGATTCCGAAAAAGTCTGCCAAAACAGTAGCGGATATCTGGCACCATGTGACACGCAAATAGAATTATAATCTAGTCAATGCCCCATAGAGGGGAAGGATCGTAGGTCGAGACCAGCTCGATCAGATGTATGCTCTATTCGAACCCAAAGTTATTGTCTATAGACTCGGCGGACATCTACCAACCGCTGGATATCCTTTAACTGGATGTTGTTAGCATAGAATATAGAAAATGACTTAAGTGCACCTAAAAAGTGCAACTAAACTACACGCTGTGCTAAGATGCCACTTGAGTTATAAAAACTAACCTAGATGTCATCTAAATTCATACCCTTCCTCGACGTCAATGTCCTAGCCTACAATCCACTTCAATGCGCATTACGCCGCACTGCCCCTTCCCGCGAAACGCGCCCTGCAGTAGGCTTTCGTCTTATTACGCTATAATAATGCGCCCACCCCCGTCACATAACATGAATGATACGGATATATTCAATGATGGTAATTTGCATTGAAGTAATTGCGCTAGCCTATCCCAGCTCATCCATAACAGATCCCTCACCATCACCATGTCCATAGTTATTGAGCGAATCTGAACAACAGCATCAGAATCAGATCAAGTAGAGCACAAAAACAAACTCCATCCATTATCCTCATATCCCATTAAACATCCCCATTCTCCTCCATAACAAGTCCATCTTTTCCACAGCCACAAAGGAGCGGTAAACACGCCACCTACCACAACACACAACGATGGAAGTATGCGCGAGCAGGCAACGATGCACACCCGTCACTCAGAGGAAAACAGCGACAATCCCGCTGAGGAACGCAGCCCCGAGGCCGATGAAAATGCGATCCGCGCCTCCCGTGGCGGCAGTCGGGGTCGGCTGCACAGGGACCACTGGGGTGTTGGGCACTGGGGTGGAGATGTTGGTCTTGGAGCCGCCGAGGGTGATGGTGGGTTGGGTGGCGTGTGGTGGGGCCGCGGAAACGGCGACGAAGGTCGTGCGGGTGGAGTTGAAGGATTGGGGGATGGAGGTGTTGTTGGTGACGACGATGGGGCCGCCGCTGGGAGTGTTGAGGCCGGTTCCGATGGAGACGGGGACGGATGGCGGGGTGGTGGCTACGTTTGGAGGGGCGGGGTAGCTGATGGTGCATGGGCAGTCTGGGGAAGGGTTAGTTAAGATCGGAAGGTGAGACGGGGATGTGCTTACTGGTGATGGTCAGCGTGGTGGCCTCAACGACGGTGTAGGTCTGGACTCCTTGAGTGAAGGTGGTTGGGCTTGGGCAGATCGTGACGTAGGCGGAAACGGTGGTGGTGATCCAGATATCGACGGTCTCGCTGGCAATTGGAACGTTGACGGTGACGGCAGCCGAGGTGCGGATAGTGTCGATGATGACAGTTGGAGTATCGATGGCTCCAGTGATGGCAGCCGTGCTGGCGGTGACCTCAGTGTTGGCAGAGGTGTCGACGAGAGTGACCGCAGTGTCAGTCGAGGTTGTGGCGACATGAGGAGTGGGCTTGACAATGTTGTCGGTTCCGAAGTGAGTAAGGAAAGAAATGATCTGCGGAGGTCCAGGAATGGTGATGGTGACCACACCGAGGACATCAATGGTAGTTTCACCACCAATGCCGCCGCCACCTCCAGCGCCGTGTCCGGCTACGCCATTGACGTGGGTCAGAAGCCAGAAGGCGGAAAGAATGGCCTGGATGACCTTCATGTTGACAAATGGAAGATTGATTTGATGAGATCAAATAACGAGTGTGGTTGAAGATTGAATTGATTTGAAAACAAAAATGAGGGTGATGAAAGGGAAATGTAGAGTTGTACTGTAACGACGGACGAAATGAAAGTTGTTGTTGTGCTATAACGAATGACGAAAGTGGAAGTGGTGAAGTTGTGATGTTGTGGATGGAAAGAAGAAGAAGCGCGTAAGGAAGCGTGCGGTAAATAAATAGGTTAGCCCTGGAGCCCTCAAGCGAAGGGGGAGAGTGAAAACGTTAAGCGCGCGTGTTTGCTATCCCTCAAATCTATATGGGGGAGTTGGGGATGGTCGGGGATAGTTGGCGGTTGAGGATAGGAGGGGATCCCCCTTATTTCCCCCCCTTTCCCAGGCATTTTCCCAACAACATCCCACAACACCAAACACCAAGCGAAGAACCCCCAACCTTTATAAACAAACTTAAGTCGTCTTCATATCAAGCGGCACAGTGGCGCAGTGGAAGTACCACTGTCTGGACAATCTGGCCAGGGTTAGGAATGAATAAAAAGGGCACAAGTTTGACTCCCGACGACGACAACAAACGACAAAAATAATCAACAATTAATGATCAATATACTTATTATCAGAAACACCAAAAAGTAAAATCAAAGTGATTTTCTCCTCATCAGATCTCAAAATGAGATTTGATGAGTCTTTTGCACTTTTAGACCACAAACAGTTTTTTTTGCATCTCGCTTTGAGCACAGATAAAATGAAATATATATATATATATACATACACTTGTATGGCTTACGTTGGCGTGCCTGAGGATACTGACAACGAGGAGGCTCTAAGACCTCAATATGGAATCAACAACACCGACTTCAGCAACCTCACCCAAAGCCAGATGCATGGACCCACCGGGGTACTGGCTGGTCTGTCAAGCCCCAATAAATTCCAAATCGATAAACCATGGCTTTATCGACCCGAAATCGAAAGGTAATATACTGAAAGCATTGGGCGAGTCTCAGGGACGACAAAATGGAATCTGCATGACAGCATTTCAAACCAACCACTATCCTCCAGTGCCAAGAGACTTAATCAGGTTCAGCCAAGATACAAAACCCGCGCCCTGCAACGATCAGGCCAAGCTATGTCATGAAGTTAGTTCCCTAGTTGGACAGTTCAAAGAGCAAAGCGAAGCCTCGTCCTGCAAGAAGATCCTCGACAGGGCGTACAAAAAACATTAAGAAATCAGACCTCTCAACTCGCCACGATACAAATCACCACGTATCCGGTCAAACCCGACGAAGGTTACATTACAAATAACATATATAATAGCATTGACGAGATTGGACAAACCTTCAACCACATGCGAAACAGGAGCAGGCATCGTTCTCCTTCATTGGGATACGAGGAACGGGCAGAGGCCACCATTCACCCGCGCATGACAAACAGGCAGCGACCTCCGTACCTGCAGGAACAGGAACAGGAACAGGGTCAAGATCAGCAAGACAAAAGACAGAACAAAGAGCTTCCTCGACCCGCGTCCCAGGAACAGGGCTCGATCAACCCCTCCCCCCGCCCCCTCCCAATCAACCCTCTTCAGAGTCCCTCTCACCCCTCCTTCCAGGAACAGGGTCAAGATCAGCTCGAAAAGGACAGCGCATCGACCTTTTTTCGTCCCGCGTCGCAGGAACAAGGAGCGATCGACAGAGAGTGGCAAACCAAAGTGGCAAAGATCCGAGTGACGTAACTTTATTTCAACAGTTTACTCGACGATCTAGACCGTCGACCGACAACGACGCAGCCAACATGAGGTACACAGGGCCGAAAACGAAAACAGGAATGGGTACAAATATACATACTTTGCACATACACGGCAGGTGGGAGGTGGGGGTGGTTAGGTCCACCGCGCGCAAGATCCATAACGGTTAACGGTCGTACGAGGGAGCGGAAGCGGAAGCGGAGGGAAAGTCGGGGTGGCGTGGGGGGTGGATGGGGTGATAGGTCCGTCCATGGCTACCGACAGAATTCTCGTGGCGGGGGAGAATGGCAATGGCATCGTGGTGATGGATGTTATCCGTGTGAGGAAGGAGCAAAGGAGCAAAGACGGAAGGGACGACCGCGCGGCCGTGCTCGTGTCAGGTCAGGGTACGTACTTTCTACGTGAAAAGCTCTTTAATGCTCTTTTCGCAGGGTCCACATTATTGGAGCGATCCACTGTGTTGCGTGTCTCAGCCGGTAAGTCGTGGCCGGTTATACCGGTATGTCGGGGAGGGAAGTAAGGGACTTGCGATGTTGGCAGTGCGTGTGGTGTTTGTGGTTGTCGTCTGTGGTACTTGCCGGTATGCTTACTATTGCCAGTATGTAAGTACAGCACATACAGTCGCAGTACGTATATTCCCATTGCGGATACTCGTGCTGTGGAATTTTGGCTGTAAGGTGGAGGGGTATCACCAAGTATCACCGAGATGTAAAGGTGGTAGGTCAGCCCTGTGGAGCCACGATGAAAGATCTGTTCACCGATCAACGCGGCACGGCAATGTTTCGGCACGACAGGAGCGTGAAGCGAATTCCCACCATCGGCCATCTACGGCATCTGACTGGTTCATAAGAGTTAAGGTAGGGCATTAGGGCAGGCACAAGCGGATGATCGTTGCCAAGATAAGTCACGACCCCACTATCGCCACGCGTGTTGATTTTAGTGGAGATGTGCTTTGTAGAGGGGGAGATGGGATGGGAAGGGAGGGAGGGGAGGGAGGGAGGGAGGGGGCGAGGGGTAAAACAAGGTGAGCTGTTTGTGATACCCTCAAATTGAACGTCCAACTCACTATCAGTCAGGTTCCACCACACAAATCACCAACCGCACACATTCCATACCAAATACACTCTCTACCGCATAATGCGCTGTGAACCAGATGCATATTACCAGAAATCACCATGAACCAGTTGCATTCTACCATATGTGGTCTGCACCAATATTCTCTTCTACCAAAGTAGGCCGATACTGTGTATGAGAGATCACGGGATTCCCATTTCCATGTCGCCCTCCCGCCTACAGATCATAGGGCATCTCATAGTGATGGTCCCAAAGACATTCTCATTGGCCGCCCGGTATCAACTCCCTCGGTCCACTTCGTTCGATTCTCCAGGGTTCCTCCCCCGTCCAGGTACCCGAGTCAAGATCCAATAGTCGGTCCACCCAGAATAGCGGACCCAAAGTTCTAGACACTCTCAGGCCAGGAACATTCGAGGGCGTTTTCGGACGACTTCGACCCCACCAAGCATGACAGCTCAACTTCTCCCGTCATGTAGATACCCATTGGTGAACCAACACCGACCCAGACCCTTCACTCTCTCACAAACGGCCCATATAACGTCAAGTTGGAGGCAAGGGGTGTCCACAATGAATCGCACCGATTATTCTCCCCATCCACACGCCATTCCGCGGGCAGAGCTTACGACGCTCACCTTTCGACGCCCCTGGTCTGATGTCTATATAAACCCCCTCCACCGTGTCCTTTAAGCCCCCTTTATTTTCTCCAGTTCGGAACTCAAGTTTATAATAAATCCATAAAAAAACGAGTTTTAAATACAGCCACACAGCAACAAACATCCACCTATACAAACAACTCTACCAACAACCAACCGCCGCAATGCAATTCTGGCAATCTCTCCCAATCGCGACTCTGTTCGCAGTCGCCGCCGCCGCAAACACAGTCAGCATGGTCTCGCAAGACAGCACAAACCGCCAAATCATCTTCACACCTCAAGAAGGCTCGCCCGAAATACCTCCCATGGATCTCCCAGGCGGAGCCACCAAGGAAGCCACCTTCCCCGATCACTGGATCGGCAACTGGTACACCGTCTCGGAAGGCAAGGAGAACAAGCCCGGTATGCTGGGTGAAGTCCGCTGGGACGGCTTCAGCGGAGAGAACTACTTCGATGTCAGCGCCATCGTCAACCCAGATGACCACGACGGAGTGAAGATGCTGTACCCAAAGCAGAGCAAGACGCCGATGAGCGGTTGCCAGACATTCCCTTGCTCGAACGCCTACAACCTGCCCGACGACATCCAGACGCTGTCGACGCCAGAGAAGGAGCTCGAGTGTCTGATCGGCACCAAGAGCGGCGCAAAGCGCAGGCACGCGAGGCAAATGCTTTACATCTAAGCAAATCTCGTCAAATCTCGTGATTGAGAGAAGACAAAAAGTTTGAATTTTGGCCGGCGTTTTTCAAAAGGAACTCGAGTCGCAGCTGGATTGCGACTTTGAACGACTGGGATTTAGATGAAAATTGGGACGGATTGGAAGATGGGGGAGTTGGGAATACAGGAAGCGGACGCGCTGCTGTATGGCCGGAAAATCTTATCTAGATTGGAATTGATATAATATATCTTTAAACTGACATTTGAATTACCTGTGAAGTGTTGTGACTTGTGTACTTTCGTAACTGAACATCATGCCGATGCGTTTGTTTTCCACTTTCATTCGAATCCAATTATGTCATTAATTTCTCTCCTTCACATCCTACGTCGTGACTTTTTGTCAAAATAGCGGCAACCGCGCAGCATCAATGGCCGATCTGGAAGTCAAACATGCAAGCATGTAACGAAACCGCCTTGAGGAACAGCAGGCAGTCCTTGGCATGGAGAATAATAATGTAACCAAAAACATCATCTGGTCAGGGTGCGCCCACACTGGTCTGAAAATGCCCCTCGTTGCCTGTGCCACAATGGCGCTGTCAGAATAACCTTTCAATCTTACCACCCGTGCCCGCCACCAGGATAACCTTTCCTCGATCTTAATATCCCCCGCACCTACTGTCGTATCGATCGTCGTACCGTTTACGTGTAAGCGACATGCAATGTGGCAATATAGCCCATAATTATTGTCGCAGCTTCAATATGCGATCCTGCAAACTGTGTAATTTAAAATCCAACTTCCGATGACCTGTGCGCCACCCTTCTGTGATTTCAATGCACGTATCCACCTTCATCTCTGCGCCCATGCTTAGCCGGATAAATTCTCATAATACCAGATTTCGAAACACTTAAAACATAGTAAAATACTTAAAATTCCATTACGGAGAAAATTTTGGGGGGGGGGGGGTTGTGAAGTACTGTCGACAACAAACCGAAGAACAGGGGGCCGTTTAAAGCCTTGGCACCAACTATAATCTGACATCAGCAAGCTGAGTTTATAAACAATGCTCGCGAACATTTGCAAATCGTCTTGAAAATAAACTATAGTCTCATAATGTCTTTTCTTGTAGTAACCTCCTCGGTGGTACATCTAGGAGCAATCGCTCTTCTTTCGCCTCTTGTACTTGCCTATGCCATTGTTTTTATCAATCCATCATATGTCCTCCAGCGCGCATCAATTCTTCTCCTGTCAATAGCAATCGCCGCGCAACTGCAGTACTCCGTTCCGGTGTTTACAGGGAATAGCACTTATGATGGCGTATTTATGTCATTGGCCTGGATATTCCATCTACGAGCTTTCGATTTGATATTATGGAAAGCAGTTTATTTGCCTGCGGCAACAGGCCCAAAACTGAAGAACCCCCCGTCTTCTGCGACTGGATCAGGACTTTGGCGAGTTTTCATAGCATGGTGTCTTCTGTTTAACTTCCGGAATATCAACACCGCATGGACCGTAAAGGGGCTCCCTGCCTTTTCGAGAGGCCACCCAGAACACGTTCCGAGCAAAGGCGAACTTGTGAAGAGAAGAATAGCCAACATTCTCATTACGTACCTGGCCTTAGACGCAATATTCGCATTCCTGCCCGCTCCAAACCCGGTAAAAGACATTCCTGAATATAAGCAACCGCTATTATCACGAATGGGGGATGTCACACTTGAGGAGATTATTGCCCGGCCATTTACAGTCCTACTCCCTGCGTTCTCTATCTACGGTATTTTTACCATCCCATACAATATTGCGTCGATTGCTGCAGTCCTATTTGGTGGAAGTAAACCACAGAACTGGCCTCCACTATTTGGAAGCTTTCTGGACGCGTATACATTGCGTCGATTTTGGGGGTAAGGCTGCACCGGATTCCTCAAATTCCACTGTGGCCAGTCGTTAACGGAAGAATTATAGCATAACCTGGCACCAGCTCCTTCGATCATCTTTAGAGGCTCTCACTTCTTTCCTCGTTACTCATGTACTTTGCATACCCCCCTCCTGGAAAATACTTTTGCGCTATATACGCCTCTACCTCGCGTTCTATGTCACTGCACTTGTTCACCTGCCTGGAGCAGTCATTCTTGGAGAAAGCCCCATTGCACTAGATGTACCAAAGTTCTTCTTGATGCAGGCTGTTGGGATTATGATAGAGAGCACGGTGTTCTACGTCTGGGCGGCAACAGGCAGAACTGCAACCGACAATGTAACTACTCAGAGGGCGAGTAAGCTGTTGGGCTACATTTGGGTCATAGCATGGACCGCTTGGACTGGGCCAAGTTTTACCTGGGTTATTGCACGAGGATTAGTTCGAGGAAAAGATGATGTTGTGCCTTGGAGCTTTATCAAATGGTTAGGATACGGGAACTAATGCGCTCATAGGGTGCATATGTTGCCGTTTAAGACCTCCACAGTTAAAAGACTTAGATTTTTGCCATATCAGTCTTGCGAATTTTGAGTCTCGACCAACTTCAATTTTACCCCTTGCGTTGTCCTCGGCCCATATCCACAACATGAGTAACGTTCACATGACCTCTTCGCCACCACTTCTTCTTTCGCCCCTTGCCTCCCGTGCTAGGTCACGGGATCGAATATAGCCACTATTTCCACGCCCTGGTACCGCATCTGTGACTTTCGACGCCTCCCCGCATAGCCCCAATACGTCAAAATCATCGTGTCAGAATAAACTAGTTGAATCGGGCACCAAACAACATATTCTCGCACCCAGTGGTATCGCTCCCATGTCTTCGACTACTGGGGTAAGAGCGAGTTTGCCACAGGCATAATATTAGTGCTTTGTCACAGTCACGAGTCATATATGACCTCATATCTCCCTCGGTACCAGCGATGGAATTGAAATTCGAATGTTCGCCGTGGTTCCTGTCTATGCTATGGCATCAATCACACGCTGGGTGAGAATTATATTGGCCAGACCAAAGTGGGTGAGCTTTATATTCGTTCAGCGGCGTAATGGGAGAACATTCGCGAAACAAAGCAATAAACCATTTACCAAAGAAGATATAAACCCCACCTAGTGGTGTGGAAGACCCCTCTTTCCTTTTTCCATGTGCTGAGAAGAAGAGAAAAAATCTGAGTGCTCGTTTGTGCGATAAGAGGAGGAGCGGTGAGTGAGAGTTGGGGAGTTGCGGCGTGAGGAGGCTTATTTCATTACGTTTTGCAGTTGGTTATTTTGATCTACCGATGATCGTTTTTTTTTTTCTCGGCTCGATCGATTGAGAAGCGTTCGTTATTGCTAGCGGCGCAAGGCGTTGAGATCACGACTTGAGAAGAACACATGTTAAGAGAGGTTATAGGGAGGCCTCGGAGAGGCCACACGTGGGGGAAGCCTCGTGTTGAGAGGCTACGAGTTGAGAGAGGCCACGAGCGGCCCCAAGAGAGGCCACGAGCTGAAAGAGGCCATGAAGGAAGGCTTACGAGCTGAAAAGCCGCAAGATGCCGCAAAGGAAGGCTTACGAGCTGAAATTGCCGTAAGCTGGGCGGAGCACGAAGCGGCAGGCCTTGAAAGTGGCAGGACCATAAATGGGAAAGCCGCAAGCTGGAAGAGGCCAGGAAAAGGCAAGACCTTCAACACGTGTGGATCAAAATCGTAATCCACAGGGATTGCGATCGATGACCTTCGAACGGTATATATCCACCGCCATCCGATTGTTGAGCATGAATGCTTACACGGACCTCGACTAGAAAACATGACCGCCCTCGCAGACGCCATGGTGTCGCGTCAAAATAATGTTTTACCTGGTTCGGGACCCCACCTCGGCAGCGAGCGCCACGCGAACAGAAACGCACGTACCCCACCCACCGTGTGAAGGCGGTGTCGATCCCTTCGCGACGACCGCCAGTGCAGCTAACGATGATACGACTGCTAATGAGGACGACGACTAACGAGAATGGCTAACGGCAGCGACAATGGCTACCTTGATCGCGAGGTTTGCTAATTGGAAGTAGGTGTGCGTGGCACCGGGGTGGGTAAGAGCTCGCAGAACTGCTTCGCGAAACGGCTTCGAGGATGAAGTCGAAGATGCAACAAGGATACCGAAGAGTCGAGTTACAGCAAGGAGACCGAAGAGTCAAGCTGCAAGGATTATTAAAAGCAAGATAATTGGAGTTAAAAGTACTGGCGAATGGGATGGATTGGAAAAGCATTGGAGTTGGTGTTGAGCGTTCAAAAGAGCAGCTAACACAGGGTGCTTTTTATCCCACCTGATGGGGTTCATGTATTTAGATACAGGTTTGCCAGATGCAAAGTTTGCTGGATGCAAATGGTATTTATCTTCCATTAATATCAGCTGCAATATATTTGTGTGATGGATCTGAAGTCAAACAAACGTTGAGAATTGGCTATCCAGTTTTCTGCTTCCTCTCCCTATCGGTATAGTCCTTCAGCACACTTCCTGGCTCTCCCGTATACCCAGTCTTTATCATCCATTCCTTAACACTACGAATTCTCCCTGGCAAGATCTCATCCAAAATCTTATAATCCCTCTCGTCAAGACCAGATTTCCACAGCCTCCAGAAAGCTGAGAAATTCTCGCGGTAAGTCTGTAGCGTTGGATCATCATGGGTCACACTATGTCCAACCTTCCTTTCCGGATCCGGGAAGGTCCCGGATGCAAAATACTCGTCGAGGGTAACGTCCTTGTAGACAGCCTTGCGCCCAGTGACAGCAGTGTAATCCTTAGCAAGGTCTGCCCAGCGGATATGCTCTGTGCTTATCTTCAGCGTCATCCCCTTGCTCTGCTTTACATGATCAAACGTCCATTTCCCATATTTTCCGAGATCTCCTAGTTCAATAAGAGGCATCGCAGCGCCGCCAAGTGGAGCTGAAAAGACCATGAGACTTGGATCATTTGGATCAGGCTTGGGTCTCAACAGCTGAGAGAGGGTATCCACGTATGGAGCGGAAAGGAGAATCGACCACACCATATGGTCTGTAGGCTGTGAGGTAAGGTAATCTGCCACTTTCCCTTTCCCATCTAGATGCCCACAATGGAAATCGGGGTTGAATTTTGCGAGCTTGGAGGAGTAGGTCAGCGAGGCCCAGATGAAGTGCTTGACCCCTGCTCCGTATGCAATCTCATAGATCCGGATGCCCCAGTAGATCTCGGCCTTCTCGCCGATGGCAAATCCGTTCGTGTTCACAAAGGTGGCATCAATGCCTTTGAAAGCTTTGGTGAGGGTTTTCTCGTCGAAGGTTTCACCTTCCAGTATGATGACATTTGGCAGAACTGCCAGCTCCTGGGCGGATTCGGATTGCGCATTGCGCGTTAACACAGTGATTTTGTAACGGCCGTCCGCGGACAATTCTGATGATATCAGCAATAACTCTCTATTTATAAGTGTAAAGAAACATGCGCACCTTTTACAACTGGCTTGCCTTGTGCGCCTGTGCCTCCGATGATAAGAACGGTAACTAGAGGAGCACCCATTGCAAAGATGTGTGAGATTTTGTTAATACTTCAAATAGCCAAAAGAGTTCGCGCCATGTTTATATAATAGTGCCATTAATTGGCCGTTAATCGTCTTGTAGAACTCTCCCATGGGTCTTTCGACCAAAATCACCGTAATTTGCGTCATTTGTCCTGACACTGATTGCGAAATGCACTGGCAATTGATTTGGTAATCTAGAGAATATCGCGGTATGTCATGATAGAAGCCGTATGTATTTTACTGGAATGAGACTAGTAATCGCGGTGTGAGCTCGCGAGTCTGGGTTATACCGCAACACTAAAAATGTGGATCCACACCCGTGCGCGCGTATAACCATTAAAATATCCAACAGGAGAAGCATTAATTTAGTCTCGGCTTTATGAAGGGATGACGTTAGTGATCGATCTAAATCATTGACCGAGAGCCGAGTTAAACAAGTTTTATTTGATTCAACATTCGGTAATTATCCAGTATACGAAAACAACGTCTAACAAATATTACTTTCTAGACGGATATTGAGCCAGTCCCAAATACACTACAGAGACCCCTACCAGTAGTAAGGGTGCGTCACAGGGGACCGTCGGTTCCAAACCGCCGATCTGGTGGACTCTAACCCTGACCGCTGTGGTCCCAACGGTTTCTTGGCAGACCGGCGGCGACCGCGGGTTATGACCTTTAGTAAGGTAACGGTGGCACACATGCTTTAGTACCCTATATGAGGCCTGTACTCGGTATCGATACCTGGCCAGCTTTTATTGTAACAAAAGCTTTTGTATGGCAGGCCACTTACACAGTCAATCGTGGCAAGAAAAATCACATAGACTAGCGTGCCTCCCTTGTTGTAAGCCATCCAAATCAGGCTGATTATCAAATATATTGCGGCAGCAGTCGTTTTGCGACTCAGTTCTGGTACAAGATAGTTGTTTTTTGGGCGCACGTTTTGTTAGCTGCAGATACAATAAGTATATAACTACTAGCCGTGAAGATATCACTACTAACCAAGCTATGCCGTCGAAAATTAATATCTTTGTGTATGACGGGGAATGTCGACACGGTTAGTGGGATCCCGTTTGCTCGGATATACGGGATCCCCGTGCCCGCTGCTGACTAGGGTCTTGATTTTTAGGTGGAATCCACCCCATTTCTTCCATCGGCCAGCTCCTGTGCTCGTTGAGTTCCGAGCGTTCATTAAGTACCACGCTCGTATTGGCAAGCTGTCTATCTCTGGGGCTACACGACCTATTTGAGGCCATGATGCAGGGATCCCCAGATCTAAGGCGGATACGGCGGGAGTGGAAACCTACGCACCAGCATTCTCCACACAGCCCACCTGTCATGCGAGCGGGACCCTTGTCCCTAGACCAATAACTCCAGGCACCCGTTTAAAATAGAAGACAACTCGCGACAGCAACGAACTCCAGGCACCCGTTTAAAATAGAAGACAACTCGCGATAGCAACGCACACAGAGTACGAACGCCGCGAACAGCACACGCAACAACTCAGTATAAAGTGTATTACCATACCTCGTAGCACAGCAAACGCACCTGCACGACAAACATTCGTAGGCTATCCGCTATCCGCTATCCGGCGAGTTGAAGATTCACTTGGTGTTGGTTTTCAACAACTTAGCCTAGCCAGATACGACGTTGCCAATGTTGGGTGTCGTATTACGGCGTAGTTAGCCGAAATTGGCTTATACGACCCCACGCCCAGAGTCAGCCCTTTAGCCCCTCAAATACGAGCGATCCCCCTCATAAATGTGCGTCAACTCCCGCAAAAATAGCTGACGCACATTTCGCCATCGTTTTGTTTTTGTGTTATTGTCGCTCGTTTGTGGTATGCAATATCGCGTTTATAGAGGCATAAGAGACGCGTTAGGGGTTTTCAAAGTTGCTGCGGCTAGATAGGCAGCGATCGACAGCCCGATAAGTGCGCCTCGGTCTAGTACATAATAGGCAGCGATCGACAACCAGATACCCCGGTCTGTCTCACTTGATATATGGAATGTTAGACGCGGGGAGGAGCACCGAGAGGCTGCACAAGGGCAACTTGACCTCCGGCGAAGATGGAGGAGTTGCGCAAAAGAAGAAAGGAGGAATCCGGCCAATTTGTGAGTCGCTTGTTACCTTTCGGCCGAATGCAAAAAGTCTGACGTGCCGCAGGGTATTGGATTGCAGGTGCCATCGTGATACTAGCAATCGCTGGGGCGGTCGTAGGAGCTCTTATCGCGAAAAACATCATTGACGTGAGAGGATCTGGAAATTCAGCAGCCGCTGTCGACGGCGCAACGGAGACTGGTAGTTCGCCAAGCGAGGCTTCCTCTCCTCCAGTCGTGGGCCCCGATGGCTCTGACCCCTCAGGCGACACTCCCTCTTCCGCGACTTCTGCTACAGGCAATACAGCCTCATCTACGAAGTCGACAAGCAAGCCAACAGCAACATCATGCACAACTTCCGACGAGATTCCTTCAAAGGCGAAAGACACATGGATGGACACAACGTCGTGGCTGGACCTCGATGACTTCAACTGCACATTTACTGATGAGACTGTGGGTGGCCTTCCTATTGTCGGCTTGAAATCGACCTGGGACAACTCTAAGCAAGCAAATGCAAACGTTCCTGCATTGAATAAGCCATGGGGATCCTACGCCAGCAAACCATTCCGCGGTGTTAGCTTGGGCGGGTGGCTCTCTCTAGAACCCTTCATTACTCCCTCGCTGTTCCCTGACACAAGTCTTGTCGACGAGTACACCCTGTGTAAGAAGCTAGGTCCAAAGGAAGCCGCCAAGACATTAGAAAAACACTACTCTACCTTCATCACTGAAGAAGACTTCAAGGCTATTGCCGCCGCGGGCCTGGATCACGTACGCATCCCATTCTCGTACTGGGCGGTAAAGACCTACGACGATGACCCATACGTGCCGCGTATCGCGTGGCGCTACCTCCTCCGCGGCATTGAGTGGGCGCGTGCGCATGGCCTACGCGTGAAACTCGACCTACACGGCGCGCCTGGCAGCCAGAACGGGTGGAACCACAGCGGGAGGCAGGGGAATGTGAACTGGCTCAGCGGCCCGGAGGGTGTTACTAACGCCCAGCGAACGCTGGACATCCTCGCGCAACTAGCCGAGTTCTTCTCCCAGGACCGCTACAAGGACATCATTGCCTTCTACGGCCTGATCAATGAACCCGCTCTTGCCCTCTCGCAGTCCGATCTCATCACCTGGACGGAGAAGGCCTTCAAGGTCGTCAAGGACAATGGCTTCAGCGGCACGCAGGTCTTCAGCGAGTCGATGCGCGGTCTCGAGCCCTGGCAGGGCTCCCTAACAGGGCACGGCGATAAGCTCGCCATCGACGTCCACCAGTACACCATCTTCGACAACGCCCTTACCGGCCTCAAGCACACCGAGCGCGTCAACTTCGCCTGCAAAGCCTGGACCGATGCCGTCTCCGCGGGCATGAACCTCGCCAGCGGCTTCGGGCCCACCATGGTCGGCGAGTGGTCTCAGGCCGACACAGACTGCACGAAATACCTCAACGGCGTCGGCAACGGCGCTCGCTGGACTGGGACTTTCTCCGGCACCAGCACGCCCTACTGCCCCACCGGGAATAGCAAGTGCAGCTGCGACGTCGCGAACGCGGACGCGGGCTCCTACAGCAAGGAGTACAAGCTCTTCCTGCTGACGTGGGCGCAGGCCCAGATGTCCGCCTTCGAGAAGTCGTGGGGCTGGTTCTACTGGACCTGGAAGACGGAGAGCGCGCCGCAATGGAGTTACCAGGCAGGGCTGGCGGGCGGGTTCATGCCGCCTCTGGCGTATAAGCGTGATTGGGATTGTTCGAAGCCGGTGCCAGATTTTGGGAGTCTGCCGGAATTTTACTAGAAGAAGCATTATTGTTGTTTTTGTGCCCTTCCTTGCGGTTTGGAGGAGAATAACGTTGCCACCGGGAGGGAATTTAATTGGAGCGAGCGCTCGGTGTCATATATGAAGTGATATATTGGCGTAGATATGAGAGGGTCTTAGGCTGGGGGTTTATAGTGGGGATTTAATGCGAAAGCGTGCATAATTTTACTTCATACATAATTTAATTCGCAAACGTCAGTTGGACAACTCTCGACACTGTCTTACCTTGAGGCGGCAGTCCCTTAAGTTCTCTCCTCGCTCCCAAAAATTAAGGAGTAGGCTTCTGTCTCAATCACCTCAGCACTGATAAGCAGCTCTGGTACCCTTGAATTTCGTGCCTCGTGTGAGAGCCCTGTGTATAATGTCTGCCTTATAATGCCTATCAGGGACGTATCTATTGGGGACGCGTCGATGATCCGGAAGATTTATCTGTAGGGGCACTCGTATCGGACTGCAGGTTCACCAACTGGCTGTCTATGTATCAGTAGAGTTTTAATGAGCGCAATGTAGTGGTTTGGCGCCGTTCATGTTCATGATTGATGGCAAATTGGTAGAAAGTGCAGCCCACACTGTACCCTGAGTCGAAACGAGTGGAGAAATGCGCCAGGTTAAAGCCATTTGTGCTTTTTACATTTTCAATATTCACTGTCTAAACTACAATTCATATGTTTCATACTTCTAGCTTATATGCCTTATATATGTTCCGGGCCACTCGCGAATAAGTTGAATTGGTGAATGGTCCGGGCCATTCACCAATGGCCTAGGCCAGTCGTGAATACGAGCCTTCACGACTGGCCCGGGCCACTCGTGAATAGTAATAAACTGTGAACCTATAATCTATATGCCTACGTAGTATTTCCTACTACATTTCCTGCTATGTCTGCCCGTGCTCGTTTATGACGAGGCCTCTCAACTAAAGCTATTTCTGTACGAGTAGCTAGACTTGATAAGTTGCTACAGTCATGATCATCATTATGACAGTGTACGCTACACTCCTTTGCTTCCTTATAACAACGACACCTCTTTGAGTTACATTGACCCTTACATTGACATGATATTCCAACCCGTGCGCTTGTAGAAGCCTCTCTAGCTGCAAGCCCTAATGTTACTTGCTTTGTAGAAGTAGGAATTAGGATATCAGACCATAGAGCTTGCTCTACAACGCTAAGTGATTTTGTAGGTATAAGGCGTTGTATAATACCTGAGAGTGTTAGAACCTGGTATCGGTGTGGGTAAGGCTCTTCTAAAATGCGTGCAAAGAGCCTCTTATTATCTGTTAAGGTTCTATCCTCGCGAGGGACCTTTATAGAGACTATAGCTCCAATATCAAAGTGTTGGATATCATGCTTCTTAGTATACTTGCGTATCATAGAAACCCTTGCTCTTTGAGTAGCTGCTATAGCTTTCTCAATTATAGGGTCAGGTATAGCTACTACCTCAGTCCTAGGCTGAGCTGGCACTCGAGCCCGGCTCCCGCGCCGGAGCTCAATTCCAAGCTCTAACTCGAGCTCGGAGCTAGAGCTAGGCTCAGAAATGAGCTCTTGCTCTGGCTCGGGCTCGGGCTCTAGGTCAATTCCGAGCTCTGGCGCTCGGTGGAGCTGGGCTCGAGCTCTGAGCCGAGAACTGAGCCTTGTGTGCTCAAGCTCAATTCCGAGCTCAGGCACTGCTTGGAGTTGGGCCTGTGCTCGAGCCTGAGCTCGAGTAGGAGCTGGTCGCCAGAGCTCAGAATTGAGCTCTGGTGATAGCTCAATTCCAAGCTCTGGCTCGGAGTGGGAGCTCTCAATTCTGAGCTCAATTCCGAGCTCTGGCTCAGAGTGGGAGCTCTCAATTCTGAGCTCAATTGAGAGCTCTGGCGCTCGACGGAGCTGTGGGTCAATTAGAGCTTCGGGCTCAAGCTCACTCTCAAAAATCGGTGCTATCGTTGGGTCTTCCTGCTCAACTCCAATTGAGAGATCCTTTCGGGCCTGGCTATTAAGCCAGTTGATATGAGAGCTCCTGTCTCGAAATAGTAGCTCAGCTGGTGCGCACCCAATAGTAGAGTGGATTTGGGTGTTCATTGCAAGTGTAACTTCAAGTAGCCCATCTTTCCACTCTGTAGACCCATGATCCATTTTCCATGCTCGTAGCTTTGCTTCTACAACTCCATTTGCTTGCTCAACTAGGCCCTGCGTTTGGGGTGACCGTGGTGCTCCATTTACTACTTGAATTCCATACTTGCGTAGTAGAATAAGTAGAGCTCCTTTGAATTCTTTGCCGTTGTCTGCCTGCATAATCTTAGGAGGTAAGAAGGCTGCAATAAAGAGAGCAAAGCAGTCTGCAATTAGCTCTGCGTGCTTGCTCTTCAATGGATATAGCTGTGTATATTTTGAGAAGTGATCCTTTATATGTAGAATCCACTTATATTGACCTGAAGGCTCGTGGCGCATATCAATTAGATCAATTTGAACCCTCTCCCAAGCTCGTCTAGTTACAATAGGAACTAATGGAGCTTTTGTTGTATTTGGTCGATTAAGAGTGTAGTTCTTACAGAGCTTAAGAATAAAAGCAACATCTTGTCGTGTAATTCCATAGTATTTCTGTTGTACTACTGCCCAAACCTTTTCACGGCCAGCATGTAGAAGTTGTAGGTGCTCATTAATAATGCAATCAAAGGCTTCGTTTTCTAGTACAACGTAGCGGGCTAGGAATTTAGCATCGGCTTGTCTATAAAGCTTATTATTAACAAGCTTAAACTTTGTTAAAGCACGGTGCTTAAGGGTTGATTCTATAGGTGTAGCTGGCTTTGAGGTTGGATTCTCAAGGAAGAAGTGTAGCTGGCGATATTTGCTGTATTCAATACGCTCACGGTTGCTATACTGTAGGCTTTGAATATAGGCTTCGTATGCAGTGCGCACATCACTTGGAAATGGATTAATAGACGCAATTGTAGCTGCCATATTATTGAAGGTTACTTATAAAGTAAAAGTAGGAGTAGAGCGTTCTATTAACATAACTCTATTTCTACACCGCTACTCTGTTCGCTCGTATTACTCGTATTCGCGAGTGGCCCGGGCTAGTCGTGAAGGCTCGTATTCACGACTGGCCTAGGCCATTGGTGAATGGCCCGGACCATTCACCAATTCAACTTATTCGCGAGTGGCCCGGAACATATATAACTGTCACTAGGTTTCTTTAGTTATTACATTATTCTATAATAATACACCATTAAACTCATTGCTTTAGCTTTGTAAATGTCATATTCTTCATCTATAACGAACGACAAGCAGATATCAAAATATTAAGGTTGAATTAAAGTCAAAAACAACGAGGGAAACAAACGTAGCAAGAAGCGACAGTGGACCGAAACTACGACAATTGAGTAGTCTAGAAGCAAACCATATTTGAATGTAACTTCGAGCAAATATAAATTATGACACAGGGAAACAAATATAAAAAGGGGTATCATATTTGCCAGTATGTAATTGTCTGTTGATGATCCAGCGATGATATAAATGCCACATGCGTAGACCAACATAAGGATGCAAGCAATTATATCAGTATACCATACATCGATATAGAAATCATGCTCATGTAGTATCTCGGCGGGTCAGATATCTCAACGTTCTAAGACAGGGGATTCCGAGGGAGTAGCCGAAACCGAGTTTGGCTACCCTCGCCGCAGTCGGTCACCAGCTGCGGCGAAACAGGCCAATGGGATACTCACGGGGACGCTCCCAAAACAGGGCTAATTCTTTGGCAAATCCCGGAATTTCCGCGGAATCTCCAACAATTATGGCGGGCGATGGAATCCGGGTTGACGCTACAAGTAGGGTCATTTCGGATGTGAGACACAATATTAATTTATGCTTCCATCAATTTACGCCATACCTTTGGTTACACCATGAGTTACATCGGTAACTTGTCAAAGTCTTAATTACTTGGGCATAGAGTCTACGTGTATCAAGGCCATTCAGTACTAAACCCCATGATATATATTGTTTACTATTTATCTATTTGCGTGCGTATGTCAATTCAGAGCAATGGTCAGGTCGTGATTTCAACGACGATTTTGCGGATTGCCACTCACTTTCCCAACCAGAATTCAATATACTGAGTGTTTCGTCGTTTCTAAGAGAGTTACTCCACAGAGATACTCGAGTGGTTCGTCATAGGTTAATTGTGACGTCACCCTTCACCTATCTGTACAACTCATGCAATATCTGTATCACATTCCTATTGGAATTATACCGACCATCTTATCACTGTCCATGTGTTACTGAATAGGTATCAAGATAACAGCATGCCGTCGAACAACCACTCCGTCGATATCGCTCATGTCAAAGATGGACACCCGCGCAGTGGGCACGCTGTGCTGGTGGACCGGATGTGGCCGCGAGGCCAGAGCAAAGACGAGGCACCATGGGACGAATGGCTCAAGGCAGTAGCCCCAACCACAGAACTACGCAAGTGGTATGGACATGACCTGGACAAGCATGATGAGTTTGTCCGCCGTTATAGCATTGAGCTTGAAGATGGCGAGCCAGCGGAGGCCTTTGAGCATTTGCGGAATCTGCATCAGAGCGGAAACTTGACGCTGCTGACCGCCACCAAGGACCTAGATGCAAGCCAGGCTAAGGTCCTTGCAGAAATGCTATCTTAGATTAGCGGCTTGAGAGCAGGCGAGAGAGTAGACCGTGGTGCACTTCTGGCATCTTTTTGTCCAGGCGAGTATCGTACCGTGTATATGTTTATTCACGGAGAGGAATGTAAGTTCCCTGGATCTCCACAAGCTAAGAACAGAATCCTAATCCCATTCATTGTATAGTCTACATAGTGCAAGCAAGACTCTACCGTGGAGCACATTGACGGCTGGCGTATTATCAATTCGATAAAAGCAGTGGCTAGTGATATTAGCAAACTACACCTCTCAACTCAATCCACTTCGTGCAATTTGGCATTAGGCAAATTTGGGTGTTTTCTTCGTGTCACGAATTATTATCAATAAGTGTATGTTTCTTAATTTAGATAACTTTATAGCAGGTATTGATATTGTCAAATCGGGTATATGAGGTCCCATTAGCAGCCACTCTCTATATCGACTCTTTTCGTGCCGGACTGCCTGAAGTAGCAGAGAGCAATTGTCCGAGGGAGGGGTGGTGCCGTGGAGGATTAACCGGATGGAAAATAAGGAGATACGGATAAAGGGGGTTGTTGATAAGATAGGGAAGTTAGATATGCGAATGCAATTGCGGCATATGAGGATGCCATTGGAGGTTCAAGTCAGTGTCCTCTCATACTTTCTTGACATCCTGGGGACGGAGGACATACCCTCCTTTCCATATTCGGAAACAAAATGCTCGGTGACACCCGTGGACATACGAAGTCGGCTTGTTCAAAATCAAACCCTGTTATTAATGGTCGATCAGAGTAGATAAGACTGATCTGGACTATCTTGTGTGTCTCGGCTTGCGAGTACAAAATGATAGTATATGTTCCGGCCCAACCACCAACTATTCTGGTTGGCCAACTGGCCGGCCAGTTGGCCAACCAGAATAGTTGGTGGTTGGGCCGGAACATATATAATCTCTCAAAGCAATCCTACAAATTTGTCGAGGAATAAACCAGATCTGGCGCACAGGGCGAATTAGAACGTCAACATCCAACATCCCGTCCGTGCCTACTGCCTTAGGAAACGGTGCATCCGTGGGCGTTGTTTAAAAACTATGTGCAAGTCAAACCACTGCATATACAAACTGACAGGCGAGGACGTACCGTGAATGAGGTGCAGCAGGCCGTTAGTTGCTGACTGAAAGCACAGTCTATACCGCCAGGGGTGCACTCAACGCCATCAAAGGAGCCATCATGTGACTGTACAATATTAGCATGAGGTATAGATTGGGAGTGGAGGAGGTAATCACTCGAACGACGAGGTCGCAGCATGCCCTCTGGCACTGACGCTTAAAGATGGTAGCTGCGGTCTAGATATGTCGTGTGTTAGCTAAAAGTGACGTTACGCTGTATATTGCCTTTTTATTACCTTATCTGCTACTGGTAACGCAGTAGCTGGCACAACAATAGACAAGGCGAGAACTGAGACAGTTACGAGGTGAGCAAACATTTTTTGTTTTGTGACTCTAAAGAAACTGAGGAGATAGGAGTAGTGTAGGTATAGTTCTAGTTTAAGGGTAAGGGGGGTAGGTATGGCTTCTTATACCTGCTATTGTGTAACGGGGTTGTGACGACCGATCAGTCATGTCTCGGGGCTAACTCCACCACGAATATCGACGTCTTTGCCCACCAAATTGTAAATACTATTGTCTTTCTCAGTATAGTGCATTTATTGCTACGATTTGAGAGGAACTAATTCTTTCCTGCGCATACCTACCCTCTTTTCTTATTTGCCCTTTTATAAGCTACGGGAGCATTGCTATATATCCGTACTAATTGTAATACTCTACTGTACCACATGAATGAAACAGTTCGAGGAGGGACTTGTAACGTTATGTTTGTGTCTTTACTGCATTCAGATGATTTGCTGGTTACACTATGAGCTGGAGTCTCAGTGCTAGGCTCGCTAGTTCTGCTGCCGAAGTGATAAAATTATATCTGGGTTATGGATAACATAAATGTAGTCAGCCCTAACTAGCCATTACATGTTCGCTCTGGATCTTCTCTCAAATATGCTTCCGTCTTTAAACGGATCTCTGTGAGGCCACCTATGCTCTCAGACTTCCTATACAATCAAGGCTTGCAAGCAGAAATCAATCTTCGTCTCGAATATCATCAAACAGCAGTATAAATCTATCTTAGCGATTCGGATGCCTTGATACTAGGTTACCACCAAATGAAGTAGCAGAGACACTACTACTATTAAAGCGCTATCCACCACATGACCTCTGAAGCTTTCATTGGGACACCAACCTTAACCATATATATGTTCCGGATGACCCTGTCCATAAATTGGCACCGCTAAAGTGTGGACCTATCAGCAACACTATTCTCACCATAGGTTGACAGTCTGGCGCTGAGCAACCACCGGAGTAACTTGTGTTACAATGATCGAAAATTGCCAGCTCATACGCCACCAGTTACGTCAGATCTATAGTGAATAAATCGCATGTGCAGAGTACAGTCTGTGGAGTGTCGTCGCGAGAGCCTACCTCTCGAATAAGCCTCGCCAACCCCTTCCCTTTTGTCGTTTATTCTCCGGCAACGACCCAGTCATCCATCTCGACAACGTTAACTCCATCGACCTTCTGCAAATAGATGAATATAAAATTCCGGAATTCCAATCTTGAACTGCGCCACATGGATGCTTCACAGCCCCGACTAACGATGCTCGGATTGATCGCCGCATCCAAGGCACGCTATGCCCCAACCGAGCTGCGATCTACAGCGATCTGTAGACGAGGCTGTAAGACGGACATTGAGTTGCTGCGCGGTGCGCCTTGCGCCAACGACAGCAGATATGAAGGGCGCCTTGGATCATCAGCGCTTGATCAAATCCTCTGCTGTGAACAAAACTAGTATGGATTTTAGGCAAGGGTTTGGCTTACTACAGTATGGAGCATTTCATGAATGGGATTCCTTAAGGGCGTGAGAGGCCAGGGGTCTGGTCTCGTCTCGACCGAGGGATGGGGATGTAAATAAGCATTCCTCCCGCCCGTCAAGCATTTTTCGGATCAGTCCACAGTCAATCATCCTCACAGTCATCGGATTATCCTTCTCTAGGTTGTCTTCACTTCAAGATTTATCTTAGCAGCACAATGAAGTTTCTAACCTTTCCTCTCCTCCCCGCCCTCCTCGCCCTCACCACCACCACCACCACCGCCTCCCCTATCGACACCAGCGGCGCCACCATCTCCCGCACTGACGTCGCCGCCGCCATCGGCGGCCTCTCGCCGCGCAACACACGCACGTGCACCATCGTTAACGTCGCCACGACGGTCGACTGCTGGTACTGGCCGACGCACAAGAAGGAAACGCAAGGATCGCCACCGGTCAAAAATCATGTCGTCACGTCGTTTAAGCCAAATTCAAAGCATGAATTTGTGTGTTATTTGCCGGGGCAGAAGGTGGGGGGTATTACGTGAGTCGTCGCCAACGTATTGTGAAGCGGAGCGGAGGGTGGAGTGTTCAAAATAAAGAAAGAAGGCTAACCTGTATTTTGATTTTGATATGTGTAGTTCTTGGGATTATTCTAATAATTATGGCTGCTTCGTACCTGGTTATTACACTGACGCAAAATGCACTCACCGTACGTCAACCCCCCATTCCCTTCCTTTTATGGTTATATTGTCTTTGGCGTATGCTAATCAGAGTTCGGTTTCTAGAAGCCCTTGGGATGTGTTGGACTTAGGAATGGAAGTCTTGCAGAGAAGTGGCGGATGACGGAATGTCACGGACGGATGGAAGGAGGAGGCCATGTTGACGGGAATCGCATTAAGAAAAAGCTTGGTCGATAAGCTTGTCGTAAAGCTTGGCTAGAGTTCTTTGTACATACCTTGGTACTATTATCGAACTTATGTAACATAGATTTTAAAGGGATAAGTCATCTAGTAGAGGCGTTGAGTTGTGAGAATGTGGTGATAATCAAAGGCTGCTACGTCAATACCCTAATTAACCAGTTATATAGAATAGATTTTGAAGTCCTTTGATTTAAAAGAAAAAGAACAAAATTGACACCCCACCCCCCCAACCCCAATTTCTCGTTATTTTGACCGTAATCTTTTGCAGTTATCTCTAAGCCATATTATGTAGATTTAGGGCAGTCTTCGTTTTCGCTGTTGCTATTTTTATTGACATACCTAGCAAAATTGAAAGAAATAGCGGAATCTTTATCATATCAGATCCCAACTCGATCACTAAAAGCGTAGTTGGGACGTGGCCTCACTTTCGCTTGGACTCATGTCCTTAGTAGAAAGCCACAAATCCTCCCGGAAGCTGGATTGGCTCGATGATTGTCATTCATTTCTCTGCAGTAACATCTAAGTCAACACTGCTTTCAGTAAGAGTCCAGCCTTTGATGTTGATGTTAACAATGTCAGCACCAGTAGCAGTGACTTGACCACTGGGGCTCTTGAACGGCCCTCCCCAATAAAAGTTTCCTTCCCTGTCAATGGTGAAAGTGTTGCCTACATGGCTATTGGTGGCTGGAGCGGCGAAGACGCCTGCAGTGGCAGCGATGGCAAGGGTGATAGACTAGCCCTCGCTTCACTCCAAGATCACAACTTGAGGCGGCAAGGGGCTCAGGTTCCATGCTATGATCATTGGCACAATTGAGGGAATTAAACCATGAATTGCAAACTTTTGTCTGGAAAAGCAAACGGGTGCCCAATTCTCTTGAGTATATGGTCATATGTTACAGTTACACGCACACGGGAGTATACGTTATACTTTCAATACGGCAATCTCATACTGGAAAAACTTCGGTCAGCACTGCTAAACGGATATATGTTCTCATAGAAGTCTTCTGGAAAAACATCTACTGTTGTAGTCTTTTGTATTATGATATGTAAAGCATTCTACTATGCTTTATTATCGTCTTTCACATAAGTCATAGTTGTTCATGTGAGTCAACAATGTGATAGCTAAAATCAACCTCCCCCACCAGTTCCCTCACAGGCTCAAGAATTATTATGAGTGAATCCGCCAAACAGCTTTGTACCAATTTGATGACAGCCAAAGCTCGAAACCCTGGCTCATCTAGGTTCTCAAATGTTGTATTATCCAGCTTATCACCATGTACCTGTTTAGAGAGGTGAGAATTGGTCGGCATCTCAAGATATGGGGGCAGCGGCTTTCCGTTTTTGATGGATGCAGAGAGTAATATCAATAAGGACGTGGTTTTATGGGCTTCAATGCTGGTTTCAGGCCTCAATTTTGCAAACTCGATAAGACACACTGGACAAGGTGACTCCTTGCGTGCAGCTATAAATGTTTCGGATGCAAGCCCAATTAAAGCGAGGTAGTTGACAATACTGCAGTTCAGTAAAGTATTAGCTTTCGCCTTGCCTCTGGTGTTGATGGAAGGGGGGAATCTCCCTTCGTTGTTTTACTTACGTTTGAATTTCTTCAATAATTGTCTTATAAATTTCTCTGGGAAATTCGCCTCCGATATTAAGCCCCCAGTCCATGCATGACAAGTTCTGTCTCATCAAATTCTGCAAAGATAACTGCTTCTGCAATAAATCTTGTAGTGACTTTTCAAGTTTTCGCCCTGGGCTAGAACGAAGACTCATGTCTCCTTCTTTGTCCTGCAGTCGATGGTCGACAGTAGATGTTGTTGAGCTGACGTAGTTGGCGAGGAGGAATAATGAAACCCCCAAGTCTTTGCTAAGGACAGAACCTCCAGTAATTGGCACAGGGAAGATAGTGAATACATAGGCAACAACCACTCCACCTGCAACGGTGAGAAGCCGATAGGGGGCTAACAAGTATATCTCATAAAACACTTGGCCCGTTCCAGTTGCCGCTTTCCTACCCTCCACGCGAACCTGTAGTTCATACCCTGTATCCCAGTTAGTTTACTGACTAATTTAGTAACGAACACGGTAATTTTAAATGTTTACAAACGAAACGTTGCACTACATACCGACAATTAGTACGTGGGTGATAGCACCTGAAGCAATAGCGATCAGAAATCTAGGGTACTTAACAACGAAGTAGAAATAGATCATAAGAAAGAGAAAGAGAAAAATGATAATCGCGGCAGTCTTTTGTCCGACAATATACCAGTTAATAAACGCCGCAACTGTTGCTAGCACAGTTGCACCCAAATTTGTTATCAGAATGAACACAGCGCTTCCAGTCGTTGGCATCATCCCAAGGCAAATAATCACCATCCCCCACACCACTCGCTGCCCAATAAAAAACGAGTGCGTTTGGTGTAAGAAAGCCATTACTCCGATACTCATCGACGCAATGGCCACTCGTGCGCCAAATTTGACAGGACCAGATCCAAAGAATTTGGGTATGACTCTCAATCGTTCGCCAAAAGTCTGCCAAGAGTTCCTGGGAGGTAAATGCTCTGGGTCTTTTGGGGCTTGGAGTGAGTTCCCAAGGCAAACTGTAACATTCGGATTTAAACTTGTTCCAGTCTTAAGCTTATTTACCACTGGACAAAACCAAGAATAACAAATATAATCATAATCACGAGTTGGAGCTCCCCAATTGGGTCGGCACGTCATATCAGTAATCAGGCGCATGGCAGAGTGGAACGATTACTTACTAATTCCACCACCGAGGTTTACGAGGCAAGTGTCGTGGGTTTTTGGCCCATTTGGCGACTAACATAGGTAGCTTAGACGGTGGGAATAGTCTATGACTGTAATGGCTGCCTTCCTTTGCTTCTGAAATATGAGCGGTGTATCAAACTGTAATGTGTACAGTACATTGGCAATGGATCACGGATAGCATATTCCACGACCGACGGGCACTAGATTGGAAGCAAATAGAATGTTTCGTTTTCTCTATGGATAACTATTTGAGGGCTTAGAGCTATTTAAATATAGGGAAGCTGAAGTCTGTGGACATTAGACCTCAGCTACATCTGTACGCAAACGAAGCCCCTGAATCAAACGGGATCTAGGAATACCATTCCACGATGTTCTTCATGTTATCAGCGACTGTTTCCTCCAATGACTTCCATCCGTCCTGATGTCCCCACTTTTTTAACAAAGCGAGAGGCTGGCTGAAATCAGTCGTTACAGCGAGTGGTGGATGAACAGGGAGATTATCTATAAATTTTCGCTGGGGGTACAACTTCCGTAGGATGACAAGAATGTCGTTCCAATTGCAGTTTTCCGCCCATGCTTGGAGGCGTACACCGTTAACCTCAGGGTCTAGCGCTGCTGCAACGTGAAGCAGAGCCACATCTTTGACGTCAATATGGATGACTACAATATCACATTAGCTAGAGAACTGGAATTTCGACCGATGGCTACGGAGCAGGAATAGGAGAACTTACTTGACGGTATCCCCGTCAGGAACTCCAGGTTTCCATCACAAAGTACTTTGAGATAAGAATACGGAGTTTCAAGGTGCTTTTTATTAAGGGGTTCGCCCATAATAGATGAAGGGTCGACGCAATTGACGCGGAAGTGAGGGTTTTCCTCGGCAAAGAACTTCAACACAGCCTTTTCAGCCTCGGCCTTGCTTGCTTGGTACACAGACATGCCGCGCAAAGGCTCGTAAGGTGGAGGAGCCCAAGCAAGCTTTACGGCACATTCATTCCAGGTATCTTGCTCCACGTGGACGCTATGCTCAGAATCATAGAGCACGGAAGCTGCAATTGAGCCGGTATAGACGAATGCCTTGACGGATTGCTCCTTCAAAGCAGCGTGCAGAATTGAAGTAGCACCGGCAATGGTTTGAGGGATAACTTCATTTGGGTTCGGAGAAAAATTGGCGATTGAAGCCACATGGACAATGGCAGACACACCCCTTATAGCGCCATCGAAGGCACCCTTGGCAGCCAAATCGGGAACAACGACCAGCTCAAAATCACCACTGCCTGCGTAGGATTTGAAGACGTCTTGGACAAGCCAGGACGACTTTTTAAGGTCCCGGACTGTTCCTCGAACCTTGTAACCCCGCTGAAGGAATTGCTGGGTGACGTGTGATGCCACAAACCCATTCGCGCCTGTGACGAGAACCCACGAGCCTCGAGGAATGTTTGTTGCAGCCATAGTCAAATAGTGAATTGCTTTGAATATATATTTGAAGAAGAGTTTGTGTTTGCTGCTTTTGTGCTTGGTAGAATTTATTTGGTCTCACTTTGAGGAAGGGCTTCGTTCTTATAGAAGTTAGGACTAGGCACTCTCATACTGCCCCTTATGGTGCACTGTAGGTTTTGGAGCACAAATTTACTCTTTGACAAATGCAAATCCATTGGTAAGATTTTCTTTCAGTCCCTTGATTTCCAATCTTCTCGAGTTAAGCACGAGAGCTGGTTCAATGATGTTCGATGGCTGGTACGGTTCTCAGAAGGGAAGCCAATCCACTTTTATCCAAAAATGGAAGGAGTACGTCTTGGCATTCCCAGAACCGCCGTTCTAATACCAGGGAGTTTGATCTAATATACTAACGAAATTGGAGCTTAGGCTATGGAAACCCGTATTCTAAATATTTAATTAAATATAGGTTGAGACTAAAAAGTAAGATATAAACACAAGAGATAAATTACATTTATCTGTTTTACAAAGGGGCATCAAAACGTTGCATCTGTCATTTATTGTATATTATATAGGCCCTAATGTCGAGCCAATTCCCAGAGAAACTTGCGGACGAGGCGCTCTAGAAAGCCATTTGAACCAAGCGTATGCATCCCGCCATTATGCTCCGTCATCTTAAGTATGCCATGCAGATGACATTTAGTCATAGAGATGTCGCCGAGCCACAACTAAAGTTTTCAAAAATTCGTCAGCATGTTCAATTTGGAAGGATAAACGCTACATTCTCCTCACCTCATCGTATGCCATTAATATGCCAATACCAACAGTCCCATCACTAATAAGCGATGATACCTCGGAAGATATTGCGTTCTGTAGAGCTCGTATGCAGTACAACTTGTACTGGGTTGCTAGTTGCAAGTACTTGAGTTGTTGCTGCTGTTCCACAAGGTGTCTACAGGCAGCAAGAAAGATTCCAAACTGAGTACCAACATTAGTGAGTGTAAGTCGCACCCACTCCCCTGTCATCAAATTCACATATTTCTGTGAATCAACGAGCTTGTTGCACTTTTCGTCCATATGTGGAATTACAACCTTTACGTCTAGACTGGGTTAGATAGGTTAAAATCAGGGGGGTTCCTTCGTAAGAATACCAATGAAGGCGGTGGAAAGACATACAATGATCCAGTAGGAAGTGCTCAACCGGTTTAAAGGGCCTCCCAAAACTCTCAAAGGGGTCTCTCCGACCCGATGCGAGGAGGCTCATAGGACTGGGCAATATCGACTGCTCTATCTCTACCATATCGTTGAGGATTGGCTGCACCACGCCGCTTGCAGCTGTTTGGTCCTCAACTTTTTGTGAACCCATTGGTGTCTGAATAGCTTTGCTAGCTTGGTATTCAATCGTACGCAGGCGCCTTGCTTTAGCATGAGCTATACGAGCGGCGTGCGAGTTTGCTCGCCGCTGCTCCTCCGCTGACACAATGTTCCCTTGGTGAGACGTATTGATGAATTGGATTATTACATGCCCCTTTGACGCCATCATTTGCTACTTCAGGGAGATGGCAGGGTTGAAGCAAGCTCTTGGGGTTGCTACCGAACGGTGTATGCAACTTTGGAATGTATGAGAGAGAACGGGTTAGCTACGAACAATACATAGTTTTAATTCCTATAGTATTACTTTATCTGTTCGCTTTTTTAATAGTATAGTGTAGGTCCCTATGAGGCCTCATATAGTTTAGTTATTTGCGGCCTATAAAAGCTTAATTGCCATTTGTAAGCTTGAAGCATTTGTCAGCGCTGCCATGGTTGATTCATGCCAAGACTTGCTCCTTCTCAATAAGGGATAGGTTCGTCCGAACGGCGGAGTTACAACTATCGCTCGGTGTAGATTTATCACAGCGTATCCAGAACCATTTGAGGACCGAAATTGCCGAAATTACGAGGAGTAAGAGTATATGTATCCAAATATTAGAAATATAGCCATTACCAGTCCTACATCAAACCCAATCTACAGCTTCTCCATCTCTTTCAGACGCACCTTCTCCTTTTCTTCCGTTGTGTTGCTCTCCACGCTCACCTCTGACAAATTAACCCTAGCACGCCAGCCCATCCACCAGGGGCCATCAAATAGCTCTTCCATTCTTTCCATTGGAATCCCCTTTGTTTCAGGGGCCCAAACACCAAGCAAGACGAATCCAACAGCGCAAACCATCGCCCAGAAAATATACGCCCCCCAGACATCAAGAGTCACGAACATATTTGGTGTAACGCGCACCACGGCAAATTGGAAGAACCAGTGCAGCGCCATGTTTGTTGCATAGCACACACTACGAATGCGCGTGGGGTATATTTCCGTGCCGTAAAGGTACTGCACCGTGCAGAGACCGATTGACCAGCCAACAGCGTAGACGAATACTGAGGCGATGGCAGCATCAGATGCTGGCTTGTTTTCAGAGTCAGCGAAGACGGACATGTATATTGACATGTAGATGTGGGTAATGCATTGAAGTCCGAGGCCAGTAAGCATGCATCGGCGGCGTCCAAATACATCGACAAGACCCCAGGTAAAGACAAGTGTAAACACAAGCTTCACAATACCGTATGCCCCTGAAGTAATCAGAGAGGTATTGGTTCCAACTACGCCTGCATAGGTGAAAATCTGATTCAACTGTTAGCAGATATCAACCATGGGCACATTAAATCATACCTCGGGAATATAGTAAGTAATTCCGTTTCCTCCGCTCCATTGTGCAACAGTCTGCATAGCAGCGCCCAGTAGGAATCGTTTTCGATAAGTCGATATCGTAGCGATCTCTTTAAAAATTGTCCATATTGGGACTCCAGCAAGATTTTGCTGTCTCAGCTGTATTTGGTGCTGGATTTCTTCATACTCAACGGATAAGGCATGGTCAGATTTATCAGAGTGGCGGAGACGTTCAAGGACAGCCAAAGCCTCCGGGCCACGATCTTTAGATGCTAACCATCGAGGCGTATCGGCCAGGAAAAATGAGCATATGAACGCAATTCCAACAGGAATGAGCGGTATAGCTTGGACAAGGCGATATTGAGCAGCACCGACGGGCATAGTGGCATTCACGGCATAATTAATGAAGAAGCCTGGTTATCGTTAGTGGTGTTGTCGTAGCATCAGACTTCGGGTACACCTACCGATTGACAGGAATGTGAGAAGTAGAACCATGTACATGCTGACAATCATTCCTCTGGTCTTTGCGGGAGCAATCTCAGAGAGATAAAGGGGGGCAACGACGGTAAGTCCTCCGGATCCCAATCCACCCCAGATCCTTGCGAATAGCATGAATCCAACAATACCAGACGAGAAGACTTGCATGAAGATACCGCTAGCCCATAGTACAACAAACAGTTGCCAGCATCGTAATCGACCCAGTCTATCAGTGAGGGTGAGGGCGATTAATGCGCCAAACGCCGCACCAAGAACGCCAAAGGATGATATGTTCGCTTTGCGGTCTGCGAGACCTGATGGGTCATTTTCCCAGAGCGAGGGTAAAAGCCCATAATCATTCTTGAACGACTTCAGTCCGACAGAGGCGCTAAAACCTCCTTCGTCGTATCCTATAATTTAGTTAGTGGATGTAGTGGCAAAGATTCGGGGTGCGCTACCTTTCGGAATACTTCCCGATGCAATCACCAGAATGGTGAATACATAGTAAGGATCGATGTCGAACATGGCGCCTCAGTAAATAAGCAGCAATACGAAACGAATGTGCCAAAGTTGTTATAGCAAAAGTTGGGGAAGCAACCCCAGCTTTATTCAACTGTTAAATGTGGGGTAGTCGAGACCCAACGTTCACTGCGGAGTGTGCGGGGTCGTCCAACGTGAACTTCGCGTGGTTTCCGTTAGATATTCCCAGATTCGGCACCAGAGTGAAGTTGCCCAGAAATACTAACCCGACACCGGCAGTGTAGGCTCTGCCATGAGGCTGACAGAATTGAAGTCGGGAGATGAAGTCTCGTCTCGGAAGTTGGCCGAGACCGTGCACGCGTCGCTCCAACCCCCCACTGTTCGCATTCTCGGCCAACTTCCGATGCCAAACGAGGCGGCAAATCAATGCCGGCTTTCAACACTTCATTCTTATCCAGCAAAATTGCATTTCGACCACAACGTGGCTAGCGGAATCATTATGCCGAAGACACGAAATTATGCATTATGGAGTCATCGATTAGGTGGACTAATTGAAAATATATATTTCTAATTCTCTTTCGCTTTCATATTCGCAATGGGCTTGTTGATGCCATAGCGGCACAAACTATCGTCGAGACTCACAAACCCTCTTTATCCCATCAATATTCTATATCCTATTTAGTGGAGGCTTGTGCAGAGAATGATCATATCGGTTATTGCCCTAGCCAGATCCATCATGAGGCGCTTTATGCGTCCCATATTCTTTCTCGCCAGAGCATCGTCTTGGAAACAATACTGGACCGGCTCACGCCCAACGCCAAAAGTTTCTATCCGAGAATTACTCCTTGAAAAGATCCCTCAAAGGTCATGGGACAGCCACATGCACGTAGTCGACCCTACGCAGTATCCTCTCGCCGAAGGAGCACAATATACTCCAGAACCTCATCGTCTCTCAGAAGCCTTAACTTTCGAGTCAACACTGGGCATCCATAAGGTCGTCCTTGTCCAGCCATCGATTTATGGCAACGATAACTCATGCATGCTCGACGCCTTACGCAAAATTGGTCCCCAGAATGGGCGTGCTGTTGTAACATTCGACCCGAAATCAATCACCTCTTTAACTCTGGATGTGTGGCACAGGATAGGCGTTCGGGGAGTCAGAATCAACCTGCAATCTGTGGGCCAACAGATGGATCCAGATGAGCTCACAGCCACCTTGCAGCAATATGCGGATATAATACGCCCATATGGCTGGGTGCTGCAGCTTTATGTCCCACTCAATACGGCGACTGAATTGGAGACCATTGTGCCGAAACTAGGAGTAAACGTTTGCTTGGATCATTTTGGATGCCCAACACTATCCGATTCTCTGGGATACCAACTCACTGGTGACCCGTACTCCCTCCCAGGATTTACGTCGCTCGTCAACCTTTTATCGCAAGGAAGTACATACTTGAAAATGTCTGCACCATATCGGCTCAGCCCTGACGGTGGGCATCTGGATTTGGAGCCTATGGCGAAAGAGCTGTTGAAAGTTGCGCCGAAGCGGATAGTGTTTGCAACAGATTGGCCACATACACGATATGAGGGACTGGATATCAAGCCATTTGTGGAAAGTGTGGTGGAGTGGTGCGGTGAAGATAATGCCCTTATAGAGAGGATTTTTAAGTATAATGCTGAGGATCTGTGGTCAGTTAGCAATGAAAAATAGAATTTAAACAAGAAAAAGCAGACTGATTTGCGATAACAACCACGAGAGAGGCCGCCATGGTGGATCAACTGGTGACGTTGTTTGGAAAAGCGAGACATACCCAACGCCGACATGATGCTAGTATATTAGGTATTCGTAATGTAATTTATGCAGGTATGTCTTGACTAGTCATACTGTGTAAACTCTATGCTTGGACTTCCAGTGCTTCCAAGGCTTCTGTCAAGCATCACAGGACGAATAATTGGTATTCATCGTTGTTTTAATGGCCCTATCACCACAATCGTGACACCGTCGCATCGACAGGCTCCAAAGATGAAAATGCTTCAAGCATCTCCTTTGTCACCTCGAAGTTATCAGGGTTGAAATTATAAATATATGCATCCTGGAGATTGCCATCTGCGCCTACCTGTGGTACAACTGGCACCGGGTCGACTGTAAGACGGAGAAATTGGCCCTGCACAGGTGGAGTGTAACCTGTAGGGTTAAGTCTTTGAACTGGAAGGTCTGATAGGTCAATGTCTAATTTGGAGAGTGCTTTGGCAATTAAGTCCAATGCACTGGCAATTACTAAACAAATATGTAAGCCAATATAAAATAGAGCATCGAGGAAGCCTACCTGGATTAGTTGATTTCACCCGTTCAAGGGAGTATATGGAGAACTTAAGCCGTGCTAAGGTCTGTTCGTCCTGCGACATCCCGGCTTGAATTTGGAGCAAGAATATCGAGGCTGCCGTGTAAACACTGTAGGATAGTGAGAGAATACAATAGCTGTCTCCAAATGTTCTGCAAAAGAGGTCGAAGATTGCAATAATTGAAGTGGCAGAAGAAATGCACTCCACTAGATGGTTCGGGTCCGGTTTTTGGTCGGTTACCTCTGAGCGTTGAAATAACATTGGCCGATAAAGAAGAATCGTAAAAGTATGATATAAGCAACTGGATTACGTTAGCACATGTTCCCACGTTTAGTAATAGTATATGGGTCATACTTCAGAGTGACAATATGACTAGGTGGGCACTGGAGTGGCATTTCTCTAGGATCGATCCTGAGAAAATTTGGGAGATCCTTCCACCACAGTTTCAGAGCTTCGCCTTCAACCATGAGGCAAGTCTGAATTTCGTCTTCGGAGTTTTCTTGCAACGGGTCGTAGATGTGTATAAGAATCTGATTGAATATTTCGGAGAGTTGGCACATTCTCACGAAACAGGATATAGAATGAGCCTGTGTTGGTGCGTACTCCATGCCTTCGGGATATACAATTCCATGAGGACTCCAGAGCTCATTTTCTGCCGAATCATCCACTGGAAACTTGGGTAAGAAACTGGCAACACAACTGTAGAGGGGTACTGACACATTATTTGAGGCGGGCTAACGCTCGAATGCTGCAACGTCGGTGACCTGCCAAGATAGAGACTGACCATCTTATCCCAAAAGTAGCAACTCCAGAAAACACGGCGCCTAATCTCAATATCTTCATCTGATAACCGCACTGATCCGGCATATTTTTGGCCGTCAATGCAAATACCAAGGTCTTCGATCAGCCTAAAAGCCATACCGCTGTATAACCACGCTTGAGTGCGGTTGCCATAGCTACATTCTTGTGCACTTAGCAAGAGAAGGGTTTGGACTGTGGGAATGCTGCTTTGGCCAGTTCTCAGCTCATCAAACAGCAAATTGCGTGCTTGCCGCGAGAATACTTCTCCGTCCTCATATGGCACGAGCAAGTGACTGATCTGGCTCTTTCTACACCAACGAATGGAATGCGACAGCATAGTGTTTAACAATGCATGTGAATAATAAGGACCCGAGACCTCCATATCACCTGTTCATAGATTAGCCAGCCGCTGGTACGATTTGGGGCGGGGTACCTACGTGTGAAAGCAGGCCTGTATACAAAGTTGAACAGAGGCTGGATCCAACACCAGTGGGTTTTGAGCAAAAATTGAAACGGTTCCTGTGATTGTTCAGCTATGCTTCTTACATGTGGTTTATTTTATAACTGCTCACCGGTGTATCTGCAAATGTCTCCAAAGCTCGTTGGTGCCATGCATTGTTAACGAGCCTCTGTCTTATACGTTCACCATCAAGACTCGCTGATGGATCCGACACAGTAGATGGCTTGTCCGGCCCGGCAGTCGGCAGATGGAAAAAGCTTGTTGCCCCATGATAAGTGATGGATCCCTGGCCATCAAATTTCAAGCCTTCAAAGGAGACCGGTGGAAGCCCGCTTCTCGGTTTAGGAGACCCAGGTTGCGGGGACCCACTGGGCTCTTTCGCTGGCGGTATTTGTAGCTGTGAGACGAGGCGTTCCAATTCTTCGACTCTGCTTTCCAGCTTTTGTGTATATGATAGTGTTGGAGGTAATTTATATTCACATGCTTCTTCTCGTGCAACACAGCGCTTGCAGAAAGGTTGCTCCCCTCCACATCTGACCTTTCTCTTCCTGCACTGGTCACAGGAGAAGGCGCTTTTCTTGGAAAGGGACATAGGTATCAACGTTTAACGAGTAATATAGTGTATACTGGATTCTGGCTTTTCCCCCAGACATTGCAAGCAACTATGGTCGCATGAAGTTGCCGAGGATGTGTTGTTGAGGTTTCCCTATCCAGAGGGGCAAGTAAGCCGCAGATCACATGACAACTCCTTCGTAGATAAAGTAAAGCTTTACAATTGTGAATTAAACGTACAATTCCGCTGTAATTTTTACAAACACAGTCATTGTAAAGCTACGAATTTGAAACTTAAAATCCTATCAAAACTAAATCTAAATGGGGTATATCGTGATCTAGTCCGTACAAACTTGACGTGAATCTGGACCTGTCTATTTCCGGAGAAAGGTACCTCCGAGCGAGAACCCCAGTCAATCGAATGGCCTCAATATGGGGTTCCTTGCTGCCAGCCATCACATCGATGAATCTCAGAAACCACCACCATGGGCGCCTCTGACTCGAAGCTCGTCTTCAAGAAGGGCATATTTAAGCTCTCCGAAGAGCGTAATATTGCTGCCGATGACCCATACTGGACATCTGTGAGCTAACAGCATACACACCAAGGTTACTCTCAGCTAATAGTTGGCAGTTTTGGGAACTTCCCGAAAGCGCTGAAGATGTCTTCAATCTTTTTTCCCCGGCCGACGTCCGCCGGACTAGAGATGACGCCAAGGAAAACCTGGAGACTTTAATGGTGGTCACCGTCACACAACTTTCCATGCTACGGAACCATCCAAGCTTCCCAGACCCAGAACTCGCTCCGGAACAAGACGCTCTCAACTGCGTGAGGGTCCTCACTCGAGTTCTGCCATATTTATACGAGTCCGACAGTTTGCATGAATGGGAAGAGAGGATCTTCTGGGGCCCGCGAAAGAAACTGACGAGAAAGGCTTCCATATCGCCGGATGTGCTATTCGACGACACCGAGGCATCGCAGCCGCACAAGGAATTAGCTCCGGGTGAGAAATACGAAGATGCCAAACCACTTGCTGAAGAATTGATCGACACCCTCATCGATCTTTTATTTTTTGGAGGATTTACGATACCGGTAACAGGCAAGAATAAGGTTTCATACGCTATATGGCAGAGCGGGGTCGGTTGCAATACACCTGTTGGGACGAGTAAGGAGTTTGAAAGCAATCGCTGCGAGATCTTACGGCTTCTCCTTACCTTGACATCTAAGTCGATGTATATGAGCGCAAACATGCTGCCAGTGGTCGGAATCAAAGCAATTACATATATTACAACTTGCCCTGAAAAGCAGGTTGTCCTCTCAGTGCTTTGTTCTTTACTCAACACTGTAGGTTTGGCTTCACCCTACAGCATACACATTTTAACATCTATAGACCTTGAAATACAACCCAGCGAGTTGGACAGTTCCATACAATCACATGGTTTTCAAAGATCCAAAGCAAATACTCGTCACCTACGCCATCCAGTTTCTCCTTGTTGCATTGGTTTATCCCGTGCCTGAAGCTGGGCCATCGAACCTTCAAAAGAACTATTATCGCCATTTGTGAGTGCACTTTCCTGTGTCGAATGCTCGTGTGTTAACCTCCTGCAGCCTTGGCCGCCTCCATAGACCTCAGGATTTCCAGTTCATGGTAGATGGTATGACAAGGGTATTAAACCAACCTATCGTTGCAAACACCTCATACCTGCCTGGAAGTCATGCGTCGACAAAGTGTGCACCAGAAATAATCATGGTATGTCGCATATATCAACGGTGGTCTAATATTTACTAATTGTCCTAGTTGTTCTGGGAAATCACCCAATGCAACAAGCGGTTCCGGTCCTTTATCATCGACACGGATCGCTCACACGACTTTGTGATACTATTAATATTCTATATTGTCCAATACAAGTTAGATCCGGCCAAGCAGGGGGTAGTGAAGATGTGCGCCTTCTTACTGCAAACCCTGAGCGTGGAGCCAAATTTTGGTACCAGCCTAAACAAGAAATTCCTAGCCCAGGATACCTTGCCGGCAAGTATCAGGATCCTATCTTTTAACGGATCATACTCGGATTTTTTGATCCAGTCTATATACTCGATCATTACCACGAGTCAGGGAAAGCTATCAGCCGTTTATCCTGCTCTTTTGGCAGTCATCGCGAATATTTCAGGTTATCTTGTCAACGTTAACGCCATTACAAGTTCGAAACTCCAACATCTATTCGCATCCATGTCCGCGCCTTCATTCCTCCTCGCAAACGAAAGTAATCATGAACTCTTACAGTCGCTGCTGGAGTCGATGAATGCGATTATTGAGCACCAATACCACAGTATGTGATACGCATTTATGCTTTTTAAGAATACTAACTGACCATACAGAAAATCCAAACTTCATCTATTCCGTCATCCGGAACAGGAAACGTTTCCAAGCCTTACGGTCCTTCACGCTCGAAAGCGGACAGGCCGAAATTGAGCGACAAAACCAGCGTCGCAAAGAGTCATCAAACGAAAATGGAGACTCAGTCGAAACCGACCTACCCAGGTTTTCAACGGACAGCATGCAGAGCCCAACTACGGCTCAGCACCGTCGCCCCTCCCAGCAAAATGTGCCTCAGGAAGAGAACACATTTGCCATTGGAGACGACGACGATGATGACCACGAGACAGACGATGGCCATGCCACGACACCATCATTCTCTACGCCCACAGACCAGCCCTCGCGGGCATCATCAATAACATCCGATTTCGAAGACGCGGTTCCATCCCAGGTCCGCGGCATGTCTGAAAAAGCCCGAGGCAAAAGACCAGCAGGCACCCCAACTTTCTCACGCCAAAACAGCACAACCAGCCTCAGCGGACCAACCCAAAACGCCAACGGCCAATTCGAACCGTCCGCGCAATGGATCGAGTCCTGGCTCCCAGTTCTACCGCTCCACACCATACTCAACATCATTGACCAGGTTACTCCGCTGCTCCCACGCACTGGCTCAAATACCGAAGGAAGCACGTCTATCCTGCGCATCATCCAGGATTCGCAGCCGCATGGCATAGAGCCTAGCGACATCCGCGTCCAGTCCTTCGAGTGGTCACCACTGAGCCTAGGCTGGTACGAGTCGCTCCTGTGGAGCTTCGTATATGTCAGCGAGATGCAGGTCAGCAAGGGGACAGTAGGCGTATGGAACGGGACGTCCATCCGTCTCTTCCGCGTCCAGGAAACTGCAGCGGAAGGACCAAGTCTGGCTAGCCCGAGGGGCGCGGTCGATGCCGTGGGTAGCAACATCGTGTCGCGCATCGGGAGCATCAATCTAGGCAGGGTAGGACAGCTAGCCGTTGGAGGGAGTACGGGTAATGCACAGCAGCAGGGTAATGGCAGGGGGACGTCGCAGGGCGGGGATGGAGCGAGGGCGGCGTCGCCTAGAAGTGCGGTGGTCTGAAGGGTCGGGGTGAGTGGTTTATGTCTATCGTCCAGTGCTGGGTTTCCTTTCGTACCTGCAGTTTCAGCGCTGGCGTTCATGGGATGGGAGACCGAGCTGGACTGGGTGAGGGGGGGTTGCGATGCGATAAGCGGAACATAGTCGCGGTTATGAAATGAAATAGTCATGGTGTAGCATTTTGTCGGTTCAGAGATGGGTGATTCGAGTCGTGGGATTGGTCGCGTGGACCGTGGTTCGGACTCTACTTGTTGTCGGGATCAACCTAGTCAGGGCGACTCCAGGGTCGAACTCAACTCTACCTGGCCAGGTAGGCTGCAGCTTCAAACCCAACTTGCTCAGCTCTACCTAATCTAGTCAGGAAGACTGCAGAGTCAAACTCACTCAACTCGCCGGCAACGACTGCAGCAACCACATCCTTCGCGCAAATACTCATACTCAACCTGCCGGGAACTACTGCAGCAACCACGTCGTCCGTAGATAGTCCGTGGAGCGTGATTATCGCCCTATTATACCATCCAGCACTTACTATAACTCCGTACTTAATTGCGCCTCCCTGCTGTTGAACACCGAGCTTCCTTGCAATCCTTACTCCGTACTCCCTACTACGGAGTACTCTCCCACTATGCGGCTCCCCGCTTATCCATGGAGGTACATGCGGTAATACGGAGCCGCCAATACTTTTGGAAGTACCTCAGTGGAGAACCACAGACCCATAACTACGTAGCCCCTTGCTCCCTGTGACGTCGCTGAGGGGTCGCGAGTCAATTACCCTAAACCTTATCTAGTTTAGCCTCCTCGGAGCTGATTTAGTTAGAGCCGAAAGGTGGGGTGTGCGCCATCGGTAAAGGCAAGCATTGATAAGATTGGCTTAGATTGGCGCAGATGGGCGCCTTCCTAACCTCTCTGAGGTACCATATCGGCCCCATCCTCGCCACCATTTTAGTATCTCTACGTTAGAAAATAAAACGGCCGCTTGTCGAAATACTTGGAAACGAGATAATTTCCATGTGAGCTCCGCGTTTGTTCTGTTTGATCACTTTTTGTATACGCATCCTACCTACAAACATACACCTTTGTCGATTTTATATGGAATACCGCGAGAACCCAACATGGATGACAGTTTTGTAAAAGTTGGAGGATCTCCAGAGGAGGTTCGGACCTATAGGGCACATGTACGTAACTTTGCTGCTCTCCCTACCTTCGTTGCGGGGCAGACAGGCCAAGGACTATGCTAACAGCGGATGTAGGTATCGTCGAAGTATCTCGACCTCACGAGGAAGAAACTCGAGGTGACGCGGTTGCCGCATGATCTGACGCTCGAGAAGGGGAGGGAATGGGAGATGGGCACGCCCAAATCCATCATTGAGCCATTGGTGGACTACTGGTACGCCATGACAGCCGTCAACCCTTCATATACCCCGATTACAAAAGTACTAACAAACTGGCAGGCTCGAAACGTACGACTGGCGCGGACAAGAGCAGCTGTTCAATGATACCCTTCCTCAATTTCGCGTTTCCATTACTCCTCCTGGTGGGGAGAACAAAAAACCACTCCGCATTCACTTTATCCACATAAAGTCAGGGTCGAGGAATGCCATCCCGCTGCTGGTCCTCCCCTCATTTCCATTCACCAATCTCTCATTCTCGCCACTCTTCGCGGCCCTCCATTCTCCGGCAGATAATGGCCAGGCATACGATATCGTCGTTCCCTCGATACCGGGCCTTGGTTTCAGCGACCCGTTCAATACGTCGCCAAACGACCCGCTCCTGGCTTCTACGGCCTACATCTTCAACCACCTCATGTCAATACTAGGCTATCGCCAGTACCTAGCCACTGGCACTGGTTCTGCGGCAGCCAGCCCTGCGAACATCGACTATCACCTCCCGCGTCTAATCGCCGAGAGGTACACCTCAAATTGCCTCGGAATGCACATCATCGACCCTGCAGTTCTGAGTCCGAGTCCGACAGGTGCGCCACTGAGCTACCTGAAGTACTCGTTTGCCAAATTCTTCCACGCATCCATATTCGGATACACCGCCGCAGACTGGGCTGCATCAACGCGTCGCCCGTCGGAACAACCGGGAATGGCACCTCCCAGCCCCGCCGAACTAGACGCCACAACGGTCTCTGAGCCGCTAGATCACCCTCCGAAGAGGCCCGGTATTGACCGCCAGGCCACCGGCCCCTCCCTCTTCAAGCGACCCGTCTTCACAACCACCGATGAAGCAACACGCTTATCGAAAAGTCACCTGTCAGGCGACCTAACTCTAACCCTCGCCTACGCCCTCTGCGACTCCCCCACCGGCATGCTCTCCCTCGCCCTCCTCGGCCTCGAGCGCATATGCCCGAACCACACCCTCACCAAGGCCGAAATAACCACCATCCTCCAGCTCGCGTGGCTGCCTGGTCCCGAGGCCGCACTACGACTCTGGAGCGGCGCGGACGCCGAGGTGAGGAAGGAGGCCGCTGAGACTAGAGCCCCAAGCGGCGGGGGCTGCCCGATAGCCATCACCGCGTTTGAGGGTGCGCTTGGCGACTCTGGTAGCTTTAGGAGTCCTGTGTGGGCTGAGAATAGGCACCGCATTGTACATATTTCGCGGCGCAAGGGCCTGCCAGGCCTGCCATGGGAGAATGCCGAGACCATTGTTGCTGCTGTACGGGAACTCAGCAAGGCGGTGTGGAAACAGGATGGTCAGGCAGGGGAGCTTGGGGAGGCTGTATCGTATATGGAGGGCCGCGAAAAGCAGGCCTGGTTCTTCGATGCGGGTGAGGAGCTAGATCCTATTGATGTTGCTCTGCAGAGGCCTCAGATGTCCGAGAGGGACATGGGAAGCTCGGATACGGTGGTGCCGACGATGTGGACGCCTGAAGGGTTGGTTTCCGCTGGTGGGACATTGGACGAGCAGAATAAACAATTGGAGATGGATGAGGCGTATTACACGGACCAGGAGCTTGCTGGGACGTGGAAGGGCGACGCGAACGGAAAGCAGAGCGAGGAGCCAGTTATTCCTTCGGAGAAGTCGAAAGGAAAGCGGAAAGAGGGAGAGAAGCCGGTGAGGAGGAAGAAGGGGAGGAGGCTGCAGCGCAGGATGGGTGTCGAAGGGTGGGGTTATATCTGGGAGGAATAAGGAAGGCGTTTTTTTCAATCATCGATGCCTCGTTGCCACACTGGATCTGGCGATTGAGAAGCGAAATTGATTTTCAGCATTATGCATTATACAAGGGGTTGGGAAATTATACACTTATAAACGGTATAGAGATGGGAGAGGGAGAGATAGATATCCTTTACTTTCCTACTATAGAGTGTCTACAAGTCATTACATAGAGTGTAAACTAGAAGCACGCAGAATTGTAAATATTACTCACGTCACTTTCAAACTACCTTTAGATCCAAGCGCATGTGTAGTCTTTTAACGTGTATCGTCGATCCTGTCTGTTCTACACAAGAAACTCCTAGCCGCCGTGGCGACCCAAACCATGCACCAAAACTCAAATGGCAAAAACAGATTTACGCCGTGCACCCATCCACCGTCTCAAACTCAAGCCTCCATATAACCACAACGCACCCCCTAATCCAACTTATTAAACAACCGCCCACCAGACCCGCCCTGGCTCGTCCTCCTTCCCTTCTCGTACAACCACTTGCTGTTCAGCCCAACACTAGCCTTCCCCGCGCCGCTGGGACTCGGAGTCCCAGGTTCTCCGCTTCCGACTCTGCCCAGCGGACTTGGGCTGCCATAGCTATCTCTCCGCTGGTTATTGAAAGTCTTGTGCAGCAGCGGGCTCGCATTAGGGTTGTACGGGCTACCTCGGCCCTCCTTGCCGGGGGTACCGTTTATGGGACTATTGCGGCCGCTCAACGGGCTGCCGGAGAGCGGGGAGCTAGAGTTGGAGCCGGAGTTTCGGGGCGCGGGCGAGCGCGCGTAGCGGGGAGGAGTGATGTAGGTTGAGCCTGGGGTTGGGGGGGTGCTGGAGGCGGGGAGGCCGAGGAGAGAGCGCTGCGCTGGAGTGAGGGGGATGTCGGCGAGGGTGTCTTTGGGGCGGAGGAGGGGGAGGATGGCGATGAGGATGTTGGCCAGGAAGAGGAGGCGGAGAAGGTTGTAGATGTATTGGGGGTAGGGCTGGAGGCTGGTGGTGAGATCGATTATGGATGGGAGTCTGGAGGTTCGCGGGTCAGTGGGTTGTCATGGAGGAGGTAGGGCGACGATGGGGTCGGCTTACTTTGATTGGATGAAGTTTTCTCCAATCCAGCAGAAGAGTAAACTCCCAACGTTGTAAACCACCGAGCGGACATTGCGGTCGGAGAACGTCGTGGCATTTTGGCGGCGCGCAATTTCAGCGAAACGTGGATGTTGCCATGTTCCTGTTTGGGGCGTGGATGGTGTTGTTTGCGCAGTTGGCGTTGAAGGGGCTTTTGAGGGGGTTGAAGGTTTCATAACAGAGGCCGACATGATGACCCCTCAAGACTTTCTATTACACAGGTGCTTTGTCTCGAGTTTCCTCACTACTGCATTGGGGGAGGTCGTTGATTTATGTTGCTATGGCTTGTCAGTCGCTATCTTGACATTGGGTGGCGAGAGTAGACAAATACCTTCCGATTCGGTTAGCTGGGCCTCTTTTCAGGTCGTGCAAATCGAATTCCTGCGTGGTTAGTACTTCGTCGAGATTATCATTATAGTCGTTGATCAGTTGTACCCATCCGGAATGCTTGAGGCTTTGTTTTGTTATGGCTTGAGATTCAAAGCTGGCCCCTGTAGCGCTAATAATTCTGCCACCCATATCCGCCTTCGGGGGAGTCGGGCGCTGCCACACAAGTAAAGCGCTACATCAGTGCCCATCGATCAAGCTCGACAAGATTCCCTTGCAGCTATCTCATGTGGCTTAAACTAGTTCTTTCTCAACATTTGTTGCCCAGTTCATACTCATTACCGGCAATATGGTAACCTTCGATAATATGCTACTCGCGACGGACGAGCTCGTCACTGGCATCTTCAGTGACTGGGATGTTTACTCCACGGGCCTCGTTGCCGGTCTTATCATATTTATTACGGTCCTCACGGTCTGGGGAAGGGACCCTGATACCCACCCTATGCTACTGTCGCGACAGGCGCAACCTTCACCAGTTCGGAATCCAGGAGAGTCGTCGGTCTACAGGTCTCATTCTTCGCCCCATGGCATGGAATTAAACACTGGGTTGAATGTCAAAGACCCAGGACAGAACAAATGGTCGAGGGGCCGCAACGGAGACCTAAGAGACGTTTGGAGGAAGGCCGTCAGAGGGAGAACTGACCCCGAGGGCAACCCTACTGGCGAAAAAGGACGCATTATTACTATCGTGGGCACGGAGCAGACCGTTGACCATGATCTAGGTAAGCTTCCTCTTGACCTCTGCTCTGTGGTTACACCATCTAATGTAAAACAGATGAGGTCTCGAAACAAATCAACATTATCGGCCAATATCTTAAGCACCATGGCGGAAGCCGTGTGGCAATATACCTTCCGAACTCAATCGAATTACTTGCAGCGCTTTTCGCGTGCACATTCTACGATTTAACGCCCATCCTTCTGCCTTATGACCAACCCGCACAAGTTGTTGTCGACATGCTGAAGCTTTCCGGGGCGGATACATTGGTTACAGCTGTGGGAACTCTACCATTCGATGCAGTCACCAAGGACTACGCAGGATTAAAGAACCTGATCTGGGTGGTTGACGAGGGCAGCAAGCACTTGGACTGGGACGAGATCCCAACGGGTTCCGGGGGCGCAATCAACGTTTCTACATGGCAAGAGGTTGTTGAAGAGCAATCTACCGTCTCATCTGAGCTTCCGCCACTCGACAAAACCTCACCAAAGAATGTCCTTTCGTTCTGGTTTCCTGAGAATAACGAGCCTGGGGAATTGGTCGAATACACTCATGGCAATCTCGTGTCCGCCATCTCCGCCCAGATCTCTGCTATCCCGACCTCCCAGAAAATCGGTCCCTCCGACCTTTTCTTCCCATCCGACTCGCTGTCTTCGAACTACACTCTTGTCCTCACCCTGGCCGCTTTGTACTACAATGCTTCTTTGGCCCTCAACTCAGTCGCTGGCCGTGAAACTGACCTCCGCAACGCCACCCGTGGCGTCTCCCCTACTATAATCGTAGCATCGGCACACACGCTTGCCCAAGTCCATGCTAACACTGCGGCCAAACTGTCCAATGTTGTCTATAACCTTATCCACTGGTTCCAAACTCGCGCGCTTACCGAAAATGGCGTGATGCCTGTTGCCTCTATGTTTTCACGACTCAATGACGGCCTAAAGCCAGCCATCGGAACGACTCCGGGAAAGCTGCGCTTGATTTTCGTCTCTGAGCAGGCTGGTGGCAACTCGCCGCCATTGAGCGCACTGGCTTTGAACGACTTGAGAATATTCACAGGTGCCCGGGTCGTATATGCTTTAACTGCACCAAAGGTTGCAGGTGCAGTGACACAGACCTCGTTTTACGATTATCGAGTCGATCCTAACGAGTCAGGGCAATACTCACACTTCGGAGCCCCTGTCAGCAGTGTGGAGGTACTATTGAAGGATACCAAACATAGGAAAGTAACGGACGAAGAGATACAGGGAGAGGTAAGCTTACTTGACCCCGTTGATGTGACACTGCTAACAATGACTAGATTGTTGCCAGAGGCCCAGCCGTTGTTGGCGGCGAGGCTAGCCTGGGGATAGTTGGAAGAATCAATGAAGATAATACGCTTGCGTATCTATAAACGCGAGGCTATGGCTGGCCTTTGATGAGTGTGGCGAAATGTAAGCAATGTAGGGCTGGAAGGTACCATTGTTCGATCACATTTAAAGTCAAAAGGTTAAAATACTTATGATTTCTGTTACTATTTTTGCACGAAGTTATACCCAGTTGCAGTATACAATCGTGCTCTATATTGGCTCTTTGCGACTTCATCATGCTTAAAAGTTGATTTATGAAAGCTGGCAAATTTATGGGAAAATGCACAGCCAGTTCATCTATACGCGATCATATTGCATGCACACAGCCCCTCATCCCATCAATTCGTCGCTCTTCTCCGACTTTTTATATTCTCCCTATCAATGGCCGCTTGTTCCATCACGCATAGACTCATGACGTTGCCGCACCAATCCCCGCTGTCTGACCCCGCATCCCTGCCACCCTGCCATCTGCACCGTGCGAGAACAGCACATCTTGCATTACTTAGGTGCTCCCATCCGCCCATCTCTCAACAATCCTTTGTCTCCCTGTCCGGATGAGAATTATATTGGAGCACCGCCGGGGCGCTGCACAATGGCAGTCACAAACTCGAGCTCTGACTCGGCGCAAATGGCGCATGCGGCAGTAAGCAACCAGAACGGCGCGGCTATGAAAGCAACGCGATCCTCGGTGGCTTCCCACCATCGGAGGCGGTCGCTACCACTGAATTTCCAGGCGAATCTCTGGAGCGGCGATTCGCACCTGATCTCGACCTCATCCAAGGCTGAGATATCTCTCGTCGAAGGCGCTGGGGTTGCGCAACGCGAACATACCCCAAGCCTAGACCATCCATTCGCAGTGCTCCACCAACTGCATGCTTCCACGCCACCGCGATCTCCGTCGAGGTTTCCCAATCCCGTGAATGCGGACTTTTCGTCTCATCGATACACGAAGTCTGCCAGTGCCCGTAATTCTACGTTCTCGCAGCCCGTGATCGTGAGGACCTACTCCTCTCCCTCCTCTCGCCCATTATCGCGACAGACGTCGTCGCCTCGGATTAAGAAATCAATCTACAAAATGACGAAGGCCGAGCTTCCCCCGGTTGAGGCATTCACGTTTAAAGGAATTATGGATAGCATCCAAGGCTCCGTGGCAGATGACTTGGATCGTATCGCCGAGATCTGTGCGAGGAGCAGGTACAGCTTGAGCAACCAGTACGAGGTGCACATGCCGCCTCACGGTGAAGGCGAAGCATTCCTACGACCCGTAGGAGATGAAGAGATTGGCAGGACTACTCTTGCAGGAAGGGCAAGAGCGGGGAGGAGGCCGAAATCAAAGGCGTTTGATACGCTTGAAACGATATATTCGAGCAGCAGGAGTAGCGAAGAGGAAAAGACAAAGAAGAAAAGCGCAGGAGCGCTTGCAGAAGAAGTAAGAGGGAGGCAGGCCCGAAAACTAATTGGCGAAAGTAGCAGGGATGAGGAAGCAACAGATGCGGATGCGGATAATGAGCAGTCCGAAGTTAACGGCAGCGGATACGGTCGACGGAAATCGATGCAAAGGCACAAACAGGCACGCTCACAGTCTACAACATTTGCTTCCATGGTCATGGATAGCGCGCAAGCGTCGCGCAGCGAAGCCGGATCCCACCATGCCAACCCATCGTCTCTGGTCAGCGAACCTCTCCTTCCACGAACGAGCAACACGCTCGAGCGGAAGATCCAAGGAGAATCCATACCGTCCGACCCTCCAGCGGCTATAGCACCTCCGCCATACGTGCCGAAATCTTCAATGGCTATTACCCCTCACGCGAGATTCGCAATGCCGATCGATCAGCCCGAAATGAGGGCATCTGTGCTCGCGAATTTCTCGAGCTGGCTGCCGTGGAATAAATCATCTGAGAATGGCGATGGACCTGTCTCTGCACAAGACTCAATGCGCCAGAAGGCGATGTCAAGTGCAGAGGGCAGCTTGCGGCAGCTGTTGGGACCGCAGGACACTGATCGCAGCGATCGTAAAGGCAAAGGGGTGAACCGCGAAGTAGGATGAGTGACTACGGGCTGTTAAGAGAATTATATTCGTTGGGGAGTAAGGAGCCGAAGATCAGAGATCGTGCGGAGGTCTAGGTTGATATGTGATTCAGACTATCTAAGGTTTTCACGGTTATTGATACGATAGGCAACCGAAATAATAAGTTCTGCACTTGGGGGTCTGAGGCTCTGCCTCCATGAGCCATCACAGCGCATTTGATGCTCTGGCATAGAATTGCGACTTAAAAGCCCCCAGAGAAAACTAGACTCAAAGGTCTAAGACTAGGACAGCCACTATTCAGCCCTATATATGGAAAGGACGATTACCAAGCACCCAGTCGCAGCTTCCTCAGGACTTCCAATCGATGTATATGACAAGAACGATTACCAAGCAACTTAGTCGCAGCTTCCTCGGGAGTTTCAAGTAATATATATGGAAAGAACGATTACCAAGCAACTCAATCGCAGCTTCCTTAGAACTTTCAAGCAAAATATATGGAAGGCACGATTACCAAGCAAACTCAGTCGTAGCTTCCTCCTATCTTTCAAGCGATATATATGGGAAAACACTTGCGTGGAACTGGATTGTCAGAAAAGGGATGGGAACAGGGCGGTTGGTTGCGGAGCGAATAATTTACATCGACGAGAAGATAATTTATGCATATCGTAGTTCTACCACCTTGTTAAAACTGCTTTCTACCAAACTTATTGTTCATATCATTCGTATTTTCAATGTCATATAGATATACCTATTCAAATTTGCTATACAGCGCTTTCCAACACCCCAAAATGTAGTAACCCCATACCACGGCGCCCCCAAACACAAACCAGCCTTTCAGTTCCAGAACCAACCCTTCTTCTTCCCATTCTCCACTTTCTCATTATCCTTTCCAGGTTCGCCATTAGCCGGTTCCACATATCCATTCCTATGTACTTGTTTATTCCCTGACGGCGACTGGATATGTGATGTTTCCGTGACTGATTTTCGGCCGTCTTCGAAGCGCTTCTCGATGATTACCTTTGTCCGCACTGTTCCATCTTCATCCGTGTGCTGGGTTGTGGATGTCGATGAGGAAATCACTCGTTCGTTCTTAGGCAGGCTCGATGATGTTGATCCAGTGGGCGGCTCAAGGCTGCCGTCCCTCGAGTTTTTGATATCCGTGGTGCTCGAGGAATGTTGCTCAGATCTTCCGCTTCGGTCTGTGCGATCAGCTTCATTGAAAACATCCCTGATGGCCCGTCCTTCTGATTCTAGTCTGGCTAAAAGCTCGTGAATGGTGCTCCCGACACTCTCGCCACTTCCAGCGGAGCCTGAACCAGGCGTGAAAAACCGCTCATACATGTCTTGTTCTGTCTCTGCTAGATATGACTCGGATAGTCCGTAGCCATGTATGTGTGATATAAAATTTTGAAGCACCATCGCTATTGGCGAAAGCGTCATTTTACATATTTCCTCAGAGAATAACCCTAATTCACGTTGTTCAGGAAAGGGTTCCTCTTGCAAAATGTTCTCGTTTACCAGGGTTGTTCCCATCCACATCATGCCAATATCTGCAGAAGACATTTTTGTAATGGCGCGGGGAAATAATCCATACCTCGGGCCCGGCCAGTCGCTTTGCAAACTATAGATTGCGTTTATCATTCTCTCGAACGGGTCACCCGATATGTCCCGCATTGGCTTGCCAGCGCTTTCTCGTAAGAGGTCTTGGAAGGCGTCACAGTAAGTAAATTGATCTTTATCCCACCCAAATTGGCCGTCATTTGGTCGCAGTGGCGACATATCCGTCAAATTCAGTGGCGAATAAGACGAGAACAGCAAATAAGGCACCACTGACTTGTCGGGAAATGCTGCTGTCTCTATCCCCCCATAGGTTGTCCGCAAGTCTATAAGGCTAGCATAGAACCTCTGTTGTATGCCCTCTTGTACTCCTCGACCGGATGGTTCGTAGCGCCAACGAAATTTCTGGCCGGGATGAAGCTCCAGCCACGGATGTCCTCTGGTAGAGCGCTTAACGCGGTCAATCATAGGATCGTCGAATGCAGAAAAAAGGTCGTAGTCGTCATCATCATCGTGGTGTGATGGTCCAAATGCATCGTTGCCTCCTGGAGATTGCCCATGAAACTTCTTGACGGGAATCTTGACCGCTTCTTCCGATGTATTCTCAGCAGCATCGCGATGTTGGCTTTGCCATCGCGAATCGTCCTGGTTTCGGTGCGAATTGCCTTCTAATTCAGCCCAGCGACCGTTGCCGCCGTTGGGAGTTCGCGAGAGGATCGTGGGTAAGCCGATGATGCCCTGGAGCACTGACCCGACGTGGTTATCGACCATATTTCTGAATTTGACGAACGGGTTCTCGGTAGAGTTTGCGGAGTCGGACATGCCGTCGTCACGGGGTGAGTTGGAAGAAGGCATGTCGTCGCATTGAATCGAGGAGTGTTGGGTTGCTCGTGGTTCTTGTTGAGATGTTGGTGAATCTGGGGAAGCCAGGGTGGGCTGGGTGGAGACCCAAGGCGATGTGACGGGCGGCTGGAGAGATCAAGGGTCCGGGTGTGGATACCTTACCGACGCACCACGTATTCGTGGAAGGGTCTGAAGATGGTCCCAGAACCGTACAGAACGTCTAGAACGCCACCTAAATACTCAGACCGTCGAAAATATGGATCGAGCGTCGTGTGGTCTTATAGTAGTCTAGAATATATAATAGTTCTACGAATAAGACAGCTATTTTAATTAGAACTGTCTTAATATATGTAGAAAGTCGTAACTAAATAATGAATATAATTATATAGTAGTAGCTTTAATAACATACCCCTATGTAATACACGGAGGAACGACTATCCTAGACTAAACCTTACATAAAACGACTATATTTTATACTTAATTAATTATAGTGTTACTATATAGAGCTATAGGAGTATACTAAGCTTTCTACCCTACTATAATTAAGGGTAAAGACAGTCTATTATTAGGACTATTATTTATATATAGACTATATTATATTATAATAGTTAAATTCCTATCTACTATTCTAAAGTTTTAACTATATAGGTTGAAGCTACTGTCCTAGATTTTGGACAGTCTTCGGACCGTTGTACAGGCCGCCTAACCGTGGGATGACCTTCCCAGGCCGTCCGCCGACCCTACTCCCAATATGTGGCGCGCCGGTAAGGTAGCTCCACCGAGCTTCATAGGATTCATAGACCCTCCTCCCAGACCAAAAAATGGCAGCTGTTTCGGGGCCCAAATCCCTCAGCTAACTAGGGGTTTGGACAGATCCCCCGATCGAATATAAGTAGTATGTAGGCTCCGTACAATAGTGTCGCAGTTTAACCCTTCTGTTATTTCCATGTACTGCATTGCATATACTGTGAGGTCTTCTTGCTCCCAGCGCTTTGCTCAGTAACAAGGACGGACATCACCCGGAACGAGTATATCAGACTAGTTAATTGAATAAATTGCACACTACTTGCAGTAAGTTATGCAATCGGATTAAATATAGCGTCTGTGCGAAATAAATATTTGATATGTTCCAGGCCAGCCGCCAATGCTGCTCGTTGGTGAATGGACTAGACCATTCACCAATGGCCTAGGCCACCCATAAATACGAGCATTGGTGGGTGGCCTAGGCCACCCGTAAATGTAAGCAGAGTAGCGGTGAGTAGAGTAGCGGTGAGCACGAACATGTAGATAGCCTCAAATAATACACTTCGAAAACCTATTAACTACAACAATATGGCTACTATTGCTGCTATTAATCCGTTTCCTAACGACGTACGTGCTGCATTTGATTCTTATATTAAGAGTCCACAGTATAGTAAGCGTAATAGAGAGCGGATTCCATACGCAAAATGGTGCCAAATGTGTATATTCCTTACCGACTCGACTTTGAAGCCACAGAACCCTACAGAATCAAACTTAAGGCACCGTACTCTTACAAACTTCCATCTTATAGATGAGAAGCTATATCGGAACCCTGATTTAGTTCATAAAGAGCCACGATATGTAGTTCTAGAGAGTGAAGCTCTTGATCTTATTATTAGTGAGCATCTACAGCTTCTACATGCAGGACGGGACAAAGTATGGGCATCTGTTCAACAGAAGTACTACGGAATTAGTCGACAGGAAGTAGCTTTTGTCCTTAAGCTCTGCAAGAACTGTGTTCTAAATCGGCCTGCTACTACTAAAGCTCCTTTAGTTCCAATTATCTCTAGCCAAGCATGGGAAAGGGTCCAAATCGACCTAATTGATATGCGCCACGAGCCTTCAGGGCAGTATAAATGGATTTTACATATAAAGGATCACTTCTCAAAGTATACACAGCTATACCCATTGAAAAGCAAGCACGCAGAGCCAATTTCAGACTGCTTTGCTCAATTTATTGCAGCTTTCTTACCTCCGAAGATTATGCAAGCTGATAATGGAAAGGAATTTAAGGGAGCTCTCCTTATTCTACTCCGGAAGTATGGAATCCAGGTGGTAAATGGAGCGCCACGGTCGCCACAAACCCAAGGCCTAGTTGAGCAGGCTAATGGAGTTGTTGAGAATAAGCTCCGGGCATGGAAAATGGACCATGGGTCTACTGAGTGGAAGGATGGGCTACTTGAGGTTATGCTTGCAATGAACACTCAAATCCACTCTACAATTGGGTGCGCACCAGCTGAGCTGCTGTTCCGAGACAGGAGCTCTCATATTAACTGGCTTAATAGCCAGGCCCGGAAGGATCTCTCAATTGGAGTTGAGCAGGAAGACCCAACGATGGCACCAATATTTGAGAGTGAGCTCCAGCCTGAGCTTGAGTCGGAAGCTCTAATCGACCCACGGCTCCGGCAAGAGCTAGAGCTCGAGCTCAATTCTGGCTCTGAGCTTGAGCTAGGGCGAGAGCTCAATTCTGAGCTCCAGGCTCGAGCCGGAACTCAAGCTCGAGCTCAGACCAGAGCACAGCTCAGAGCCAGAGTTGAGCTTAGGGGCTCGGCGGAGCTGGGCTCTGGCCTGAGCTCTGGCTCGAGTTCCGGCTCGAGCCTGGAGCTCAGAATTGAGCTCTCTAGCTCAGAGCTCAATTACGAGCCTAGCTCTGGCCCTGAGCTTAGGCTTGAAATAGAGCTCAATTCCGAGCTCCGTCGTCGAGCTCCTACTCGAGCTCAGGCCCGGGCTCTAGCTCAACTCCAGGCCGAGCCAGAGTTCATTCGCGAGCTCGAGAGCTCAGGAATTAGAGCTCGAGCCCCTGAGCCTATAATTGAGCTCTCTAGCCCAAGGCTCAATTCTGAGCCTGGCTCTGAGCTTGAGCTAGAGCTCAATTCAGGACTCCAAGCTCAAGCTGGGCTCGGAATTGAGCTCTCTGGCTCAGGGCTCAATTCCGAGCCTAGCTCTAGCTCTGAGCTAGAGCCGGCTCGAGAGCTCAATTCCGAGCTCCGGCGTGGGACCCGGGCTCGAGTGCCAGCTCAGCCTAGGACTGAGCTTCAGGCTACACCCGACCCTATAATTGAGAGAGCTATAACAGCTACTCAAAGGGCGAGGGTTTCTATGATACGCAAGTATACAAAGAAGCATGATATTCAACACTTTGATATTGGAGCTATAGTCTCTATAAAGATCCCTCGGCCTGATAGAACTTCAACTGATAATAAGAGGCTATTTGCACGAATTCTAGAGGAGCCTTACCCTCATAGATATCGGGTTCTTACATATTCTGGCATTATACAACGCCTTATCCCTACAAAATCACTTGGAGTTGTAGAGCAAGCTCTATGGTCTAATATTATAATTCCTACTTCTACAAAGCAAGTAGCCTTAGGGCTTGCAGCTAGAGAGGCTTCTACAAGTGCTCGGGTTGGAATATCATGTCAATGCAAAGGGCAGTGCAGTACAAAGAGGTGCCGGTGTTATAAGGAAGCTAAGGAGTGTAGTGTACACTGCCATAACGATGATCATGACTGTGGCTACTTATCAGGTCTAGCTATACGTACAGAAATAGCTTTAGTTGAGAGACCAAAGCGGAAGCGGGCACGAGCGGATACAGTAGGAAACACTATTTAGAATCAATTTACTATTGCCTACTTACATTTACGGGTGGCCTAGGCCACCCACCAATGCTCGTATTTATGGGTGGCCTAGGCCATTGGTGAATGGTCTAGTCCATTCACCAACGAGCAGCATTGGCGGCTGGCCTGGAACAGATATTATGTTTTAAGAATTTTCCTTAATTGAGATTATAGATCTGGCTTTGTAGGTCAAAAGTATACTAACAACTGAGATTAAAACAGAAACGAATGAATGAATGTTACCAAATGCCCTTTAGTTGGCTTTTGCTCCTATCGCAGAACCGCCATTAACAGCCATGGTGGTTTTTTATAGGGTATAGGGCCACTTATGGCCATCTATCGAGTATTTGACGCAGGCCTCTCTAATAACGCTGTTTAGACACGACTCATAATAATTCATCTCATCATGTTCTTCGCAGAAAGTAGAGTGATATGTGAGCTCTATGTCGCTGAGGTCACAGATAGGAATGTTAATGAAGAACGTGTCCCCAAGCGTTGACACTACCTCCTCTTTGCTCCCCCCTATGTTACCGATAATGGTCTGCATAATGCTTAAGCTGCGCGGCATAAAGTTTCTCGCTGTCTCTTGGGTTCTAATTGCCGATTCGACTACTTGTCTTAGTGAGAGACCAAAGCCTTCGAGTGTTTCGTCGTTTGCACCATAACCGGCGTTAAACATGACATTTCGATCTCCCCAGGCTATCTGTTGGCAAAGTTAGTTGATTTAGCATAAATACAGGAGAATAGTAGCCGACTTACTACTAAGTAGTTGTTGAACCCATCTTGTTCTGACCCCTTTGGGCAGTAAATTCTACCTGACAAAATTTCATCATGCTTGTCTCCGCCAAAACAAGGATCGAAAGTGAAGTCGTCGACTGGGAATATACCCCCATTTTCAGTATCGTAAAATACTTTTCCACGAGGAATTTTGGCAATGAATACTTTCTGGGTGTTCCAGAGCTCGCTGATGACTGGCGCCAGTATCATAGTTCTTAGCAGGTCTGGTGTTGTGTCTGTTTGGGGAATAAGCGCAACATCCTCAGTCGTAAATGCCCCCGATATCAAAGCCTTAGCGAGAGCGGTGCCCGCTTCCACGTCTCCTTCTGCTGGCAGCGATGAGAACAGTGAATTGAAATAGTGACTGCTCGCTTTGTCGGCTTCAGCAATCAATTTACCGAAGTTAGATTGCAGGTCGGCAAATGATGTGAAACGCGGGTCCTCAAGTTCGGCCCCTGCACTTGAACCAAGTACCCCACCTACAATTCCCAAGACGCCGATTGCCGCATCCAAGGCAGGTCCAGCAGGCCCAGCAAACCCAGATAACGATGTTAGAATCCCACCAACAATAGCAAGCCATGCACCAGCGCCTATATCAGTAGAACCTGGATTATTGCTTGCAAGGAATTTTTGGGAAATTGAGGCTATAGACAAGGAAGTAATAAACTCGCTCCTGTGAACGAAAATCCTGTAGCTCTGGAGGAAGAAGGCATAGTTTCTCATATTCCAGAGAGTGAATATTCTTTGATAGTGATCCTCGCAATCCTCTAACTCATAGTCGGGTTTCCGGCAGAGGTAATCGATCCTTATAGTTCAACAAATTAGTAATTCAATATTCGCTTGCCTTCAAATATATTGCCCACTCTTACCTTTTACAAGTCGCATCCCATTCAAAAACGTAATCTTCGACGTCGCCATTGAACCTTGCTATAGCTAGAGGAATGCTATGTTCACCTCCCGCGGATGATCTCGGCCATCCTCCGGGCCTCAAACTATACACTCCAGACCTGCACAATTGTAAGTATAGCACTAGACAAAGGCGCGGCAAGTCAGGATGGCTCGCATGGAGAACCTTACGTTCTTTCGAACCATTCGCCAGTTCCTAATTCATTCCAAAGTTCAGTATTCCAGAAGGCAGTTGGCTTGCTACAGAATGCTTTGCCAGGATTATCATCATCGGGTGGATCTGTTGGGTCGACACTTCCGCCGTCGTAAACTGGTAGTCCAGGATTGGTGATTTCACCATCGTCACCCCCACGAGGGCAAAGGTTAAACCAGGCAAACCCCTACAACCACCACAGTTAGGGGACAATCTTGACGGGGGATTTTTTTTTTAGGGACACAGAGATGATGGTATAAACTTACAAAAGCAGTCCTTGGATGGACGTCAACCATATCCGCCCGCCCAACGCCGCCTAGATTTGGGAAATGCAGGTTTGGGCCACTAGATGACCCCAGATACAACTTTCCTTGTGGCTCCCATCGGAACCTGCTTCCAGAAGCGAGTTTATCGGGGGGCAGTATACCTTTGTTGTACCAAACCGAGGTGTCTCCGTTAAACTTGTCAACCCAAAGGAAGTCTGCTAACCCATCACCTAAGAGAGTTACTGTAAGAATTTGATGCTACTTTTACCTCGGGGTAAACATACCATTCACATCAGCAAATTTATGATTTGCGCGATCTTTCTGCACACTAAATTTAACCTGTCCGACATATTCCATGGTTTTATCACCGTAGTTTAGCCAAGCTTCGGTTCTCCCATCCGGGGCCATGCAAAGATAGTCAACACGCTTGCCACCGCTAAAGCCCACCAGTCAGTTGCGCTGAATGACTAGTAACTATGAGTCGGATAGGCACGAACCTGATATTCGCAAACCGGGCAGCGACGTCGTAAAGCCCAACACCCCAACCCTTCCTACATTTGGCACTGTTTGGAATGACGGTTGGAGAAGCAGCATACTCGAAGCCGACGCCAGCCGTGAATTTCGTAAACCAAATCGAAAGTTCGCCAGTGTGCTTGTTAACGCAAATGATATCGGCCTTTCCATCGCCGTCCCAGTCGCCGAGGTGCAATCCCTTCCGGTCACAGTTCGTATGGAGAACCGTCCCCATTGTTTCCCACTGGTCACCGCCGTATCTGCTGGTATCGGGAGGAACATTTTTGTTTCTGAAGATGCTTATTTTGCCATCGTGAGTAATCCAAACATAGTCGTCGTTGCCATTGCCAGTCATGTCACCCCAATGTGCGCCGTCGCCTAGAAAATTAGACGAGGTTCAATAATTGTCCTGCAGTGGAATCTTTCTAGATAACTTTACCTTTCAGGTATCTTCCTCCCGATCCAACGTTTCTCCAGGCTTTTAGATTGGCCGTGCCGCCCGCAATATCGACAAAGACATACTGAGGTGTGATTTTAGAACCCATTTAATGAAGTTTTCGGGTGAAGATATGCTGCACTTACATCCGCTCTCCCACTGTCGTAAAGTTTCCCAAAAAGAATATTCTGGTGGCCTCCAGTGTCTCGGCCCATTCCGCCATGGGTTTGACCAGATGGATCCCAATATGGCGCCAGTCCATCACCCCCATCACGTTGGTTGATGTAGGTTGTAACCGCCCCATTTGGATCGAGCCATAGCCAATCGTCGCGAAAGCTGCACGTCAGATTTTAGCTCGCATATTCATCTTTAGAGCAATAAATGCTACTCACTCGCCGTTAAGGTCCGCTACCATGTCAAATGTCAGCCTCGTGAACCTTACTGAGCAACGTGCGACAGATCGGATTACTCTCACTTACCAAAAACCACGCCTGTGAGGTCACCCATGCCTCTCCCGGGTGCAACTAAACCCAAACTTTGCCAATACGAAGCAGCATCGCCAAGACCGCCATTACGCCAGCAGCGAATATCACCGTTGGAAGCCGCCACACAGTAATCCAATCGTCCGTCACCATCGATGTCTACAAAATAGATTAGTGGCTATTTACCGGTATCGTAATGATAGTAATTCTAACCTGCGAGTCGGACGTTAAACCTGCTGTATCCACTTATACCAAACTTGTACTAAAGTCATGTCATTAGCAGGGATATATATCTGTTACCCATGGTGTGCAACTCACTGTGTTGCTTAGATACGAGAATTGAGGTGGATTTCCGCCGTTGTTAATCGATACTTTCCTAGCTCGGAGATAAGTATAAATCTCCCGCTAGATTTGGCGGAAACTTACATGTCTCCCGTTTCCGTGATACAAATGAAGTCATCGAGTCCATCATTGTTCTAATCCGAATTAGACATTAAACGAAACCAGTGCTAGGCACATGCCAACACAAGGAGGAAGCGATGAAACCTACCACGTCACCCCAGCGGATTCCTATACGAAATTGTCAACATGTGTGCCTAGATTTGGGAGAAAGGGGGGCTAGAAAACTTCAAATGACTGTTGGACATGCATACCTGCTATTGTACAAAATTGACCCACACCAACGTTCTGCAGGCTGCCAAAGTCGCCATTACCATTGTTTACAAAAAGTTGTATGTCGTCGGAATTCTCATGGACACACACAATGTCATCACGCTCTCCCCCACGGTCTGCACTATACTTATTAACTAGCTGGGCGAGATAAAATCTATCACCAGTCGAGACCTTCTTCGTGAATATTGTTCCCATTGAGACGGAGGCGTGCTTATATGGGCCGTCGTTGCCAATGATGGAGGAGCTAGCATGGAGAACCTGTACACCGCTGAGGGAAGCGGCCGAGCCACTTCCAAATTTTTTGGGACATGTGTTGCCGCTCAAGTCATCATCTTTGAATGTAACATCAGTGCTTGGCGGCCTAAGCCAGTCATTCTTGAGAGCTTCGTTGATGGCACTAGTCCAAACAGCAGCCATCGCCTTGAAACCCTCTGGAGTTGGATGGGTTTTAGTGCCATTGTCTTCTTCCCAAATATCTTTCATGGTTATAAACGTCCCATCGTTCATTTCGGCTAATACGACGTGAAAATTTTGATCTTTGAATTTGCGGTACAGGTTGCGGTATTGGTTGTTGATGTTGTCTATGTTATCTGACGCGGGTCTACCATCGCCAAGCATCTGGCCATTGGGAATGAGAGTTGAAAGGACGACAACTGTTTGCGGAGACTGTGCAAAGCATTCCAAGATCATGTTCTCCATACGTATGCCAGCTCTACTAATATCGAAATCCTGTGTGGCGTCATTCGTGCCAGCATTAATCAGGATCACATTAGGTTTGTATTGTCGGAGAGAAGGCGTGGCGACATCATGAATATCGTCGATCTTGTATCCTGGGTAGCCCTCGTTATCCTGTCATTGTCTAGTTAACATGGTGGCGGGTAGAGAAGGGACTATATGTAACTTACGGCATCCTGCATGTCACCAGATAGCTGGGAGCCAACCATGTTTACCTTCCAACCTTCGAATCGTAACTGATCTCGAAGTGGTTTGCGGTAACCGTTTCCATTGGAGCCTGGTGAGGCTGGTTGGCCTTTTGTGATGGAGGCACCGAGGGGCATGATACGAAGATAGAAATCTCCAGCGCGCCGACTGAGGCCATGGTCGTATGAATACGAGGGGTTGTTTTCGAATGGTACGGCACCAATGGGAAGGAATAGAGAATATAGCAGGCCAAATCTGGCGAGCGCTACTTTAAAGCATACCATGTCGCCGATTGACCACGTGACGAGACGTGTGTGGTCAACTTCGTTCCGAGAGCGAGAGCTTCCACATTAAATACTCTGTGAGGAGGAGATGGTATCATATATTTCTGTTGTCTAGCTACGGAGGTAGAGTGAACCCGGCAGGTATGTGGTAAGATGATAGTTGCTTGGCAACAACAGGTCACGCATTCTGCATTTCATCGTTCCGCTATGCATCATGCCCCTTAACTTTATTATTGCCGGCAAATGTCCGAGGATTACCAGGGATCTATCTTGAGAGGCTCTCTACAGGATCTTGCTGATGCATCCTATGCGGCTTAGGAGAGGAACAAAGCGCAATGGTTCAAGATCGCTGCCTGGAAGCGAAGTAGCAGGAATCCTTATGCTAAATTCTCACCTATCAAGAGACAGGTGAGAATTTAGCATTAGCTTGGCACTAGCAGCAACGTAAAATAGCGGGAATCCTAATGTTAAATTCTCCCCTATTTCTTGATAGGTGAGAATTTAGCATTAGCTTGGCACTAACCAAAATGCTACGCAGGTCGGGTCGTCTTCCGCACCCAGTCTACTAGGTATGGGGTCTGACATGAGGTTGCCGAATATTAAGTCCTACTAAGGTAAGCGTCCATATTTTTAGCACTGCGAGGAAAGAATTCTCTGGCGATCAACATTGGCAGTGTCCTTGGCAGGAGGGTTGTTCCTAAGTACCGTACGAATTACTTTGTAAGCGCAATAGTTCAAGATCGCTGCTTAAGGTAGAATTGCCGGAAATCTCTGAAAAATTAGCATTACTTTAGTAGATTAGCACTAGCAGCAATAGAACCAATCAGTTTGTTACAGTACTCAGAATGCTGGGTAGTCTGCAAAGTTCGGCCATTAAGAGTCGGGCAGTCTATCAGGTAGACGGCTAACATGGCATCGTCGAATGTTGAGCCCTACTGAGGTAAGCGTGTACATTTTTAGCTTTATAGTACAAGAATATTGCAGCAATCCACATCCTTGGTATTTTTGGCAGGAGGGTTGAAGTGAACGGACACTCAATGCTGTTAATGACGGCCCGACTTTTAATCTCGCCCCTATGACCAGGGCCCCAATGAACTGGCCCCCATAAAGTAAGATGAGAAATACGTTCTTTAATATAAGCTATTACTTTTTAGATGAAAAAGGCATTGTTATTTTCACCCGGGCTAGCCAAGTACTGTAGCGTTTGGTTTGCTCACAACTCGACCGCTACAGGGTTACTTTTTACCCACAGGGTTAATTTTGCAGCGTTAATGGTACATCCGACGTGGCCGCCTTGGTGACAACGTCAGCATTCACAACTTTTGTTTGCACGCATTGACGCACAATTTATCCTCTGCTAACTACTGCAAGCAATGTCGACGGAATGAACAATCTCCGGGCTTTTGATTTCAAATCGCTGTTATCTAGTAGAGCTCTTTTACCTTCATCCCTTCGAGGTAAAGAGTGTTATTCTATTAACTCAATTTCTACCATAATTCATCTGATCTGGAAGTGAGAACCCCCACAGTTATCATCATACGCACTAATAACTTTCCTCATTCGATGATGCTACTGCATCTATCTACTATTAGTACCTTAACTAATAAACTAGACAGCTGCCGCTCTCTTCAATGTGTTTCTCGCGGTGCAGATTCAAAGATATTCTTAGGACGCTAACAATGTAGTCACTAGAAGTTAGTTAAAAGCAGCAAACCGCCCCTACGAGTTAAGATGAATTTGCTCTGTAGATTACGATCTGCCTTTAAAAGGCCTTTTAGGACTCGCGACGTTGACATCATACTTTATAGCGGTTCCCTTGAAATTTGGCGTGTCCTAATGGGCCGGATCCGTCGGCGTGGTCGCGATATCTTCCTTGTTTGATGTGCTGGGGTTGAATATGAAACGGGGAATATTTGGCGAATTTTGGAGGCTGGCGTGGTAATTGTAGTGGCAATTGCCGCCTAGGATCTGTTATTTCTTGATCTCAAGTATTTAGGGTAATATGGGTCATGATTAACAGTATCAAGACATGAACTATGAGTGCAGAAGAATTTATCGTAGAAGCCGAAAGTGAAGAGGTGTCGGTTGACTGCCATGATTAGGTGTTGTAAATAGCATATATCTATTTGAATGAAGAATTATGGGATGGAAATGGAGTATTCGATGTTGTGGATAAACTTTACTCGCGCGGATAGTCATTTGGCCAGGGAGATCTGAAGTTCAATCGGTATGTCAGGATTTCCAAATAGAGCATACTTCCAGGAAGAAGACTGATAGAGCAGACTATTTTGATACATTCTACGCCCGGCACCACCAGTTGCTCAACCAGGACACATGGAGAGGCTATTACTCACCGACTTTCCTTGCCCTAGAAATCTCGGCTCGCTTCTATCGCCTCCCCGTCCTACGAGACCTGCCAGACTCAAGCGACCCGCTCGCGCAGCCACGACAAAAGGGAATCGACGGTCCGAATATAGAATGAATATGGTAAAACGACCGGAAATGGTTTTACGACGCATGAATTCCTCGTGGGTTAAGTCCTCTATTTACGTTTGCCACAGTAGAGTGGTCTCGCCCAGTCAATGTGAAGCTTTATGTGAAGCTTTATAAGCAGCTCGTCCTAGCTATTCAGACACGTAGACAGCCTGCCAGGTACCGCCAGTGCCATAGTACCACACCGTCAGGTGTGTCGGAGTCGTCCTCGATCCATCACGAATCATCGCTTTCCCTTCTTCTTACCCGATGTTGGTTCCTGTTCAAGCACGAAGCCGCCTTTCACAAATGCATCTCGAGCAACACTGTTAATTATACCAAATCTTGCCGGCCCGAGCTTCTGTCCACCATACCAGCGTGTTACAACAACGGTGACATTCCATAGGTCCATAAGTTGCATCAGATGAAGCAACCGGCCTCCTGCAGCACTTTCTCCATCATCGTCGCAATCTTGGTACGTGGCGCCATTATCTCCTTTGATTCGGTGAGCAGTAATGTTGTGGGTCGCTTTTGCGACCTTCTTGTCCGAATCAAGTAGATGCTGGAGATATTGCTTTGCTTGGTCAGGTGATGTAACTGGTGCACACCGTGCAACGAAGACGGATTTGAGCTCCACCACGACATCTGACATCGTCCACGGAGGTGCTTCATCGCCGGTGGCGTCAAGTGGCGCTTCGTGGGTATCCTGAAGGCTGGGGTCGTCAACCGCTTCTTCGTGAAGCACCTCATTGGCGGAATCAAGACATGATATTGCGTCCTCAATAACATCGTAAAGGCAAACCTCGCCAGGCTGGAATAATCTCCCCACTGCGTCTCGGAATACATCAAGGACGTAGGCGGCTTGTCCCTTTCTAGCATTATCCGCCGACTTCTGGATCCCCAAAATTGTCAGTGGCGCATCTGGGTAATCTTCAGGGAATTTAACCCTAAACGACGTGTCTTGCTTGGGTAGATTCAAGACATAGACGCCTTGGTCCACCGCAACTAGCGTATCGTCACCATATATGGAGTTGATCGCCTCGATTTCATTTTCGAGGTCTTCGTTCATGTTGCCGTGGTATCGGTTACTGGAACGAAAGAGGCTTGGTGGTTATGGCGGGCGCAAAACGGGGTGCCGTCACTGGTCTCGCTTACAGCGAATATGGCGTCCCGGGCGCTTATCTCTATTTTTGAGGCGCATGGCGCTATGCGAGGCAACGACCACTCTCCAACCCGGTTTGTGCTGCAACGTGGAGGGGCCCATGTGCTAAACAATATGGAGACTGGCAGATGGCCCAATGAATATGGCCGCTGCTCCGTTATTTTGGATGGGGATGAAGCACTGCGCCGAACGGGGGTGTCCAGCTCCGTCCCCGCTGCATGAGTACTCGAGATATGGATGTATGTCTATTATATATTATCCACCGCGGCCCCCAAGTGTTTGCGGTTTCGTTCTGTCATCATCTCTTGTTTGCAGTTTCTCGTATTCTGTTGTCTCTTTCTCCTGTTGCGTTGCATCGCTGGCCGATGATTTCTCTTGGCATCTACTTGCTGTAACGGCCTGGCTTGGATTGCTTCATTTTTCGCAGAGCTTTTTCGGTTGTTCGATTTTTGAATGCATTGGCCATACGCCATGAGCCCTACAAAAATTGTCGATCAGCCACAGCCACGCTATGACTCTAATGGTAATAAGGTTCCCATATGGGAAGCTATTGAGGTGGAAATTCGCAAGGATGAGAAGAATCCGTTGAAAAATCAGTACTCATGGGGTTCTTTGATATCAAAAACAACATCATGGGCTAGCAGCACAAGTGGTGGTGCCACTGGTAGGTTACAGTCTATAGGGGAAGCCCAATTACAAGTCGCTGACGGCAACTCCAGAGCGTAAACCCCTTTGGAAACCAGCAACACTACGGTTCCCAGTTCTTGGAAGCATCTTCACTGTGACAGTTTTGATGATAATTGGTCTTGAAACTTTGTCATATCTCAGTATCGGCAAAAACAATTCGAATGGCGGCGGACTTGCTTTCGCAGCCACAGTCGACGATATATCCACTGTTGCAACGATATCATATCTTTATCTCCCCACTGTGATAGCGGTTATTTATGGTATGGCCTGGAGTTGGATTGACTTGGATAGCAAACGCCTTGAGCCCTGGTTCCAGCTTTCTGAGCCAGAAGGTGCTGCTGCAGAAGATTCCATTTTGTTACAGTACCCGTTCGATTTTATGCCATTCGTACCGATACGAGCTGCACGCCGCAGGTAAGCCGTTCTGATCATACAACACTTCATTAACTGATTTTAACGATTTGTAGACATTGGGCTGTTTTCATTACCGGAAGCGCCATGATGCTTGTTACGTGGGCAATTGTACCCTTCCAGTCTGCCATATTCTCCACGGGTACAGTCACCCGGACCAGAGAGATAGTGATGGCTACCGCGGGATCTCTCATGCCTTTGGAGGACCAGAAAGTCGCACTCCATTCTCAGTTTCTCAACACGGCGTATGGTGTATCTTGGCTAGACCAGGATGTACCTCCATATACGACAAAGCAGTACGCATTGCAGCCATTTTCTCCTGTCACTAGCGACGCCACATACTCAGGAAACGATACATGGTCGTCTTCCACGCTAGCCTACTATACCAACCTTACCTGCACGCCAGCAATTGTGAAACCCGCGAGGGCAGATAGCTACACTTTTGACAACGGAAATGGATGTTTAACCGGTGAAATCGGCCCTCAAGGCGCGTCATCGTCGGAGTTTACGGTCATGTATATCCCATATTTTGATGACCCTCACATCGACTGGGCATTACGGAACGAAAATTGTACCATCGAGCACTCTCACAACTTTCTTGCGATTTGGGGCCAAGCGCAATACATTGGAAATACTACATACAGGAAATATGGGAATATTAGTGCACAATTTTGTCGCCCAACGTATCATGTTCGACCTGTCACTGCCACAGTGAACGCAACTAGCCGTGCAGTTATCAATATCGATGACAAAAGTGTCCCAGATACGGATTTGCCTCTGCCAGAAACTGAATTCAACATCACAAATTTCGAATACATCATAGGGACAGGTGCGTCGCAATACCACTTTGGCAGGCCCGTGGAAAACGATTTACCGGATAGATTAATTGTTCAACAACTACCAAGGTTACTCAAGTTCAATATATCATGGCCATTCCACAATATGGTTGGCTACGGACTGGCAACCAGCTCTGGCAAAATGGAGGAACTTGCCGACCCTTTTCAGATGCACAGGGTGTTTGAATCCGCACACAAGTTATTATTCTCAACGGCAGTGGCAGCGATGATAATTTCTAAAGAGCCAACAACAAACGAACGAATTGGATTGGTAATAGATCAGCCAGGGAGCATAATATTTGTGAGGTCGTTTTCAATTGTCGTTGAAGTCTTCTTGGCCGTTGTGGGTATTTTAACTTGTGTTCTGTGGTTGGTCTATCAGCAGCGTCAGACGAACATGACACAAGACCCAGCTTCGATCTCCGATATAATGAGACTTGTCTGTAATACCAAGGTACCACTGCAGGGTTTCAATGATAGCGGTACCCTGACTACTCAACTGCTGGGAGAGAGGCTTCGGGGTAATAGGTATCGCTTAAACGCATATAACAAAGGCGGTGCCATTGAGATGCGCTTGGAATCTATCAAGCTAGTGACCACACAAGATCCTGATAAAATTGCCGAATTTCAGTCAAGTATTGACTGCCCGGAGCAGTCTCAGGCAATTCGGCCCTTCGAACTTACATTTACTACAGGGGGCATAGTGGGAGTTGTTATAATTGGGGCTATTGCTGTCTTGTCATTCCTCTATCACCGAATTACGAAGTTCAATGGTAACTAATTTGGGCACTATCTTTGGGAGGTTTTGTGCTAACAATATGATAGGGTTGGTCAGGCCCTCAAGTAACCCGCTTGTTCTCTCTATTCTAGAGAATCTTGTGCCAACAGCATTTGCGACGATTAACGAGCCCTTTTGGATTCTCCTCAATCGACTCTTATGCGTCCTGCAACCATTTACCGATTTACGGAATGGAAAGGCTAAACCGGATGCAACGGTGGACGCTAGATATACATCGATACCACCACAGCTGGCTGTCTGGCGAGCTCTCAGGTCCGGCCACTTCCTCTTGGCAACGGTCTGTATCATGGCCATTTCCATGAACGTGCTTGCAGTAGCACTTAGTGGGATCTTCAATGAGTCCTTGAGAGATACAACTCTCCCTATCGGTTCAACAGCAATTTACAGTCCCGCTCTAAATGGAACCCCTAACATAAAGGAAAGTGCTTCATCATTTCATGTGGTAACCTATTACGACCATTTCTACGCTACGTTAGCAAATCTTAGAGGAAATGCATCCCTACCACCTTGGGTTGATGACAGTTTTTTCTACCTTCCCTTCAACTTGCCAAATTCAGAGCAGCTTTCTGAGAAGAAATCGTCTGTTGAAGGGTATTCGGCACTGACTCGTGGGTTTGGCGTCGACCTTAGCTGTGAGCAAATTTTCGAAGAAGGAGACAATGACACGTTGGTATTCCGCCAAACAGATAATGGCGCTTATGCAGAATTAAGTATGCTCCACAAACTTGCCGATGGTGGCAATGTTACATGTTCCAGCACTCTTCAAACTGAAGGAAAATACTTCGTCGAACCTTGGGCGAATGATACTTGTGCATTTGAGATTTTGTCTCCTTTTGAGCTATCTAACGCGACGGGTAGCAGTTTACCTGACAACGGGTATTGCAGTTCCGTCGTGGTTGCTGGGTGGGCCAGAATCGGGCCCGACAGCTCCGCGACGACGCAAGGCACCTCATCTACCAACGCAACTAATGGGAGATCTTATGAGGCAGCATTTATGCGGTGTTTACCAACACTCAGGACTGCTTCCTTTAATGTCACCGTTGATTCTACAGAACGGATTATTTCTTCGACAAGAGAAGGCGAGTTCGACACTGATCTTCGGCCGTACGGAACGGAAGCCGCAATGATGTCCTTGATGTCGCAAACATCGTATATGCTTCTACCACACACCGGTAACAAATTCCGATGGCACAATGACACCTTCGCCATAGACTGGATGAACTCACTTTTGAAATACCAACTCAACTCCTCAGACTTGATCGACCCAGCAATGCCCATACCAGATATCCCAACAACTATCCCGCACTTCGCTGGAATATATCAACGACTAGCTGCCGTGATGTTTTCCTTTGATACTGCGCTGTTTGAGAAAGCACCAGCAAATACTACGATAGCAGTCCAGATCCACACCCGACAAACTCGAATATTCATGACACCTACAATGTTCTACATATCTACCACCATCCTAGTTCTTCAACTTTTTACTCTTGTGGCGTATTACGCAATGAGGCCCCGTCGATTCCTCCCAAGAATGCCGCTCTCCATCGCATCAGTTATCGCTTATGTTTCAGCAAGCCAGGCGGCCCAAGATTATGGCATCGGCTCAAACGAGAAATCGCCAGAGACCCGATATGGATACGGACGATTCAAGGGGGCCGACGGCCGCACCCATGTGGGGATAGAGAAAGAACCTCTGGTCGTGCCTTTAAAGAGCAAGAATCCAGATGTGAAAAGGCGAAAGTGGCGAATTGGACGCTCGCTGCCTCCCGAAGAGCCGCGGATTTGGATCTAATGGGTTTCATTCTGACCAAAACCGGCGATACTATCTATTGAATCCACATGCATCAAAATCTACTCTAAATTTACCATATTCAAATGAAACGGCCCCAATGCAATGAATTTACTGTAGTTAAGTAGTATGTGAATGAAGATACCACGAGTACCCAGCTCAACGCAAAAAGGTTGGGTGGCAGTGGGCTTCTATTCGGAGGCTCAAGTTTTATGACTACACCCTGTATAAAGCTCACTACCGTCAGCGCAAGTTTAACTGTAGGTGTCACTTAAATTTCATGAAGTTGCAAGTTAAATCAATGATTGACTCGGTGAATTCATATCTTTTAATTCCTAGACATGTTCCTTGTTCTGGCCCCTATATTCTGACACCCAACACAAAACTATGTACAAGAATTTGTGAATCCATGACGCCTGACCCGATGTCCCCAAATCATAAAAATACACAATTACATCGACCTGCGATCTAATGTGATATTTACGAAGAGTAAGCCTGGTGACGGCGGATGTGCTCGTTCGAGAAGCGAACGGCGCGTCTTGGCTTGGCTGCGTTGACGATCTTCATGTTCTGAGAAATGCCGTTCTCGCATGTGGTTCCGGCGGCGACAGACTGGATAACAGACCACTCGCCAGAAGCGCAGCGTTGGAAAGAGGTTCCGCTGATGCAGTTCCATGAGCCCTCCTGGCCTGGGCAAGGGGTGCCAGCGGCGGTCTCAGAGCTGCCAGCAGTGGTATCGGTGCTGTTGTTGGCTGGGACGTCCGCATCAGGCACGGTAGCATCAGGTGTGGTAGCATCAGGTGTGGATGAGCCAGAGGTCACGTTCGTAGGACCAGTAGGGGCAGCGCTGGCGACGGGTGCGGCAGAGGCAACTGGGGTGACAGTCGCAACAGGGGCGTCAGTTGCGCTTGCGTTGGGTGCGACTGTGGCGAAAACGCCGCCTTTGATACCGGATGGGGTGGCAGCAGCAGACGACGTAGACTGTGGGCTATCCGAAGAACTGTCGCCACCACCAGATCCACCACCAGCCTGGCAGTTTCCTACTGGAGGTGCGGCGGTGCCACTTCCGAGCTTCTCGATAGACTCGCCTGCGTCGGGGAACAAAAGATCTTTGCTGTCCGCAGTCGTGCAGCCGTTTCCGATGTTCGCGGTGAACATATCTGGGAGAGCGTCGTAGGCGGCTGTGTCGCGCTTTGACTTAGAGTTGCCGCCTGTGATATCGATTGGCGCACAGTTCATGTACATCTCGCGGTTGCCAACCTTGTTGAACCAGGTCCAAGCAAGGACAGCATTGCCAGTTGGAAGGCTGTCAGGGATGGTGAAGCTGTAATCATCCGGGACAGGAGTCTCGGCGCCGCCGCCGAGGTTGCCTTCGACGCCTTGTGCTGGGCATCCTCCCTCGATCGAGTGAATGACCTTCCAGACGCTGTCCTTTGTTGGCTTCTCGTCGTATGTGATGGAGATCTGGCACGATCCACCACCGTGAACGGCACTGCCGACGAAGTTCAGTGGCTGCGTGGAGCCGAGGGCCATAGGGTTGCTAGCACCCTCTGCGTCGTAGACGCCACCGCTCTGCTTGCAGGGAAAGTCGCTTCCGTCGGCGAGAAGGGGACTGTTGTTGAGAGAGGACGCTCCGAAAGGCTTCGGGGTGGTCATCTTAATGTGGGCGCTCGCGTACGAGGCCATGCCGAGAGTGGCAACGATGGAAGACGTGAAATGCATGTTGATGGTTTTGTTGGTAATTCGTGCCGGACGAGATAGAGACACAAGATTTCTAGGCTTTTATATTGCCAAGTGAATGATGCTAGAAAGCGAATAATGTTAGCCAGCCATAATGGTATATTCACTGTTCGTCAGGTATCGGATGGAATATTCGAGTTCTATTGTTGGAAGGTCGACAATAGGAACAATAAGGTTATTGACTGAATGGGCTGGAACACCACACACAGTTCTATTGTCTCGCTAGAGCCAACACTGGAGTGAATTTTGATTCTCCCAAAACAGCAACGTACAATCTTATTTCTCGAGAATACCAGATAACCAGAGATCGACAGTGGAGGAATTGTATTACATACCGAGTACTTTTTGCTGAAGCAAGATCGAGTCTTTTAGACTTGGCGATTTGAGGGAATGTGAGAGGCGTGTATGCTGCTCTGGATATCAAGGATGGTAATGGTTTGCAAATGCCACAGGCAGTAAAAAAGGAATGATAGATCTCCGAATATCGAATTCGTTGAAGAGATGTAGGTCTAGCCTGTAAAATGAAGTGCAAACAAGAATGTTTAATCGCCAAGGACTTGTGAGACGAAAGAAGAGGAAGAGGGGGGTTTCTGGGTTCTTTATAGCATAGAGATGGGACGGGAGAGGGGAGGGGGAGGCAAATACAGGGGACTGGGGACCTGACTACTCGAGTAAGTCTCGGGAGCCATAGTGGTTCCTGACTTGCGTGGATCCTGTGGATCCGAGTACATATGTTGTACCTGCAGCGGTGGGCCAGAGCGCACTACTCTAAGCTCCTTCAGATGGCAAAGGAGGCCAGTCGGAGTGCACGCTGGGCTGGGCATAGCCGGGAGGTGAAGCATGAATATTTGCGGAGTATGCGTGGAGCAAATGTGGTTTGTCCGATGGAGTCCCCTACGCATGAAAGTCTTACAAGCTAGTGCGCAAGGTTCCGGCAGGGGGTGCAAGTGGGATTCCCGAGAAACGGCTTGACTGGACACGAAGCATCCTGGACATGGTGGAGTAAGTCAACGACTCGACAACACGGGAGGGAACCAAAGACATGATGGGAGAGGATGCGACGAGAGTGGCTGACCGAAGAACGACGCGGACGCGGCATGTAAAAGTTTGAAACAATTTGTTTCTTTGTCACTTCTAGTCCGACCGTTTCTTCGCTTTGATGACTCGTAGCGTGGCCTTTGTCTGAATGGCGTGCACATGTTGACGACATGGGTACCACATCGAGGAGTATCAATCATTCACTGGCCACCCCCGAGCCGGAGAGGCAAATAGGTCACCTATCTCAACTACCGTCCCTGACTAGATGAAGCTGTATGCTCTAGCTACTCGTAGCTGCCTTGTTTTCCTCCCACCTCTGAAAATTCGGACCCATCTGAAAGGTGCGCGTCGATGCCGTACCTGCATTTTTGCCGTTTTCCCCTCAGCCACATGTCTTTGAGGCTGACGCGGTATTTTTCAATGGTGGGGCGAATGGAATCCCAGAGCCGAAGTCGCAGGGGTGTGGCGTGGGGCAGCATTTCTCCCGGTATGCCAGCTGGCTGGTGTATTTGGGTCTCCAGAACGGCCATGAACAGGCTCCCCAGGTGGCCGTCCTGCAGACCTCAAATGCCTGGAATAGCGTCTTGGGCACCAAACCACCACCGTGGCGGCCAACATGTAGCCTGGGAATGCGGCCGTATGGAAACGGCCAACACCTGTAACCCGGGTCACCACTCATAATAGGCACGGTGAGCATTGTGCGCCTACACACAAACTCCCATAGGGCTGGTAGCTGTAGGAATCAGTGTCGCGACGACCTCATGCGGGCTTGATTCCACACCGCGTTTTCAAAGCCAACAAGAAGCGCGAGTTCTCCAACAACACGGAATTCCTAGACGCTTAGACGCCTCAAAGATAAATTTAGGCTTCAGCATAACAATCCGGTGAGGCCGCTGCATGAGACTCTCCAGAGCTGCGCTCAGGCATCTGGGGGGAAGTTTAGCGGTACTCAGCCACTGCCATCTGACAGGAGATGCGCTATGCACTGGGACGCGACGCACAGGCAAGGAAGGCACAGGCTCTGACAGCAGATGCACAAGGCACTGGGAATGCACTCCATAACGGACCTCGAGAAGGCAGTGTTGCATGTCTCCTCCCAGCTCATGAAGGCACAGGCTCCCACTCAATAACGGTCCCGGTCCTTCAACTGGGCGACTTTGCCTGTCGCCCCTCAGCTTCTCCTTGACTCGCACTAGTAAAACGGGATCACGACAGGACAAAGAACGGCCATCTGTATGGCCCATGTCGATTCCCCTCAGTGATACGTCCCGCAAAACCGGTTGGCTGACATCTGGTGGGCCTAAACGGCCCACTTTGCCAGCCACCACTGGGGATGCAACCTTCCATCTCGAGTCCCCTGCTCCTCCCCAGACCCTCACCAAGGATGACACGAACAAGCGAGACCGCTTCGTGGCCGCCTAATTCGTCCGTCCTGTATCTGAAACGACGCCTCGTCTCAGCATAAGAAATTTTATACAACTTACATGTCGAATAGGACAAAGCGAAGACCAGGATAGGACAAAGGATGGAATGGAGTTTGGCACAAAGTGGCATCTGGAGTTTTTGAGTGGTGGTCGCTGTCAAATTGGTCACTTTAGATTCACGTTTGACTTGACTTGTACCCTCCTCCACTGTACGATTCGGACTGGCGATTTGACAGACCGCGGAGTATCATCTGAACCATGGTAGCTGAGTGGCGGGCTTCGGCGCGTTTTCCGGAGACGCGATTCGTATGTATTTCGTCTCCATTTTCCTTTGAGATGGCGCACAAAGCACTTGTACCGATCATGATCAGCGACATTCGAGATCCACAGAGGCGAGACTCTGCTTGCCAAGCATATCCGGTTCCCAGCCTCTCCTCCATTTTTTGCTTCTGTACCCTTCGAGACCCACTTTCTGTCCAGAAACCCCTCTCAAGACTTGCACCACTTTTATACCACTTTCGCACCGCTTTTGCGGGCCTAATTGGGGCGAAGAGGTCGGTGAAACCCTCGCCTCATGCACCTACACGTAGATCACGTTGCTTGAGTCTTCAACTTCCTCAGTGGGACAAATAGCTTGTTGCCTTTTGAGCATTGCCGAAAGACCGAATGTGTGATTTTGAATTTCATAGGCGAGGGCTGTGCTTCGGCGATACTCCCTCGCCGAACGCCGTCGAGGTGGATCGACCCATGGAAGAGTAGCGATATCTTGCAACGCATGAATCTGGCAATTTAACGTGACCTTGTATTTGCTCTTGTGGATATCGTGATCCGGGCTTTGGCAAGGCTTTGCGGTGGCATTGCGGTAGCATTGCGGCGGATGCTGTGCTATTCTTGTCGTGAAGTGTCAAGGCTTTCTGCTGTGTAAATTGCCACTGTGGTTCTGAAATTAAAGATCTGAGCTTCTCCACGATCCCTTCCTGCAACTAGACGTGTAATTTAGCTACTCGCCATGCGCCAGTGTCCATAAACAGATATTCCGCATTGTCAAACTTCAGAATCCTGAGCTGTCCATGCATCGTTCCACCCTGTCATACTGTAACTCTATCCCCGAGCTCAAAATCATCGTGACACCACAGCGGACGCTCCCGGTGTGAAACAGAATATCCCCATCACTAACCTTGCCGACCCGTCATCTCCGGTCCTGGCACCAAGAGAAGCTTCTCAGGCAGGCCCCAGAAGAACCTGCCTCATCCAGCAATCGACGCTCGGCCTCTTAGATCTGAAACTCTTACGTCTGTGATGGATCAAACGTGGAGAGTGATTGATTGAGCCACGTGATTTATGGATTTTGCGACTTGTGATATGTGATTCGTTGATTCGTGAATTCCTGTGATGCGTTTCACGTTTCGAGTGTCGCGAGAATTGGGAGAGATAAGTGACGTGGCGATGTGTTTGCTGTTGTGTTTAGTGAGATGGGATGATTGGTATGTGCATACATGGGATGGTGTGAAACGGAAATGAGGATGATGGGATAGGAGTGCAACGTGTGTAAAAGGAAGGTTTCCTTTTCGTGGTTGGCTGTGACGTTACGCGCCATATGGGTCGGAAACAGATGAGAGGATGGGCTGATAGGGAAGGAGAACCAAAAACGATACAACAATAATAATCTACACGTAAACGGGAGAACAACGTTCTTTCCTACCTCAACCCAAGATCCTTGGTGCTGCTCTTTGTCTCTTGGAAATAGGAGAAAGAAATTGCCAATCTTTTTTACTCACTTTTGACTCCACATGTATCTCAACATTTTCCAGTTCTCTGCCTATTACACGATATTCATCATGGATTGCGTCTATGGGTAATTTCAAATTTACAACTGCGTTTTGCGGGAAGAGTTTCTAGATTATTACAAGATCGATACTCGTCGGAATCAACAGCTCACACTGCGCTCTTCGGCGCATCCGCCTCAGAGTCCTCAGCTTCCTTTGCAGCAATGCCGGCGACCACCGAGGCGATCCGGCGCTTTTCTTGCTCCTCATCTTCAACAGAACCCCCTTCAATTTCAAATCCCTTCACTGTTTCAGCCGTTCTTGCTTTCCCGTCGCCGTCTTGGCTCCCCCTTTCTGTTCCGGAGTCATCGTAATGGTCAATGGACCCATCGTTCTCAGGTCCATCAACCCAATTCTTCATCTTCTCGCGGCGGAAATCCGCAAATAACCATTCCGCATTTTCAAGACGATTCTTGTTTAGATCCCAAACGTAAGTCTCCGCCGTAGCCATATTCCTTTCCCCCTCCTTAGAGGCCTTGACCTTCCCCATCTCTTCCTCATTAATGCTCCCATGTGCGTCGAATACCTCGTTCTCAAGCTCCTCTACCTCGACACGCACGCGTTTGTACATATCACCTTCAAAGTGATCCAACCACTTCACATCCTCGTTGGTAAGGCCGCTTATCAGAGTCCCAAGCACGGTATGGTCGGACTGTGCAATGATGGCGGGGAAGTCTGCTTTGAGGACCTTGCGGCGGGAGTAGTTTCGCAGAAGTGCAGGAGTGAGGCTCAAATGAGAGATAACTTCTGGGGGAGGATTCTCGGTGCCATAGCAGACACGGTATAAAATCCGAGGGACCATCTACGAGGTCATTAATGGAGTGGTCCTGATCGATATAACGGATTTGAGAGAGAGAGCGGGGTAACGAGTTTCTTACCAAGGTGCCGTAGACAAAAGCCGTTCGGCCATTTTGAGGCTCTGAAAGGAGAGAAGTTGACGTGCCATCTCCACCGGTGGTTGACATATTGTCTGCTGCAGGTTCCGTTGCTCTCTCAAAGTCTATGTTGGGTTGTGAAGTCTCACTTGCAGCTTTCCCCTCCTAGTAGGGTTTGTACTGTCGCTTCCACCAAATGTGAATTAGAGGGTGTAGGAGGGCGGCTGTAAATTTCCAAAATACAGAATATTGTTCAGAATAGCTTCCTATTCACGAGTTATTTAAAACATATTAACAAAGAATTCAAAAAACCAAAGCAGTTTCAGTCGTTTGCAACCCCTCATTACACCAACAAAAGAATGATAAGATAAGGAAGGTGCTTTGTCTGGGGAATAAACAGCGCTAATACAACATGGGTTAGTCAGGGGAAAGTATGTTCCGACGCACTCCGATGCGCACACACCAAAAACTTTCGACAACACGTCCATCTGTGAACTTCATCATTCTTGCAGCAATTGAACCATTATGGTTGACTGGGCTTCTTATTGATTCTCTACCAAGATATGACAACTATACCAGTTTCTGGCATTATAACCACTATGAGATTCCTCGCTGCTATGCCAGACGTGAATCCTCTCGAGCCCCAGACAGATTCTATCACACTCTACGAGTGATATTCGAGCTTGGAATCGTGGATTCTAGATTATAATTCCTTTATTCATGGTTATCAAGTTTTCATGCAGAGGCAGGTATCCTCCCCAAGATCCCAGGCATTATACACGTCGTACTGTCGTCCGAACTTTAGGTCAAGCTTCATGTTCCTTCCTTCACCGACTCTGACTTCCATCAAATACGCCAAGATATTTCAAACTCCTTGCTGTCAGCATACAATCTTCCAGAATTGAGTGCTAGTCAGGCCCCTCTTTCACATGTGACCACCGTCACCCTGCCATTCTCTTGGTTTCCATATTCCTTCTGGTCTTGTACCATAACTGCCCCAGTTGATTGTGGTCGCAGTGCTGCTATGACTGTGAAAACCAAATACGTTATAAGGTATACTACAGACACCCCTCATCAGTCTTTGCTCTCTGTTTCAAACAGTTCTCAAATGGGAAACGATGTCTAGGAATTAAGGGATTTTAGGTTAAAGCCGCCGTGTCTCTAGCAATAGTTGGCCGGCGTGTCTTCATGGCCGCACTTCCAATCTGATCCCATGTTTTTCATATATATATACTGCATATTCTCATCTTCGACTTTCTTACTGACAGTCAATAAGTATATAGGGTAGGCCAACGATTGCCTCTATCATAAATCTGCCAACACTTACGACCGTAAGCTCCCTCTTTCATTTTCACTTTCCCATCCTGTTCTTCCTCCCCAGGTTTTGTCCCTGCAGTACATGCAACCAGGGACGGCCGAGTCTCAAGCCATACCGAGCATAATATGATGATTATTGTTCCCTATTACATGAAAGCCGTTATTAGGAAGCGGCGACGGGATTATCGTACATGGTATATTCTGATTATGCATCACTTGAACCCACCTTATCATGTTCCAAACATGGGACATCAAACCCTGCCTTGCATCAGGATATGCTGACGTTATTCATCTGGATTAGGTACCCCTTTAAATATTTTCTGGTAAATAGTTTTATTAAATGCGTAATTTAATGATATTAAAAACGAATGCTTCACTTCCATACTCGCGCAACCGAGAGGCCCTACAGGGTCTGTATTGGAAGTATCTATTAGGAATATTTATAATTGTAGATCAAAGTAAAGTCTATCATATTGCGCGATGATGGTAGTGAGGCTGATGTTGGTTGGCTATCATGAGCCATCACCACGTACGTAATTCAATCTTTACTTTTTGTTCACCCGTATATTCCATCATACTTCAGAACATTTCACATACGACCATAGACTCAAGAGAATTGGGCATCCCGTCCGCTCTGCCATACACAAGCTTGAGATCGGTGGATTAGTAGTTGGGTGGGTGACCACCAGCGAATACCCACTGTTGTATGTTTTTTGCAATTTTTTTTTTAGCTTCATTACTATATTTTGTGGTTGGCTGTGAGAGATGGGCTGCTCCACCATCGCTAACGAGTCTAAGCTAAGATACCAAAATGACATACAGGACCCAACGGTAGGACTTTGGTTCGCACGAATAAAGATGGCCTCATTATCGTTATCATATTACTATCTCCTGGGGTATTTGCATTTTTCAATGATGGTATTTAAAATTCAAATTGAATGGAGACTGAATGGAGATGGCATCAGGAATTTTACGATAGTTGTAACTCAATCATCCACTTTTAACTTCATCCGTACACATGGAGCCCGTAGAAACCCACACAGACGGATACTAAAAAATTCCTATTGTAACGCGGGATAATCTATTACCACCGCCAATTCTAGTCTATACCCATAAACTGCCATCTTCAAAACGAGGCCAATAATACTCGAAAACGCCTAATACCAAGTTACTCCACCAATGTTTCCTTCAAACAGGGCCAATAATACTCATATAGAGCGCCCAATACCAGGTTAATACACCAATGCTCTCTTGCTAGCAATGGGCCCGAAACTCTCGCCATAATAATCCCTCGTTACTAAAAATCCCTTCTCACGTTCCTCTTCTTCCTGTTGAATGGCCACATATTGAACCTGCGAATAAAGCTGCGGTTCAAACTGTTCGTAGCGTACACCTCCTCGTGAACGGTAACTCCCGACTCTGGATCATGCGTGGAAACAGACTGAGTCGGGAGCTGAGAACCCGGTAGAGGAGCGGTTGGGTGCACAGGACGAGTAGGCTGGCGTGTAGTAGCCGGGCGTGCCTGAGCAATATCCTGGCGTGCAGGAGCATCAGAAGGGCGTCTAGAAGTAGTGGGAGGGAGAGGCGGAGCAGAAGGATTGGATTCTGGGTTAGGGCCCTCCAGAACACCTCCCGTAGGTTCCGATTTAGGCTTCCTCCCCAGCGAAGCAAATTTCGAGCTCTTCGCTTTAATCTTCTTCCCAGTTTCTTTACCAAACGTCGATAAGCTGGCCCTCAATCTGACCCTTCTTCCCCCTGGGGCGTCGATATAACCCTCAAGCATGGGCGATGGGACCCGTCGGTGAATGTTCAGGCCCGCGTTTTGGCCTGCATTTTGGCCCTCGTTTTGATCCGCATTCAGGTTCCCGGGCTGTCTCGCGTCCTGGCTCACGTTCTGGCTCACGTTCTGGCCCGCGCCCTGGCTCGCGTCCTGGCTCACGTCCTGGCTCACGTTCTGGCTCATGTTCTGGCCTCCGTTCTGGTACGCAGTGTTGTTCACGGTCTCGTAGCCTGGTGGCCCGGTATTGAAATCGTCGCCTCGTGCATTGTCACCAGGATCACTGCTACTACGATCATATTGCCGGTACCCGTGGCGGCTGGGAGATCTCACATACGGGCTTCCGTCAAATGTGCCACGAGCCGCCGCGGCTTCAGAAGACATTTCTTGTTGTTCATTTTGCAGCCGGTTTTGGTAGAAAGCGACACGAGCCAATGGATGTGTGTATTCTGATGGTCGAAGTCTCTGTGACCGGTTCGTGGATCCTTGCTGTTGGGGAAAGGGCTGTCCGCGAGGGGGCTGTCCGGGAAGGGGTTGCCCGCGAAGGGGCTGTCCGTGAAGAGGATGAGGAGAGTATGATGCTGGTGGCACCAATGTCGTCCTATCAGAAATCTCGAGCCCAGAATTGTGGAGGCCGTTATCTCTTTGAACAGCATAAAAAGAACGACGCGCTTGTTCCGCTGGCGACGGTAACGACCCCAGGGAAGAAACCTGGGATATAGACTTAAAGCTTTCCCCTCTTTGGGGACTTTGGAACGAACGATGATTTAGTCGGGACGGCGAAAGTAACGGCCTCGGGTTAGACGGCCCGGATTCAGAGTCGTGGCGTTCTTCTCTTGGACGAGAGTTGCCTTGCGATTGCTCTCCTTGGCGAGAGTCGTCTTGCGAACGGAACCTTGCGGGAGTGTTGTCTTGCGACGAGCGTCTTGGAGGAGTGCTGTCTTGTGACGAGCCTCTTAAACCAGTGGTGTCTTGCGACGGGCCTCTTGAATGAGAATTGCCTTGCAATTGTTCTCTTGGAGGAGTGTTATCTTGCGACTGGAGCCTTGCAAGAGTGTTGTCTTGCGATGGGCGTCTTGGAGGAGTGTTGTCTTGTAACGAACCTCTTAGACGAGAGAGTTCTTGCGATTGTTCCCTTAGACGAGAGTTGTCTGGAGATTGGCCACTTGGACGAGTGTTGTCTTGCGATTGTTCTTCTGGACGAGTGTTGTCTTGCGATTGTTCTTCTGGACGAGTATTGTCTTGCGATTGTTCTTCTGGACGAGTTTTGTCTTGCGATTGTTCTTCTGGACGAGTTTTGTCTTGCGATTGTTCTTCTGGACGAGTGTTGTCTTGTAGTCGGTCTGCTGGACGAGCGGTGTCCTGCGACCGAGATCTTGAACGATTACGTCCCACCGTAGACAGGTCCATTAGAGGAATATCGCTATCTTCTTGATCCTCTTCTGGCGGGGGGGTAGGGGTACCACTGCCACCCCTCAAGTTCAGATAAGGTGTAACTCGCGCCTTGAATCCTGTTCCCCTAGAACTCTTCTCACGACGCGTCGTTCTCTCCGCCACGGGTTCTGGAAGCGGAGCTGGTGGACGCTCATTCTCGCCAGGGTCAGGTTCAGACCTAATACCGATGCGGACCATGGCTCCTCTAATCCATTCTCGATCCTCTTGCACCATTTCCCGAAGAGCCTGCCTCGCAGAAGCAAACCGCTGGCGAATTGTTCTTGTATTCCGTGATGACGGGTCAGGATTGAATGCGCCTGGTCCAACTCCAGCCTGGCGAGGAGGAGCACAATTCTCGCCTTCGTCCCATAGAGGCGGTGCTGCAGTAATTTCATCATCCGGGAGGTCAGGGAGGTCAAGGAGGTCAGAGTGGCCAAGGAGGTCGGAGGGGTCAGGCAGGTCAGAGTGATCAGGCAGGTCGTCGAATAGGAATCTCCTTACCCAAGGTCGGGATCTTCTATTATCATCACTGGCCAACAGTACGGAAGAATTCGAGCTCGGATCACTTTCGTCATGAGGTTCCTCTGGAGCAGGTAGAGGAATCCGTGAGTCTCGCTTCTGTTTCCCGATGTATACCTCCTCATCAGGAAATTTGTCGGCTCTGCTCTCATCACTGGCAGGCTCAGAGCCCGACCCCAGCTTCACCGATGGCACCGAGTTCGCGCCATCCGTTGATAGCGGCGGTGCGGCACCGGGAGGTCCTCGAGATTCTTCTGGTCCTAATAGGAGAGACGAGTCCATCAGTTCATAAGAGTGCGATTCCGCTAGACTGTCAGGGAAAACCACGCCGTGGCGTCTCGCATTGTCCAGTGCCGATGGCATTTCGTACTCTAGCACATTTATCATTTCCGGCAGTCCTCCGTTCTCGACTTCCGGGGCGTCCTCTCTGAATGCGTCTTCTTCCCACTGCGGGTCTATTTCAATGTTGTCGTTCACGACTGGGGCGTCCTGACGAGTTATATCTTCTTCATACAGCGAACTTACTTCGTCATTGTAGTCGCCTTTCATAGCGGTATAATTGCTATTTGTAAACCTGCGGTGGTAACGATGGTTGGGTTATGATGTGTTTTGAGTTGAAGAGAAGAGGAAGCTGCCAGCATTGGTCTGTTGGGGAATATAAGGACTGTCAGTTTAGGTGAGAACTCAATCCACGAAGGGGGAAGGAGCGCCTCATCATCGCTGCGGCGGAAGGCTGATTCTCTCTTTTTCCGGCAGCGAATCGTAGCTGCCGTTCATATTGGCATTGGTATAATTGCTATTTGTACAATGGAAGGCGCAAGCGTGGTAGCAGCAGTGCCTTCCCATAGTAGGGTTGTGGCTCCTCCGGTTGTTAATGGCATAGGTCCCAAAAGTGGAAAGAGCGCATCACCACCGCTGCGAATTAAGGTATGATCGAGTCAGTTCAAATAACCTCACCACAGTAATTCCATGACTCTAGTACTGGTGTGGTGACATAGTTACCAACTGCACACCTCGGCGGGGAATAACTTCGAATAGTTTCTTCAAACCTAGTGTAGATATACCTATACAGTCATTATCATACACCTTCCCCCCCCCCCCAAGCCTAAAAAGCAAAACATAAAAAAAACCATGTATGGGTATCCCACCAGGCAGCAGAACCCGTCTGCTTCCCTCCCCCCAAAAACCCCAACACCCCCAACTTTTCCCCCTACTTTCTCAGCGCCAGATATCATAATGACTCTCCCTCTTATTCCCCCTCCCCATAACGGGCCACTCCCCCCCGGCATCACTCACGCTCCCTCCACTCGTCACGCTCCCCCCGACACTCCCCCTCCTCGTCGCTCCCCCCGCCTCATCCACCGGCACCGCCAAAAACCCACCAAACCCATTCCCCACAACCACGCTCCGCCTCACCCCGCCCTGCCCCCCCCAGCTGCCGCTCATCCTCCCCCCTGCAGCCTCAAGCCCATACGCACTCACTGGCCTTAGCGCGGTCATCGACCCCCTTCGCCCCGGCTGCCTCGCCGGCTCCACACGCGCAAAATTCCACTCCAGCTCATCGAGGGATTTCGTATACACCTCCAGCTCGCGCGACAGCCCCATCGGCCCACGCGGCGGCCTCGGTCTCGCCTGCGGGTTCGGCGGCGGCGACCCCGTCTCCTTGGGCGAGAGCGTGCGGTTGAAGCTCCCCATAGGTGCAGCGGGCGGGGAGCCGTACACGGACGACGCGGTGGAGAGCGGACGGTTGTTATTGAGGAACGGGTTTGGCGGGCTCTCGGCTGCGAATTGCGGGCGCGGAGGCGCGAATTCGATCAGCGATTCTGGGAAGGCCGAGTCGCGCACGTACAGCTTGTGGAGGTTCGGGAGACCCGCGGCGAGGAGCGAGGTTGTCAGGTACGAGTAGTAGGCTGCTGTGCCGGCGGTGTAGGACGCCCCCGGCGCGGCGGTGATTTCGTAGTGCAGGGTGCGGAGGGAGCGGGATTGGAGCGGCGGGACGTTGGTGTGTGGGAAGGGGGTGGTGACGAGCTCAATGATGGAGAAGTGGCGGAGAGATGTTGCGCCGGCGAGGATCAGGTGCAGGTCTGATGGGTGGACGGCAGTGCCGGACAGGGAGAGGTTTGTGAGCGTGCGCGCGGTCTGGGGGTCCGCGAGAAGGGCTTGCATGGCGCGGATGGTGACTGCGGGCGTGTTCTCGAGGTGCAGGGTCGACAGGTGCGGGAAGGGTGGGAACTGGTGGTTGGGCTCGAAAATTTCGTCGCTGAACGATGGCATGTCCTTTACATTGAGGGTATGCAGCTTGCGCAGCGAGCCCAGCGCGAAGCGCACCGTTGTCGGATCGACAGCTAGCCCCGACAGGTCCAGCACCTCGAGGTTATGCCACAAGTACCCCCCTGCCACGTCCTCAAGCGCCTTCTCTGCCCCGTGCGAGTACGACATCTTCCTTAGATCAAGACATCGCTGCTCCACCTCCTGCCTCAGCGTCGCGCAGCTCGGATCCCCGGTGAAAAAGCCATCCGGAAAATCTGCATAACGCAGGTTCGGTGCTACGGCCACGATGCGCGCCAGGTCCCCCTTGCATGTCTCCCTCGTCATATACGGTGTCTTGAGCAGCAGCAGCAGACTCCCCAGGCCCAGCGTGTCGTCGCGCAGCGCTCGGCACAACAGACGCACGCGCGCGCGCGCCGTGTCCTCGGGCTCGGCATTCCGGTTTAAAAAGGAGCGGCGCTTTCGTCGCTCCGCGAGTATCTCCTCGCGCTCGCAGTAGTGCACCGCATCGATGCGAATGCTCTGGTACCTGTTTCTGTCAGCAGTGCCCCACAATCAATCTATACTTCCTCGAGAGGTGAGAACTCACAGCACTGGCACAGCGGTTTTCCTCCATCTTCTACACACACGCACGCAGTAACTCAGGTCGCGCAAGTCGCACAACATGCACGCGTCCTCCTCCGCGCTGAGCTCGCAGCTCTCATAACTCATATCCTGGGCATGCGGACACACGAAGCTGAAGATGCGCGTGAGCACCGGCACGGGCAGCTTCACCGTCCAGTCCACCTGCCGCCCAGCATACCCGCTCAGCGTGTACCGGGGATTGGAGGGCGAGGGCGCGTACCGCTCGGCGTTGGCTGCAGCGGCAGCGGCTGCGGCGGCGGCAGATTTGTCTTTGCGCTTCACGCCGAGGGACTTGAGAAAGCCCATTTTTGAGAGTGGCTTGCCTGGCTGGGAGGCGGGTGAATGCGCCAGTCTGTGGCGTTGGGGGTGGATGGGCGCGGTGGCCGCTGGGTGGTGAGGATGATGCGCGCACTGTTGTGTGTTGCCACGCTATCGGTGATGACGATTGTGTGAATTGGAACTGTATTTTCGAAGATTGAGGCGCACGAGTGAAAAATAGAGCAATGCGATCAGTGAGGGATCAGATGCGAGGCCGTGAATGAGTGCGTGATGGTGAGAAGTGAGGGGAGGGAAAAGGCGCACGAGGGTTGGGCTGAGAGTTGTGGAGATAGTCGGAGGTTGGAGTTGGGACCCCACGTCCCCATTCAGGAATCTCACGCTCACGCCCACGGCTCACGGCTCACTCAGCCTCGCCGTAATGAGAAAGTGATGAGACAAGCAACAAACCGACCAACGAGCAATCAACAACCCCGCCAGGTGCGGGAGAGCTAGGGCAACAAGCACGTAATGGGGGTTTGGGAAGTGGATTTTGGGGATTTGAGGATTAATTGTGGAGGAGGATATGTAGATTTACAGAGAATCATTCGGTATAGATTACAGTAGTTCAGTGCAGTCAGCCACAGTTAGTACAGTTGGTACAGTCAGTCCAGTACAGTAGTACAGTGCAGTTACAGGAACTGGAATACAGTCAGCCCTAGAACAGAATTAACAAAATAAAAAGTTATCGACAACAAAAAGGAAGGCGGCTATCCGTTGCCGCTCATTCCTTGGAACCTCTTGGAAGCATACCCGCGGTATACACCTGCCTACTCTGGCACTCTATCACCTGTTATTTCTTTCGTACAGCAACAGGATCAGGATCACTTTCCTTGCCCAGCCACTTGGCTGCTTCTTGCCAAAATTAACATGGGCCATTAAACATTTATCCTCCCTGCTTAGCTGCGTTTCATCCCTCCGCCCTAAAACAAAGCACTAACGGAAACAGGGGAGCCAAGCTGCAGCTCCCTCACCATAGCATCATCGAAAAATCCGACTTTACCGTCGGCCATGCCCCCTTGGAGGAGTTTGGAGGAGGGAGAGATAAAACATCAGATGGTTTAGTGGGGTTTGTTGAAGGTGACGAATGGCCCGTGGCGGCGGTGATGTCATGATCTCGGTGTCAGAGGCAAGAATACGCAATCTAAAGATCGAAGCTTGCAGGATATATGTGGTGGTGGTGCACGTCTACTTAGTCGGTATGCGCTGGCTTCACAGTATAGAGTAGGGGGCTATCCAACTCAACGCTGCTGAAGACAGACTGTTGAGTAGTGCTAAATGCCTTCGGATTCGGAAGTATCGGCTCTTTCAAAAGCTGGTTGTTTAGTAGCGCTTTTCAAGGGCTGTTTTGGCACAAAGATGGTGCGATGGATGGGTAAGAGAGGACTGTAGGAAGGGCGCGATAGGTGCAGTGATAAGAAGACAACGGTGGTAAGAATGGGGCGGCGATGAGAATGAACGACGGCGACAAGCTCTCGGCGACAACAACCGCCATTTTCGACACAAGCGCACTCTTTTTCTCTTCAGTAAATCTACCCGTTTCTAATAATTACCAGACAGTTGGTTATACCCAGCCGTCATGTCATATACATGTTTGTGTACTGGTAGCTTATTTGCAGTTTCAACGAACCTACTCGTGCTCAAACACATTTACCATTGTCGATGGGAGGGATACACGCGGTTGTAGACAGCTAAATTACCATTTGCTATGATGTGGTTTCACTAAGTAAACGCGTACACGTCTGTCTGGTTATTAGAAATGGCAACTATGTGGCAACTATGAGCTGTCCGACGATTTACCCCAGGACTGATTACAATTCCAACAAAAACTTCTAGCGCTCATCATAGGAATGTTTTATGGTTCCAACATAGCTGTTCGTGCCTAGGTTGTGGAAAAGACGAGAGAGGTGTTCACATTTGGGGACATGAACACGAACAGCGCAAGGCCGACGCAGGATTTAGCAAGACGTGGCGAAGAAATGTAGATGGGGGCGCATCAGCGCGAGTCCGCTATGACCGCAAGAAGATGGCTAAAGTCTTCTCCTAACTGGCGAAGCTGCTGCGGTCTTATGGGATTGCATACACGTCAGGAGAGAGACCACCCGTAAAATCAGCCAACCGCTCATAGGGGCGTTGTGATCGGCGACCATTCTGAGCCACTGAATCCTGACGACCTTTCTACGTTTGAGGAGCCCCATATGGAGATCCCACGATATCTCTCTACGCAGCTCTGGGAAATAAATACGAGAGAGGTGAGGTGGTGACAAGAAGGCGGCGGTGAGAATGGGGCAGTGATGGGAAATGAACGGCGACAATCAGCACCTCACCCCGCCGCATATTTCCCTGTGGTATGTCATGTATTCGTTTATCCGACGTTGACCCAATGAATCATGTTGCTGTAGATAGTTTGGCTCATATAACTTCGATTACAGCAAACCTACCTTGTCCCAAACACAGCGACGTGGATGGAGTGAGTCTTCAAATAGGCGACTGGCGCTGACGTCGACCTGTACACAATAGGCTTCTACTGGGAGAAGGCATGGGGAAAATGTTGCACGGTGAGGCTTATGTGACTCAATCAAAGAATGGACAGGACAGCCAACAGTATGGATACTAGAAACGGGAAAGCTTCGCCGCTACACTAACATCCCTCCCGCCAGAACTACCAAAACTTTCTACCCCTCTCAAATCTCCACCCCATATCACTCTCCGCAATAAACGCCACCCATAAAAATGCTATGCCAACAGATGCGAGATAAGCAATTGCGCCCAGCCAAACCCCAAGTCTCCTCCCATGTGAACAAAAACGCCATGGCTATGTCGTCGATATCAAAACCACCCCCTCTGCCCATCCACTACTCAAGCTCCACCGGGTTCTTCTCTCTCCCCTTCTCCCTCGCCCTACCAAACAGTCCCCCCGCGCCAGACTTCTTCTTCTTCTGTCCCTCCGTCGTATCCTTCTGTCCCTCCGCCGTATCCTTCTGCCTCTTCAGAGCCGCCTCCCCCGCCCTCATCCTCGGCGTCGTCTCCGTCGTCAGGTCTTCAACCAATCTCTCTCCCTCCACCTTGCGTCCACCATCTCGCTCAGCATCATCGTCTTGCGAGTCCGGTATCATATCCGTAATCAGATTCCTAGGCGCGCCTTTGCGTCCTCGAAGGTCAGGCGACATTCCAACACGGAGAGAATCCTCGCTCGACCCCGACGAGATGTCGACTTGGTTTCGAGGCGAAGAACGCAGTTGCTGCCGTGGCTGTCGCGGTGGCGGCGTCGATGGCTGGGCTACAACATTCGCTTCACCAACATCCTTCCGTTGACGGTTCCGATCTGGCGAGGGGAATTTCGGCTGCTGCCCTTTGATTTTCACGAAATATTTGCTTTGTGTGGTGCTTGTCTTGCGACTTGGTGTCTCGTCGATAATCGCGCGGCGGTCTGCCTTTTCGGAGGTCTCTTCGAGGGGAGGGGATGTTGTGGGAGGCGAGGGCTCCGTGGCTTTCTTGTCTTCTGTCGTGTTTTCTTCGAAACCGACAAGGTTATCGATAAAAGACTCTACTGTTGCAGACTCCTCCGGCGTTGATGGGGACTCCTTCCTAGGTTGCTCCTCTTCAATGACATTGACCACCTGTTCGCGTGGCTTTGGCACCTCCTTCGTCTCACTCGCAGAAGCAGGTTCCTCGGCCGCCTTGACTTCCGGTTTTGGCGGCACAGGTGGTTTCGGCGACGTCGAGGCCGAAGAAACGTTTTTGGACTCTCTAGTCGGCTGCCCCTCCTTTTCTTTCCCGCCTTCCTTAAAAGCCTTCTTGGATTTCTTAGCCTCGTGTTGCTTCGCGTACTGCTCCCTCCGCAGCCTAAAGATGAGGTCTCTCATATTATTCCGCATCTCCGATGCGTTCATCTTCGGGAAGCTGCTCGCCATATCCGTCCTGCCCTGCATGATCCCGTGGATAGTCTCTTCCGGGTGATCGAGGAAGCCCTCGACATATCCTAGTAGGAACAGCCCACAGTCACACCAGTTCTGCTGCTCCGGAATGTTCTTAGCTGTCATGCCAAGGCTGGGATTCTCAAGGGTTATCTCAACATCGAGCTTTTCTTTCGCCTCGGCGATAAGGAAGTCGCGGAGGTTTGAACAGGTGGGGGAATGCGGTGATCCGATCGAATCCAACGTGATGATGCGCGGCTCTTCAGTGTTGTATTTGCGAACGGGCGGGATGGACTTCCTCTTCCCTTTCCTGCCTTTGCCTACGCTTGAAGTCTCTTTCTGGGGACGATCTGCGTCATCATCCGCTGTCGATATATGGTGTGGCGTGCCTGAATTTATGTGTTCTACATCGATATGGCTCTTCCCGTTGGGCTGCAGCTTTGGGCTGCCCCTATCTTCAATTGAAAGTCTGCTCACTTTTCGTGCAACTTCCGGAGTCACGGATCCTTCCTTGTTTCTGGAGGTAGGATGAGCAGGGTCTATTGTATCACCTGCGTCCCCCAACTCCACAACCTCTTTCTCATGAGCTTGCTCGTCCTCCTTTGATATCTTCTCTTCCGGAGGTGGTAAAAGCTTTGGCACATTGCAAATTATTGCAAGGTACCAATGGGTATTCTCGTTGACTGGCACAACAATATAATCGTAGTCGAATATGTTAACCTTGGACGTCCACCTCTTGACAGCGTCATAATCAATGTTCTTGCGGCCTTTACCCTTTGTAAGTCGGGGGTAAAAATATGTATTCATAAAGAATACCCGCTTAAAAACATCCGGCCGGTCTCTCTCAGTCTTCTCTTGAAGATATCGCAGGTAGAAGGCTATGAGGTTATCGTTCAAATAAACACCCTCGTCGAGCCGCTCTATGTCGCGCATGTCGACCTGGGCCTTGTTCGCGCCTTCAAGTGGAAATATGAGAGGCTCGTCAACACCAGCCCAGTACTTTTGCCAATCCCGATGTTCATTGGTATAGCGTGGCGGAGAAGGTGATCTTATAAGGATTTCCCTATTTTGACCTCTGGTTGAACGAGTTGTTGGCCTATTGTCGTTTTCGTTTCCGTTTCGCCCAAAGTGACGGGATTGAGACTCATCTCCTGATTCTTTACTTCGTTCTATGCCTCGTTTGGTTTCGATCGAGTTACATTTGGGTTTGGAAATTTCACCGTCGGAAGATCCGTTTTGTAATCTCTCGTGCATTTTTTTACTTCTCGGCGGTTCCATAGAGCTGTCAAAGTTTCCTGGCCTCTTCCCATCGCTGGTGAGGCCTGCACCACTTTCTTGATGCTGGGATCGCTCAACATACCGTTGATTCCTCTGCTGTCTCAGCAATTCCACATCTTCAGCAACGCGACGGCGGTATTCCTCGAATTTGTTCCCGACCTGAGTAAACATCTTATCTATTGTTTCGCTATTTAAGAGAATGTTAGCATGGAGGAATAGAAAAAACCCCGGAATAAGGCAAACTGACACATTCTCATTGATAACGTTGGCCTGGCTTTTATCCTGGAGGAACCGCACAAAATTGTAGACTGATTCTTTATCAACCTTCAGGAGGAGTTTTGGCAGGGTTCCAGTCTTCGTATTAATTTCTGTAACCCACAGTATCATTTTACCGTTTTCATCGTTGTAAACTATTTTTGTAACGGACGTTGGGTTGAAGGCGACACTTGGATGTGTATCATCAACAGGATGATTTTGGTCGTCCGTGGTAAACTCCACTAGTGAGGTCCTCAGGTTGTATTGCAAATAATAAGGCTCCGCTCCTATAAGGGGCGCAACGATATCTGCTGCAGTTCTCAAGTACGTGACGATAAACCTTGGGCGCTCCCCCGAACTCGACTTTCCGGCCCTGCCAGTTGTTTTCCGCTGACTCTGCCGCGGGAGACTTGACCGAATATCTCCCTCTCTACTCATACTACCGGAAGTTGGGCTTCTCACGAAATGGCTCATGACAGTCCCGGTATCTACCTTCTTCGGGCCCGGTTTAGGTTGGACTAAGGATAGTTCATCATCAGAGATGTTCTCGTAGTTTGTCCTAGGCCCTCTATTATCAATCCTTGGTTTTTGAACACGAGATGACTTAGAATCATCTGCCATATGAAGCTTCCCTCGAGCTTGGGCTTCCCTATTTGCGAATGCAGACGGCCCGACTCTCCTCACCGAGTTGTTCTGTGCATCCCTTTCCTCCTTTGTCCTTGCAGGGGCCAGGTTCGCAGTCCCTTTATATGGCACCGGTGGCTTAGAAATGTCAAGATCTGAGTCTTGGATCTCATCCTTGTCAATCGTCGCTTCACGGGAGGACTGATTCGAAGAACTCTGACTATCCGGGCGTCGCCGCCGTCTGGTGGTACCACTCACGATGTCCTCGACCCCCCTGAACTCATCGACGCCATACCCTGGGCGTTTTCTTTCCAGCGGAAGAATACCACTCGCTACTGTCTTCGTTGTGCGAGAGCTCGCCGCAGTGTTCCTTGTTTGTTCGTATAGTATGTCGTCAGAGCTCCCGTCGGGGCTCCCAGACTGGACCATGATCTTCCGCCTCTTGGGTGCCTGTTCGGTGCCGCGGTCGACTGACGGTTGGCGGGAGTGATGTACAGAGAAATCAAATGCCTTCACTGGAGAGCTTGACTGCTGTGGCCTATCGGGCCCGCTCCCGACGGTCTTGTTGCGATTCGTGTACGTAGAGGGCGGCCTTCCCGGTCCGCGTGGGACAACCTGGACTGGTTAGAAACTGGTTGCCATGGTCCGAAAAGAACTTACCATCTCTCGCGCTGGCCGGGGCACTATAACACGAACCGAGTGTTCATCCGGAACTCTGCACAGCGTCAGATTAGAGGGGTTCTGTTGGGGGGAAGGAATAAAATATACCCAAAATCGGGTTCAGCTGCACTGGGCGTATTAACGGCATGAAGTCTACGAGTTATTAGAAACTGCCTAGTCCAACAGGAAAAGTCGTTGCTCATACAAACTAACAAATGAGGCTTTTTTGTGGAATGTTGCTGAATGCCCATTCGTGTAACCTTCAGATTGTTTGATCTCTCGTGGCGGCTTTCCCACGTCGCGGTCTGCGTTCGGCTGTAGAACTTGCCTCTCGGGCGATACCAAGTCTACTTCGCTGCAGCTGTCGCTCTCCTTCATTGACAGTCCCAAGCCAATCTTTTCGCTCGTCGCAGTCGCAGTTGCATCGTCGCCGTTCTGCCGCCACAAAGTATTAGCGGTCATTCGTTATCAGTACGGGAGTTGCCGAGATCTCCAGAAAAAAGTGTCAGCCTTGTCTTAGGTGTGTATTTACTGACCAGTTCAAGCTTCAGAACATCGAACTTTCTATTGCCCGGGGGCGGAGATAGGGTCTGGACGGCACTGATGAATTCCACGCTTGAAAAGATGGGCGGTAGATTTTGGTGGCCTTGTTCTGGACCGGGGCTTCTGCTCAACATTACCTCCATTGCGCATTGCTGAGGACCAGTTTTGGCTGAATATCATTCGCATGTGAAGTGTGTTGAAGTTAAAATCACAGTTGATTGCTTGCTAAAGAATGTGAGTTCTTCTAATGAGATACTGGGAGGCTTCTTGAAAGACTCTCAAGAGTAGAATAGAGGAAATAGTATGTTCATTGAAACTTTCCGCTGTTAGTCGTAAGTGGTCGGCCACGAGAAAATAACCACGCGATACAGTATGCGAAGCTTGCTCCGTGATGGGTACAAAGCTGCGATAGAACCTTGTGCCCAGCAATTAAACTGCCTCAATTGCTTGTATTTCACAATTATATGACCTTTATCGTCCATGGACACCGGCAGATCAGTTTCATGAATTGCATTGCAAGCTAGCTAACTGACCACGACCGCAAGAGCAGCCTCTGTCTGAGCTTGCCAGAGGCTGTGACGTGGTTGACTATTACAAGCTGATACCTACTCAGTGTCATATCTGTAATCCAAAGCTGCAAAGACCAGCAGCGGCAGCACCGTTGTGCCACCATCGTGATCTTTAATACATAATACAGTCCCATTACCAAAAATCCAAAGCTTGGGTTGAAGCGCAAGAACTGAAAATTCAACCCCGCCTTTCTCTGATCCAAAACCCCCGCCTATCCTCGCTTTCCATAGATGCAGTGTGCAGTATTGTACAAACAAGATTACTCAAGCTTTAATCATCATGTCGCCGTATTGATACTCTTGCATAACTCATGAGGTTTGCTTTCGCTCCGCCCTGTCATCGTCCTTCGCACCGTTTCGCCTGTCGGACGAGTGCTGGTTGTTGCTCTTATCCTTCCGGGCGTCATCGATCGCAGTCCGCTGGGCGATGCTGGAGTCGTGCGACTTCCACTCAATCTTCGTCTCTGGAGGGAAGGCAAGGACACGCCTCATAATCTCCCTAATAACTGTTAGAGTGGAGCCACAACAAAAGAGTTCGTGAGTAAGACATACCTAACTTTGAGGACGCGGCCGCCGTCATTACGAGTCCAGATACTGATAATATCTTCGCCATTTCTGACGCTCAAGACGGCTCCGCACACTTCCTCGCTGGCCTCGGCAAACTGGTCGCCAATGATGGCAAACAGTAAATCCTCCCAGTATCGATCCACCACACCCTTCTTCAGTCGCACAATCCACTTCCCACCCTTCTTGTTCTCTTCATCCTCCCACACCGGCCTAATGCCGTTTTTGAATATGTGGTAGTCGGAGACCAGTGGCAAAGTAGAGGGGCGCTTGAGGTGTTTGTAAATCGCGAAAAAGTCTTCGACAGAATCGAACGCCGCCATGGCATGCAGAGTTTTCTCATACTCCAAGTAACCATTGGACTTTTGGATCGGCGGTCGGAACCAAAACACCCAGCCGTGCTTCAGAGTGTGCGCCGAAGCTTGGGGGTGTTTGGCCTCGCTCAGAGAGGCGCTGGAGGCGTTCTGAGCTGATCGCGTGAGGCCAGGTTCCACCGGTCCCTTCTCACCAGAAGGCGTCGGTGCCCCGCTCACAACATTTCCGAAATCTAGAGCGCCGCCCGGTGTTTTTGGCGTCTTTGCAGATGCGCCAAAGGAGGCAAATGCGCCAGAGCCTAAACCGAAGGCGCTGGATGCGCCCGCTGTTGGCGACGCAACGGCTGGTGATGCCAGCGGGATGGCGTTGAAGGGATTCGACTTCCCATGTGACGAGGTGTCCCCGCCAAACCTCTTCCCCGGAGTGTAATTGCGGGTTGGGTGGTCGTTGTGGTTCGCTGCTGTGGTGGCGGGAGGGACTGCCGTTGTTGAAAGAGAAAGCTTGCTACTGTTGACGCACATTAGCGGCTGTAACCCCAACTCACCGCGTCTGAAGGCTTACTTGGTCCGGCGAGTCCATAAATTATCCATTAGTACCGATGGGGGACGGCTGGGGGGCGTGTTGGTGGGATATCGAGCTTTGGATTCTGGGATCCAAAGGCGTCACAGAGAGTCGGAAGGCTGGACAGTGGAAGATGGGGCAATGCTCGGTGTTCGACGTTGCACTTTGTTGAAAGTCGATTTGAGAGTGCGGTGCGGGGTTTGCAGTAAAGGGATAGCTGTAGTCGGTATGTGGTATTTGAAGTTTCGATGTGCGGTATCAATATTCGTATAATCGTGTGAGTTGTGGTTGTGAAAGCATTTATTTGATATGCCTCTTTCGTCTCTTAACTTAGCATGGCGTAGTGCCAGTTTGGTTCGAGAAATGGCAAGCGCCGTCTGGCCGTATCGCTTGCAGGACTCCACTAACAGTGTTCGCCAAGACTTTGCTAGAAAACGGAACTTTGTTCGTCGCTTCTCTTTTTCCTTTCTTTTCTTTCTTCAACAAAACAAGACCACCAATCGTTAAAATTCATTTACAGCTCGACATGTTTACTCTACTCAGCTGCGAATTTCGATGCGTGCGTCGAGAAGACTCTTAGAACCCATTTCTAAAACCATTGTCACGAGGGCCCCTTCGGGAGGCTCCATGATGCGATGATGACCTGAAACATGGGACACTCTTTTCTTTATACACAGGCTTTGCTGAGCTGTTTCGAAGTCGGGAACAGGGACAGGAACAGATAGGACGGGGCCAGCTTGGCCTCTGGAAAACGAGTCCCATTATTTGGTGGTATGTCTTGTCTTGCCTTCGCCAACCGTGCTTCTCCAAATGCTATATAGCTTCATATGACGAAAGATATACCTCTGGTAAACCTACACAGCTCAGCCGCTCTGATTTGCTTGCTCACCATGTGATGTGCTTGTCGGTGCTGGTCGAGCATGAGGTCAATGGCATTGTCTGATTGATTCTCCTAGCCACGGCCACGAGGCAACGTTTTATGTACATCCCTACGCAGCCAGAGGCTGACGGTGTGAGTTGTCATGTAGGGCAGGAGGCAGGCACTAGCATATATATTAACAACGACAGCGGTTTTATGTCCAAAGGGCGGAGTATTGTCCCATTTCGCTGCTACGGATATGAGCCTGAACCGTTTACGAGGTAACACAACGTGCTGACAGTGTGGCCTCTAGGTTGTCGCGCCTTTCCATGCACAAGGCTTCCCTTCTTAGCTACAACGCCTTGCAAGCAGTGCATCTGTCCCATGACATGGCCGGTGACCCGGAATGGGGGTTAGCATTGGAGATATTCGGAGCTGGGCGTTGAGCCGGTTCCTTGGCTCTCGCGAAAGGGCTGCCTCGAGTGGTTTTTTTCATTCTTCCTCCCAATATCAAAGACCAATTGCCAAATACTATGGGATTTTTTATGCTCTGCCTCGTCTATGTGCGGTCGTGAACTTGACCTCCTTGACAAAAAAAATGACAGGTCGGAGAACTTCGTTCCGGTACACCGACAAACTCCAGCCGTGCAAGTCTGGCCAAGACCACGTTCGCTTTCAATGACCAGATAAAGCTAACCCTTGTCAAATACCAACACTAAAAGAGGGGAAACACCATATCAAGGATTAAGGTCGCGTATGAAGAACGCGTTGGAGCATACAAAATAGCCGCCAAAGGAGGCTCTGGTTCGCTCAATATAAGACCGGAGGTATGATGTCCCGATTTCATGCATTCGCTCCCATCTATCCATCTGATAGTTCCTTTGCCTACATGGTGGCGTTTAGCGTCCACAACTTTACTATGTTATCTAAAAGTCACACTGGTCCATCAAGGTGTGGCCATCCCGGGTGCGCCAATAAGACCTTGGGCCAAGGACAATAAAAGTTCACTAATCTGTGAGGAGAATTGAGCTTGCGCTCATATCTAGACCGATGTTTCCGCGGGGAACTGAAATCATTTCAAGTTGAAATAGATGCATCTGAGGGCCATATAAAGACTCGGTTTCTACTGTCGTTGCGTCCTTTTTCCAAGGCGATTTGAACGGCTGAACTTCCATTTTACTCACTTTTATTACAATTGAAGTTCGAGATGCGAAGTCTTCGTCTCATTGGCGCTGCAGCCTTGCTGATCTTGCAAGTCGCAAGATGCAACAGCGACATCAGCCCCACCTTGGACGATCTCGCCGCCGTCGTTGCTCGAGATCATGAGGGTGCTGTTGCCAGCTCGGAAGACATCACCACCCGTGACAATGCCCCTACTTATGGGAAGGGAGTCCTAAGGGACAGCAAAAGGGTTAACAAGTCAACCATCAGTGCAGTCGCTCTCGACGGGCGTGCTCTGCTCGCCAAGTGGCTGAACCCAGTCGCCCTCGAGAGGCGCGCATGTACGGGTGAATACAAGGGCTCGTGTGGAGGTAAGTCACACAGGGTCTCATGAGTCTGCAAATCTAAATGCTTCGCAGATGGTTACTGTTGCCCTACGACCGACCGCTGTTGCCTAAACAATGGTTACTGCAAGAGATCCTCGGGCGACGACTGTTGTTCTGATGGGACTTGCCCCTATCCTTCTGTCTGTGGCGACACAGTCTTGTGTGAATGCAAGTCGGCCGGCGGTGTCTGCTGTTCCGACGGTACATACTGCGAAGCGGGATTAAAGTGCTGCGGCGACTCGTGCACAGACGAGGCCAACATATGCTGCTCTGATGGGACGCCATGCGAGCCGGGGAACATATGCGTCACGAATCTGAAGTACTCCTGGCAGGAATGCTGCACGGATTCCGCTTGCACGGCATATGTAAAAAACAGCGTGACGGTCACCAGGGCGCCAACGACCACGGCGGCTCCCCCGAAGACGACGGCGGCCCCGGATCTTGTCTACAAATACTATTACACGACTCTCTACTGGCGAGCCCCCCTATCCATCCACCCCTTGCTCCACGTCTCTAACAATTCCAAGGTCGTACTACTATTACTTCTACACTTATATCTATGCGATTGAGCTAACAACCATCACCTCAACATACACAACAACAACAACAACCGTCTCCGTCTACGCTGCCAACTCCCGCAGCGCCGCCGCGCAGCTCAGCAGCCTAAGCAGCTCCGTCGAGGAGAACGACTTCACAACCCCGGCACGCGCGACCACAGCACTGAACTCCACCCCCGCTGGCCCGACCGCGAGCAGTTCGTCGTCGTCTGATGAACCTTTCCAGGACGACAGCACCGATGACTCTGATGAGGATACCAGCCCTACGCTGCCGGGCGTTGGAGGTCCGGGCTTAGGCACGGGCAACCTGTCTGGTGCTGGGGTGCAGGCGGGCATCGTGCCAGTGTGGGCGATGGCGTGGGCTCTGGGGGCGGGGTTGATTGCTTGGGGGATGGTGTGGTTGTGAGGGCAGGTTTGCTAAAGGGATGGCGGGGTGGATTTAATAGTATTGATTTTGGTTGCGCTGGGGGTTGCGGGTATGAAGGCATAGGATGTTCTTTATAGAGATAGGGTTGCATAGCATAGTTGCAATGAGATATTCGGGCGAAGTTGTCCCACTTGACTACGATTTCACTTCGTTTACTGCAAGCTCAATTTCATTGCTAAATCTCTCCTTGTCCCTTTCCACCTCATTCTCCCGCAACCTTTCTGCACCACCATTACTGGCAGCAAACACACGAATTGTTACTCGCAAGCCCAAGGAGGAGCCATCATCAAGGGTTAGGGTAACACTACCACTCGACATAAGGGCTCTTCTGACAACAGGACTTTATCAACGGCAGAACTTTACTAGCAACAAGAATAATACCGACAGTAAGAAAATTACGACAATGGAAATAATAGTAGGGAAAAACTTGTATTCCTTTGAATAGGATGTATCATCCGCTCGTTTTCGATCCTAACAAGTCCTCTTCGAGGAGCACTTCGCCATATGATTCCGCTTCGGGTAGAGTTTATTTAGAAAATCAAAATATATAACTTATAATATTAGCTACTTACTTATTTATGAAATTTGCAAAATATAACCTGCCGGGTTGCAGATCCTCTCTCGGAAGGAGCGACGCCCCAATTCCCAAAATGAAAAATGCCACGATGACCTCGAAATTGATAGCTCCATAGTAAAAAAAATATGGACGCTGTGGGAATTGAACCCACGACAACGCCTATGAGGTTGAAATAGGCAAAAAGAACAAAAAATAATGGACACTGTGGGAATTGAACCCACGACCTTCCCCAATTGATATTATGTGATGAATCACATGCTATGCGAAGGGGAAATCATACCCCTAGACCAAGCGCCCGTTTTGAATTGGAAGATACGAGTTAACCGAGACTATGTAAGTGCAACATATGGTATTCCTATAGGGAAGGTGCGATGGTCACAGTAACAAGAATAGACAAGGAAGTTACTACTATGGATAATGTAAATAATGAATGTGAATTACCTGTAAGACAAGTCAGTACTTGTTATTAGAGGAGATATATAGGGGTACCTACAAGTATCTGCTGACTGTGTTGGGATTTTTGGTGATGCGTAGTCTAATATCATGCCTTATTCTGCCATTACCTCCTACACCGCCTAGCGTCAATACATCTCCATCACGTCCCACAGCCCTGGCGGGTATCAGGTCTTTTATCCATACAAGACAACCAGACGCCACAACGCTATCTTACGAATTGATCACGCCCTTATAACTAATTGCAACGCTATGCCACAGCTTCCATAAAGCAGCGATGGTACAAAAGATACTGAGGAACCTAGCACCGACGGATTCCTTGAGGCGCCATGGACGGCCATGCCGACGCGACTGAGCAGGTCGCAATTGCCAAGCTCGAGCCCACCATCCCAAATCTCCAATCCTGCTACTTCAAGGCGGTAGTAACGCTCATATGGCCGTACAGCTCCTCGAACAAGACACTTTCCGTGCTTCTGGCTGAACCGGACTTTCGTTTGCGCAACAGCAGAGGCCAGGTTAAGGTCCAGTTTGCGGGATCGAGCGCGAAACATGTTTTTGATGCGGGGATTGGGAGCGGAGATGAGCTGGTCGTCTGCTTGAATGGGGCTGAGTGGATACCTGAGAGTGCGAGTGCTGCGCAAACACCCGGGAGAGGCATCGAGTGGGAGCTGAAGTTCTCGGGGCGGTTGGTGCTTCAGGTAAGATGGATGCTGCCACCAGACCTAATCCCATACTAATCGCATCGGCATTTTAGATTCGGCAGCGCGAAAGCGGAAACATTGCACTGATTAATCTCGACAACCCTCCGCAAGAGCCCGAACAGGACCGTGTCGCTGAGATCGAGACACCACTCGCAAACCCGTCGCCCCCACCAGGAAGCCCAATTCCAACAGCGCGCCATGACCAGCTACGTGCGGAGGAAACTGGGGAATGGTCATCGCCCGCATTCATAAAGCGCGCTCGGCTGTCCTATGGCTCCTTTATTGGGAAGGATTTCGAGGCGTTCATAGAAGATGATGGCTCTTTACCAGGAAAAGGCAGAAAACGGTCGAAATTTGGCCGGAAGTCAGGCGATTGGAGATATATCAGCCGTTCCCCAAGTCCAGAAGAAGAAATCGACGTCGAAGAGCCGGTGGTGGCGGAACCAGTCCCCGAAAAGGAGAAGCCTACGATGACGGACGAAGGCTGCCAGACAGACGGCCTGGAATTCAGCGACGAGATGCAGGAGTTTTTTAGACAATCTCAAGCTGCAGGTAGGGAGGCAAGGCCACCTCAGCCTCCAGGTCTACAAGAGACTCGGATGGAGTTTACAGAGGATCATGGCGACAGGCCACCGATTCCCCCATTTGACGCCTTCCCGGCTGGGCATGCCCAGCCAGCTTCACATGCAACGGAGCCAAATGGAGCCACAGCACAATGGCCGGATTCAATATTCCGGGATATGGGATTCTCGAGCGGATCTGTGCCGGACATGAACTTGAGGCCTAGTCTCCCTTTCGAACAGCCTAGGTCTCACAGCCCACAGGTTACACCTACAGCATCCATGTTTGGAAACTATCAAGAAGACCAAAGAAATGGGCTCTTCCAAGCGCCATATCCACCGGATCAGCCGATGCAGATACACCATGGCCTTCCCCTCGAAGAGGATCACCAATATGACGAACACATACATGAAGTCCCTGAAGAGGCTAGGGACCCTACAGCCCAACAATTCGCCCAGCCTACCGAGTCTTTATATCCCGAATTACCTGATGTTTCCATGGAAACACCTGCCCAACCGGCATGGCAGTCCTTGACCCATGTCCCTGGGGAAACTGCGCCGGCTACCTTCGAGATCCCCAGTTCTCCAAGCGGAGAGGCACCTGCACCACGATATAGTCAACCTAGCACAGCGAAGTACCGTTTGAATGAACGCGGTCTGGTGGTCGCGACTAACTTGGGCGAAGAAGAAAGCGAGGAAGGCGAGGAAGGCGAGGAAGAATTGGACCATCGTCAAATAAGCTTGGATGAAGGAATGGAAGAAGATGACTCTGGCGAGGAAATTGAAATAGGGTCTAGACAAGCCCCCGAGCAATATTATCGCCAGCAACAGTTTCCCCATGAACAAAGCGGTGTGGCCGCAGAGCAGGGATACGGTAATGAGGATGGCGAAAGCGATATCGACGAGGAAGACCAACCATCCGAAGAACAAGAGTTCTCAGACGATGACGAGGGTAGCGAGATGGATAGTGGTGAAGAGGCTCTATATGATGAAGAAGGCGAAGAATTAGAAGAGGAAGAGAACTTCGATGAAGACGACGAACAGCGCTACGAAGACGAGGAGATGAGCGAAGAGGATTTAGGCCCTGCCCATCAGCAACAGCAACAACCCGCAGCGAAGGCTGAGCCGGTCTTTATAGATCTTCTGTCGTCGGATGACGAGGAGGAACAACCGAAGCCTGAACCTAAGCCACCTCTTGCCCATAAAGACTCGTCTTTTGCGGATGTAGAGGACAATGTACCAGATAATGCAATGGAAGACGAAGAGCTCGATGAAGATGCAGAAGCAGAGTACGAGGGAGAGTCGGAGGAAGAGGAAATGGCAATTGGGCGTCCAAACGACGAAGAAAGCGAGGAATCTGAGGAGTCCGAAGGCTCTGAGGGCCCTGAGTCTGAAGCAGAAGAACCTAGCGAAGCTACGGAAATATGGCAACCTAGTACTCCACAGGCCGCAGAGGTACAGAACGAGGTAGAGATGCAACAAGTGCCCGCTGTCACCCTCGAGTCAGATCAGCCTAAACTTGACAACGCAAACCTGTCAATGGTGGAAGAGGTGGGCGGTTATGAAGACGAAGATGACACTATGGAACGAGGTCTTGTCGAACAGCGCTTCATGGATGGCGCAAACGATTTGCCTACGGTCTTGAGAGCCTCGAAAGAGAAAACGCCTACTTCTACTGCGGCTGAATATGTCTCGGTGGAGGCAGGTGAAGAGGTCACTGAAGACGGTATTGCGCAGCCACTGCCTGTCGAGATGGAACTTGATCATAAAGTGCAAGAAACTGTAGCTGCCAACATTCGAGCAGGCTTAGATGAACAGCTTCAGGCTGAGCAGCTCGAGGATGAAGAGCTTGAGGATGAACATCTCGAAGAGGAGCAGATCGAGGAGAAGCAGCTTGAGGAGAAACTTGAACAAAAGGACAATTCACCAGCGGAGATCATAGAGGATACTTCATTAACCAAAGTAGCATATCCTACTTTGCCTCCGGACGAAAGCAGCAATGTAGAAACGCAAGAGACTCTACTTGATGAGCCCGAGGAAGAAGAAGAGGAAGAAGAAGAGGAAGCCGACGATATTGAACTAATAAACGCGCAATTGATGACACCTGACGCTACTCAAATAACCTCTACGGCATCACAAGATGCGCCATTCGCGACCTCGACTGAAAAGCAATTGCAGAACGACGTCATAATTGACGAAGTTGTGGCGGATGAAGTCGTGCACAGCAGCGTCGAAGGCACTGAGCCGATTAAGGAGACGCTCGTCGAGGTTACTAAACGAGTCACCAGGTCAGCGAAGGCGACAGCGGATACCCTCCAACCTCCAGTCACACCAACGGCGGATAAAAGGATGAGCCTCAGGTCAGCCACTTCTCCCGTAAGTGCTCGAACCGATCGATCTCCATCATTGGCGACAGGCGCACCGAGCACACGCAAGGACCGTGATGCCGCAGCACATCTTGCACCGAAGGCTCTCAGCCCCTCAGAGAAGCCCCAGCCATCACCACAGACCCCAAAACACAACCTTCGATCAAAGCCATCAGCATCACCTACCGGCACACGCATCACCCGATCTCAGGATCGCGCCGAGACTCCGGCCGCTAGCTTACCAATAGCCACCAAAGTACTCATACCGCCCTCCAAACCGCTGCCCACGACCCCCCAAAAACCTCCCTTGCAGCCTCTATCGGAAACCGCCCTCCGTGCCAGTCTCACAAAAGCCCTCCGCACCAACCTCAGCGACTTCACGCCTCTCAAAGTGCTTCGCCACAACCTAGGCAAACGCCTCGACGTCATCGCCATCGCGACCACCGCACCCCCTGAAGCCCAGCGCGCCAAACACGGCCCACGCCACTACCACCTCCGCTTCAACGTCACCGACCCCTCCATCGCACCCACAGGCGTCGTAGAGATCCAAGTCTTCCGGCCATACAAGGAAGCTCTCCCGGACATCGAAGTCGGCGACGGCGTACTGTTGCGTAACTTCTCGGTCAAGGCGGAGAAGGATAAGGGGTTTGCGCTCCGCAGCGAGGATAGCAGCAGCTGGGCTGTGTTTAAGCGGGATCGCGTCACCGAGTGTCGTGGCCCGCCGGTCGAGCTTGGAGAGGGCGAGGATGAGTATGTGTCTAGGTTGAAGGAGTGGTGGGGGAGTCGGGGGGAGGAGTTTATGGCGAGGTTGGGGAGGGTAGGGGAGAGTCCTGGGAGTGCGAAGGTGAAGACTAGGGCGAGGGGTCCTTGAGTGGTTGGGTAGATGGTTGGATTGGAATGGAGATGCCGTGGGTTGGGTTTGTGGGAGTGATACCTGGATATGGAGAATTTAGCTGTCAACTCTTGCTATAGATCTAGGCATGAAATTGAACAGCTCTTCCGCTATGATCAAATTTTGACTATCCCCAAACAAAACTTTACTTTGAGGCTAAGCCAGGCAAGGCAGCCTCTAACCGGTCTGCTATTGTCCTGAAACAAGGAAGGGCATCAACACACAAGTTGGCGATAAATCCTATAAAGAAGCCCGGATGCTTCAGTGGCAAAGAAATAATGTAAGTGCAATAATAATCACATCACCGGAAACATGGGGCATTGTGCAATCATCCAGTTGCACTTCGTTACGGACTATCCTCGATTTTACGCTTTTAGTGTCACCGCAAAGCTATTGCCCCACAAGACTGCTGTCACCGCGGAGATGTTGCTACCGAGTAGGTCCTGTTAACTGTGCTGCTGCGTTCCTCACTTCGACGAATTATAAAACGCGGTTTAGCCATGAGACCGTTGCATTGTCCGTGTTCTTGATCGAGTGCACCTCGTCGATTGTTATGAGACTAAAAATTCCAGAAAGGTATCGTTCCTACTGTAGATCAGACTGGTACAATATCGCCATTCGGTCACTTACCAATCCATTTCAGATTGGCCCCTGGCACCCGTCTGTCCCATCGCAGGCTCTGAATGTATCCGGTAAAGTATTAATCATCTTAGATGCTCTGCCATCGTGCCAGTCAAATGAAGACCCCTGTTTGTAAGTTTTCCTATGCTTTGGCCACATGCGTTGAATCACCAAACGAACTAGATCCAACCTTGGACGCAAGTACAGAGAAGATTCACAGGAAAGGAGAGCCAAGACGAGAAGCGTATATATGGACACCCGTTTAACGCGTTCATAGTACAACCGCCGACTATACAGGTAAGAAAATCGCTCTAGTTCCACATCTCGACCTCACCTACAGGCCCCCATCCTACATCCATCGTCTTCCATCCCCGTGGTAATCCCAAGAAGCTCTATGCCACTGATCATTACCCCTGCCACTCCTTCGATTACACAGCTGTTGTCTCTAGTTGGCCTCTGGGAACAGATCCTCCTTCAGCTCAACGCCGAGCTCCTCGCGAATCGGGCGCAGCTCCTCGAGGTACTGCTCGTATTGGCTCTTGTTCTCGACCTTTGCCTTGATGCCTGTTTTGATCAGCATGTGTCCACGCACATTGACTTCCCTGCCAACTTTTCGGCTTTCGGAAGTGGGCGCTTACCTTCAAAGACACGGACGGCGGTGGGGTAGTCATTGACGCGTCTTGCGGCCTTCAGGGCAGCAACGAGCACGGATGGTGATGGGACGAGATCGTATGCAAAGGCATTGTTGAGGTTACGCTGTGTGGTACGATTAGCATACACCCCGCAACCCCTCTTCCAGCCCAACGCAGCCAATTGAACATACCTGCAGCTCGAAGACGTCCTGGACGGTATCGAACTCCTTCTCGAATCTAGATGCACCGCGTATCAGCCCACAGCTCCCCCAATGGCCTCCGAAAGCCCTCGGTCCGATTTCTCCTCGGCAACAACTCCCAGCGCCGCAAGAGGTTCTCCAACAACGCCAGCCTCCAATTGGGTCTCCTTACCTGGCAGTGAACTCCTCGAAGCTCTCCTCGTGTCCGTGACCGTCAGCATTATCGGCCTTCAGCACTCGTGCAGTCGAGAAAGCCGGGGCGTAGTTGACGCGGAGGACGGGCGAAGGGCGCACGGCGCGGAAGCCAGCGGTGCGGCCAATGGCGCGCGGCAGGGCGCGCAGGACGGAGCTGGTGGACATGGTGCTGTATGATATAGACAGGTTGTGCTGGGGATTTCAAGGTAATGGTCAGTATGATGAAGCGTAATTTTTGGTGGATGGCTCCTCGGAACAGGGCGGGTCAGGATTTCATGATTGGCTCCAAATCGCATATTAGTCAGCAATAATGAAAGATGAGCTGCACGTGATACGGAGACCATGCGTGCTAGCTACACGTGATACGATCGACCGTTTACTGATAGCCTCGCACGTCGCGGCGATAAGACATTCTTAACGGAAACAAACCCACCTTGCGTTGGAAGACATTGCCAACCAACGTGGACGTCTTGTGCGGAAGGTAAGATAATGATGCTCTCGCTTTTCATTCACATATTCTGACTTCCTCTTAGAATAATTGGCCGCCATATACTGGCCTCACGAACTCACATGGCACCCCTGCCACAATCCGCATTTTGATTCCATGTCGTCGAAGCCCACGTCGGACTCAGAAGCTGTAATACTACAACCGCGTCGTCGCGGACGTCCACCAAAGAATCCAAGTGTTGCCCCGCCAAAATCGCCCATAACCTTACAGCAAATTCACCTGCCTAAAGTCCAGAAACGACCAAGAGGAAGGCCGCGAAAGATCGTTGTTCCGTCGTCCCCCACGCCAGGCTCAACACCGTCACCACAGCGTCCCAGTCGCAGAGTGAAGAAGCAGCGAGGGAGGCCCCAGAAGAAGCACGACGAGGATCAATTATACGACCTCCGCGATATCCTAGACGAGAGCGAAACTCACTACCTAATAGATTGGGAAGACGATAAAGTCACCGGCGAGACATACAAACCTACGTGGGAGCCAAAAAGTTTCGTTGAACAAGACGCCATTGTTATCTGGGAAGCAAAGAAGGCACAGGTGGAGGTAGAGAAGAATCAAGTCCAGCAACCTCAGAGCCAAGACGCAGCGGAAGTGCTCAATCCCGTGGCACCTGAGAACCGACGAGAATTACCCCCTGTTCCGGACTCTACGCAGGAGAGCGAGCCAATCAGAGACGCAAAACGCAAGAGGGTTATAACTGTTATTGACAGCCCTGCTTCAGTTCAAGAGTCGCCAGATAGCCAGCCTATCAAGCCAGCTAAACGGGGTAGGATTACTACCGTCGCCCGGGAAACCCACGAGGCCAACAATTACAGGCGGTTCTCTTCCGATTCTGTAGCATCAGAAGGCAACGTTGATATCACAGGACAAGGATCTACGCCAACAAAACGAGTTAGTGACGAAGGGCCACACACCATTCCAGAGTCACAACCTCAAACCCATAGCCACGAAGTAGGAGACACCAGTCGTAGCTCGCAATTAATCTGGGATCAATCGGCAACGCCTAATGAGAAAGTTCTATCCGCAGAAGATATCCAGGCAATAGACTTTGCGATTCCTAGGAGTTCTCAAAATTCCAACAACGTAGCGCATTCTCCAACAAAATCACCTCTCATAGCCAGACCTTCAAGCCATCCCACTCCGCAGCCAATATCGGACCATCCTCCGGAGATAGACGATAGTTTTGGCACCGTCGCAGAGACCCCACAAGCTCGACTTGCCCCTTTAGGAGAGTTTGATCGAGATAGATACATCGGTATCTCGCAAATTTCGTCGTTTGTCTCGGAGGCACCTCATACTCAACGATCGCTACATCGCTCGCAATCTGCAGGAGATCAATTGCAGAGAATACTGGAAGACCGTGTCATCCCGGATTCCCAAGAGGCGACCGCAGCCAACAGTGCAGACTTTCGAAGGTCCGCTCGAAGTAGGACCTGGCCAGGTACTCCAGAAAAGGGACCTCCCACAGCACATTCACCGTCTCACCCCGATATAACCAGGACCAGTCCGAACGCAGATAATCTGATTAGACTAGTAGACGATATATCGACCGTTGGTCAAGATTCTTGCACTGTTCACGGCATAAATTCCGAAGCACAAAGAAATATTTCTACACATAGAGAGACGATATCCGACCTGAACGCGCCCACTCCCAACAAGGTTCCCGTCGAAGACAGCTGGCTCACTACAAAAATTGTACCTTCCCCAGTGCTCAAATCTCAGTCCCAGCATTCTAGTTTTCACGAGACGCCGGCTTCCAACGGAGGATTCCTTGCTGACGCCGAAACTACTGTGGCCAGACCATTACCGAGTCAATACTCACAACCATCCACCCCGAAACCTAACCTTTCACGTCTATTTCTACCCCAGGTATCGTCGAGCTCTAGAACATCCGAGGAACGTTTCCAAACACAGCTACCGTTTAGCACCGATACCAGTAACATTGATAGCCAGCACATAAATTTTTACAACAGGTAAGCACATGTGTACTTAATTGTATAATGAAGTTTAAACTAATACCGTAGAAGCTCTGGTGTCCACCGAGGCCATTCTGTTTTGCCAATATCCACTGATTGTTCTGATAACGAATTTGACAGGCCAGCGACTGTTAGTCCACTTGAGAGAGACGTCGCGTCTTCTAATCAAAGCTGGCAAGCCGCCCAGGTTGTCCAAGACACGGGGCTTCCATCACAAATCAGCTTGGAATATACCAAGGTATCCGAAGTGGCGGAAGCCGAATTCCGACATATCTCTAGAGACTGCACCGAAGAAATTTCTCCAGCGCCAGGTAATCCACATTCTCAGTCCTCACCGCCTTCCCGTACACGGATAGAATCAGAAGAGCCTCCAGAAAACATCATCATGAGTGTAGAAAGGCAAGACGAGTCGGAGCTCGTTCAACAGCCTTCATTGCCGTCAACTTCGGCATCGCCGGCACCTGTTTCGAGAGGTGGAAGTGCCGCACAGGATCGACCTCCTGCCGTATTTAACTCTAATATGAATGTAACCGAATTTCTCCAGAAAGCACGCCGAGATGCAATTGCCGCTGCAAGGGCTAGAGCCTCTCCCGCAAATTCACGCGTGGGTAGCGAGCCAATACAAACCAACGAACCATCACAACCGCCAAGTATAGTGAGGCAAGAACTGCCAGTCCGAGAAACGGCATTGACTTTGGATGAAGGATCCATGGCAGCCCCGGATCTGGCTAGAATTGAATCACCAGATGAAGAAGACGTTTCGAGCCCTCAACTTCCACTCCGGCCTTTCGGATCAAGCGACCATATAGTTCTAATTCCCATGGTGTCAACCGTACGAGACATGTATAATGATCAGGTACCGAAATATAGACGAGAGATCGAATTACTACGCAAAGGCGAGCAGTTGGATCTTCAGGCTACGGCAAGGATCGACCTAATGATCGAGAACCTCAAGCTCCTCGGAGACCACAAAGACTTATTCTCCGAGGAAGGCTTTTCGCAGAACGGCACGCCTGCGGAAACCATATCAAAATGGGCAATGACCTGTAGCCCCAAATGCTACTTTCTTGAGAGACTCTTTGAGTCAATGAGGGATTCAACTAGTCATGTTGCGGTCCTTGCTCGCCCGGGACTGATGATGGATATTTTAGAAGCCATACTCCAAGTACATAACTTCAACTATTACCGGCCCGATCGGCAAAGTCGTTCTGAATTGTCTGCTCGAGGAACCCTCACGGTTACCCTTCTTCCTACAGGCTTTAAAGGCGGACAATTCGTGGTTAACCCGGCCGATGCTGTAATAGCATTCGACTCGACCTTTTTCAATGGGGAGCGGTACTCAAAGACGCTTCGTTCTCATACATTCGACCCTACAAGGCAGTCTCCACTAATCATGTTAGTTATTGAGGACTCCGCGGAACATTTTGAGCTTTGTCTGCCACAATCCTTGGACCCCATAGAAAGGAAATGCTACCTGGTGGATTTCATATGCCAACAGCGAAAGGAGGTTGGGTTGAATACAAAGATCCGACCGGAAGATGCTGCCGTATCAATTGGTAATTATCTAAGGGCGAACTCGAGTAATCATGCCGGTGTTGACGGGCGATTGGAGTGGCCTCTACCGCCAAATCGTTTCGTCTCGAATCTGGATGTGCCAGATTCGCTATTACCGCAGCAATCTGGCTCGACCACACAATCTCACGATGTAGAAACTCCAGGACCAACGTCGCTCCAAAACTTGTCGAAGAGGCCCCGTGACGATTTGGTAGACGACGATTTGACAAAGAGGATGCGAATGACTCCAGTTCCACCGGAGATTGCATCAAGCGGCCAGGTTTCACATATTACCGATTCTCTTGGATTCCAGACACAGTTCAATGCCTCGTCGCTCCCATCCCTCACCAACTCAGCCGAACAAGCCATCGCAGCCACGGCCACATTAGACCAGGAGCAGTCGGATCAAATGACACAACTTTTAGCAAGGGTAAGCCTTCTACTATCCACCCTCACCCCCAAAAGACCCATACTAACAACTCAACAGATCGCGGACTTAGAAATTCAGCTCGAAACCAAGACAGCCACTGGATCCCAGATTCACGAGCTGGAGGCCAAGCTCCAGGAAAGTGAAAAGGACAATGCACGCCTTCGCCAGTCCAACACCACCCTCGAGCTCAAGCTAAACGAACACATTTCCCTAGTCAACAAATTCGTGTCCCAATCCCGCGAATCCGCCAACCAGCGCCGCATCGCAGAAACCACCGCCACCGCCGCCGAGTCCCGCGCCACGTCCCTCCACACCAGACTCGAAGCCCGCTCCACCCAGAACATAGCCCTATTAGCCAAGGTCGGAGACCTCGAGGCCGAGCTCACCACTGCGCGCGCCGCCCTCGCATCCTCTGCCGTCCCGGAGCAGCGTGAGTTCGAGGCTCTACGCGAGAAGGCCGCGGAGGCGCAGGCAGAGCGCGAGAAGCTAGAGAAGCGGGCTGTGAGCTCCGCGAAGGACTTCGAGTTCACCCGTGAGCAGTATCAGAGGGCGTCGAATCAGGCAGCCGAGCTAGCTAGCGAAGTGGCTGGGTTACAGGCCGAGAAGGTGGCGCTGGAGAGGAAGGCGAGTGAGAATTTTGTGAGGGTTAGGGAGATCCAGGCGAAGAGCGAAGTGGCTCAGCTTAAAGATAGGATTGATGAGTTGGAGGCTGAGGCGGAGTTATTAAAGGCGGATTTGGAGAGGAAGAACGAAGAGATTAAAGCGAGAGGGGCGAGGGGGTTGAGGGGCGCGAGTATCCCAAGGAGTCCGAAGGTGACGGGGATGGGAATAGCGGGGAGTCGGGGGAGCAGTGTGGCGCCGGGGGAGGGGAATGGGTTTCCTCCGAGGTGGGTGGGGATGTCTGGGTGAGCGTGGAGGAGGAGGAGGGGCGTTTGGGAGAGCTTTGATACCATTGCGGGCAGAGATAAACTGGTTGCTGGTGATTTAGAGTTGATGTTCTTAGAAGATCTCAAGGTGTGATGGAAGGAAGCGGTCACGCAGGAGCTAATAGAGCTGGTGCACAGGTTTTTATCCTGCTTCTCAAATATAGCTGTTTCTCGTTATAGTTGGGGGTTGAATACATATTGACGACATTGAACTTTCGCAAATGAATTACCCTTGGTAATACCAGGTTTGAAAAAACGTGATGCTTATTGTATATTTATCGCATGGGGCAAATAATAATTATAATATTATTTTAAGCTGTATATTTTTAATTTACAACTTCCAACTGAGGCGATACGTGAGCATTTGTAGACCTCGCGAGTTTGGATATAATTAACGACAGGATTCCACCAGTATACAGCAAGCAACTGTATACTGTTGAGCAAATATCAGTAGAAAATTCCCTTCGGAGCACGCATTACCAGAAATGTATCATAGAGTAGAACTCTGTCGGCATCAGGACGTTATCTACACTTGGGTTCAATCAAAATAGGACTCGATTTCGACAGCAAGACTCTACCAACAACAGGAGTGTCGACAAAAAGAGTATGTCAACAACAATAGTCTGTCAACAATGAATATATATATATACACGCACAGTGACTCTGTTAGCTTTGCCACATCCCGGTTGTGGCGCTTTTCGAAGGACAGCCGCCGGTACGCAAGATCCCCAGTGGAATCTCGTTTCTTTGCTGGAGCATAGGTCTGGAATATAACATGAACACTGCTAACATCAAGAGAAATATCCCGGGGTAGATAATAAGTCCCGCGTCCCTTGGAACACACTGTTTTCTAATGAAACGTGTAGAATTGTTGAGCGAGCAGTATCCAACTTCAGGGGTTTTATGCATCACCTATCTTTAGAAGATAAAATTCCAAATGATCATAGCCATGGTGCTACGAAAATAACGACATTTAGATTTCAGATATCTGGAAAAGTTGGGACAAAAATCATCGAAGTGAAGTCTACATCATCATCACAAGTCACAAACCACATTAACACTCATTTTTTTTGAAATCTTTTAATGTCATTCAGTTTACTACCGAGACATCATCCTCAATGCGCCATTAGCAGCCACATCCATGATTTATAAGCAAACGATGCATAATCAACGACACCCCTCAACCCAGCAAAACCGTCGCCTAATCCTCCTTGAGGATCTGTGCGAAGGGCTTGCCAGTTACGCGCACCGGCTTGCCAGCCTCGAGAGACTTGGTGCCGATCTTGTCCTTGGAGTAGCCGGCAGCGTATGGGTTCAGGCGGAGGAGGACCTGCTTGTTGCGGAGCGGGTTCTTCTTCTGCACGGCGGTGCGCTTGGTGCGGGCCTCGCCCTTGGCGGCGCGGACAACGGTCTGGATTTCGGAGGAGTTGATGAGACGGCCAATGTCAGCCTGGGTGACGATGGCGGATGGGAGGAGGAAGTCCTTCTTCAGCGCCGAGGGGGCGGTGGTGGAGCCGTAGACGGTGTCGAGGGCCTTGAAGGCGGCGGAGGTCCAGATGACGAAGCGTCCGAGGTGGCCGCCAGGTGCGAGCTGGAGGAGGTTCAGCGCGAAGACGGAGCAGGTCTCGACACCGGCGATGTTGCGGAAAGCGAGCGAGAGCTCAGTTCCGTCCTCGAGCGGGCTGTAGACGACGAGGGGTCCGCGGCGTTGGCGGTGACGGCGGCCACGGAGCTTACCCTTTCCGGCGCGGAGCTTGCGGGATGCCTTGACCTTGGAGATGTCGGCACCGGCTCCGACGGAGCTGAGGAGAGCGACGGCAGCGGCGGTGCGGGCGATCGCGGCGTTGGCGAAGACCTCGGAGTTGATCACGAGAGGAACCTCTGGGACGGTGGAGATCTGGTGACCGCGGGCGAGGAGAAGGGATGGGACGGAGGATGCAGCCAGGGCGGAAGCAGTTGCGAAACGCCTGGGGTTTTGTTAGTTTTTCGAGGCTCAAAAACGAGGCTGAATATCGTTCAACTCACTTCTGTCCCAGGTTGATCTTCTGGTGCCACTTGCGCCAGACCTTGGTAGGGGCGAACATGCGACCGGATCTGCACATGTTACCGAAGGCAGCCTGACCAGCACGGTGAGTTCCGCCTCCAGAGACACGAGGAATACGGGCAACAGCGCGACCTGTGAGGTTTTTCAGTCAGCATTTCCGTTCTCTGCAAGCAAGCAATTCCACCCGATCTTGTATTTCCGCAGCGTTTGTGTCGAGCAGCCTTCCCCCCCTTGCTTTCCTCAATGCTCCCTTGACATCCTCCCTCTCCAACAAGTATAAAATAGTTGTACTAACCAGTTCCCCAAGACTCAGCAGAGGTCTGGTGACCAGCTTTCTCAGCGACGGCGTATGGCTGACGCTTGTTCTTGGCCATTCCGGTGTGGACAGTCCTGTAGAGCACATCAATCAGCAATTGCCCTCACATCCATCTCCCTGTGGCCTCGCGCCGGGGTTTGGTATAAATTGTTGAGTTGGTGGTTGAACATACTGGACGATATCCGGGCGGATTGGCGAAGTGAAGACGCGCGGGAGAGGGTGAGTCGCACCGCTGGCAGTGCCATCGGCGGACAGGATCGTGACTGTTGGTCGGGAAGCCATTTCGTCGTCGGTTGTCGAGATGTTGTTGTCGGCTTCAAAAATTGGCAACTCGAAATTTCGTCGGTTTCTCGCGAATCTCGAAAGTGGGTTGCTACTATTGGAAGCCCTAGCACTAAGCGATGGTGGCTGAAGGGGGGAAAGTGTTGGTGTGTGAATGCCTGTAATGTTAGGTGTCAAAACTGTGAAAGCGTGGTTGGATTAACCACACACGGACAGAAATTGCAAAACCTTAAAAATCGTAGTCATGTGACATGTGAGAAGCAGGTATCAGTCAGTGCACGTGACCAGCCGTAATCCGAGGAGTTGTCGCACATCCAATTTCCCAAATCCCCATGTTCCCAATTCCCCCCTGTAACATCCTCTCCTTAGGTGGTGTCATGTGATAATGATGCCGCTTATACCACGTGACCAGGCTGAAATCCGAGGCCTGTCGGTACACCTAATTTCCCATTTCCCCCATTTTCCCCATTGCCCAGCTCCATTTTCCCTTGTTATCATGTGAAAACGCGAGCGTCTCTCTCCTCCTCTCCCATCATCATATCTGGCATCTGCTACCCGCCCATCGCCACCAATAACAAATTCCCAATAACCAATTTCAAAAAATATTCAATATTCAAAATAAAATACTTCAACTAAACCTATAATTATTCTATTATATTTACAATAATCCTCTTGTCCCTGGCGATTTTTCTGATATTTTTACCTTCTCGTATCCTAATTCCTCGAATTCTAAAACCCATTAAACCCTTGTAAATACCTAAATTCCATCCCCTAACCCCCCCAAAAACCCGGCTGATGTCAGTTGGGATTCCCCCTTTCGCTAATCTTGGTTCCCATTTCCCGCCAACTTTCTTTCCCTCCACATAAACTCCGCCCCTTCTCTCTTTCCCCATCATCACCACATTCAATTGTGCTTGTTCTGTTTAGGTCATCTTTGTTGGTGATCGTAAATCCCTTTCTTCACTTCTCGTCATTCCTTGATTGAAATTCCTACGCACGTTTTTTTTACCCCTTCCTTCTCCAGGCTTTCCCCATTCGGCAACACCTCACGTAAGGAGTCGCGCGACCTACTTTAGCCAACTTTTTCTCCGAACTTCCGATTCTCTCGACGGACAACCCTTTACTTGGCTTCACGCCCTCTCACGAACCTTCGCGGCTTCCTCTCGCATTTTGCGCATACATCTCGCTTTGTTTTTTAAAAGATGTCGGCCTCACCAATCGACCAGCTCGTCGGGGCTATCCAGCGCCCGACGATCGACCGCCCCTTCGGCGTCCACCTCTGGCCCATCTTCGACAAGGCCTTCACGGCCATCAAGGGATACCACCCGCAGGACTTTGACTTCCAGCCCCATGTCACCCCCATGTCGACCATGAAGGAGACCGCTGCGATGATCTTCACATACTACGTTGTAATTTTCGGCGGCCGTGAGCTTATGCGCAACCGCCCGGCGTTCAAGCTCAATGGACCCTTTATGATCCACAACTTCTACCTCACTGCGATCAGTGGCATACTGCTGGCCCTCTTCACCGAGGAGCTGATCCCAACTTTGTACAACAAGGGCCTTTTCTTTGCTATTTGCGACGTGAAGGGTGGATGGACCAACCATCTCGTTATTCTGTATTATGTACGTTCTCATGAAAGCAATACAATCGGAGCATTCACTAATAGATACAGCTTAACTACCTCACCAAGTATCTCGAGTTGATTGATACTGTCTTCCTGGTCCTGAAGAAGAAGCCATTGAGTACGTGATCACGATCCACATACCCAGACCAAAACTAACCCCAGACAGCCTTCCTCCACTGCTACCATCACGGCGCAACTGCTCTCCTCTGCTACACACAGCTTATCGGCCTCACCTCCGTCTCATGGGTTCCCATCACTCTCAACCTGATGGTTCACGTCGTCATGTACTGGTACTACTTCCAGAGCGCTCGTGGCATCCGCATCTGGTGGAAGGAGTGGATCACCCGTCTCCAGATCATCCAGTTCGTCATTGATCTTGGTAAGCTCTCCCCAAAAATATGAACGCCCTCCCACAAACCCCCGCTAACCCACCCCACAGTCTTCGTCTACTTCGCATCCTACACCTACTTCACTTCGACCTACTTCAAATGGATGCCCAACGCAGGCCAGTGCGCAGGCGAGGAATTCGCTGCCTTCGCCGGCATGGGAATCATCTCCTCGTACCTCCTCCTCTTCATCTCCTTCTACATCGCCACCTACAAGAAGGACGGCAAGCGCCCCACCGGCCGCAAGGCTGCCCGCTCCCTCAAGGACGCCCAGCTCCCTGACATCGCCGCCATCACCCAGGGCAAGATCCAGCCCGCCAAGAAGGCCAATGGCAACGGCGCTGCCGCGACTCCCGGCCGCGTCACCCGCTCGAGGAAGGCTTAGAGTGCGCGTGGTTGGTTTTGGATCAATTGCGTTGCACCGGGGAGAGCTGAGCGAGAGTGAGAACGGGGAGACCATAGCGAGTTTTGAGAGGACCCGCTCTTTTGGACTTGTGCTGGGAGAGAGTCGCCTGCTGTTGCTGGTGATGTGTTTCTCTGTGTGTGGGGACGGTGTATGAATACGGGTATGAATATAAAGTAGCCGGCGTCCGTACACGTGGCGTCGGTGAGGATTTAAAAGGGGGCGCACGGGAACATGGGATGCGAGCGGACGTGTTCGGGCGTGTAGACGTCGGGTGGAAGACTTTGGTGTGGGTGTGTATCAGTGGTGGTGTCGGTGTCGGTGTAATGCCGGGGTTAAAGGGGCCTAGATAGATTATGATGAATTATTATTAATTGATTATTGTGTTTTAAAGGAGTTTTGACGTTCTGTTGCTACGTTTGACTCGACTCCATGATTGTTCTGATACTCAATAAATAAGGGGAGGTGATAGCAGACGGAGAGATCTTCGCAGATTTCACCTTTAGAATTTTGTGAACATACCTGGTGGATCCCGAACGAGCCAGCCAGGATGATCGCCCTGATCACCTCACCGCAGGACCATTGATTCCACAAGGGACTATCACTATGCTTTTTTACCGTCACATACTAAGTTCCTACCACCGCTTCTCACCACCACACTTCTCGCCACCGCACCTCCCAGCACCGCATTATACTACTAATCTATAGCCTCCTCATAAGTCTCCCAGATAAAGACTCTATCGGTAAGCAGTCGTTGTGTGTCTAGGTCTTCTTCTGGTAGACCCTCTGTAAATGTCTCCTCAATCCCCCGCTCTAGGGACATTCCGGGCGCGAGCTCACCATTTATCTGCGAACTGGTGAACCGTGCGGCCTTCATGAAGTCTAATATACGGCTCAATTCCGACACTCCGCACACGGTGCACCAGTAATCCTAGCACCACCCACCATCCCAGTCATCCAAAAGCCAAAAACCTAAAACCAAGCCAAGCAAAAATAACTCAAAAACAGTGAGTGGGTATTCTGTATTACTGATCCCAATAAATAACCTGCTTTTTAACCTTGCTTCTGCCGGTAACATCCGGTGAGCGTTGCTGCCTCGAGTATATGATAAACCCCTGATGATCCGGGCATCCCATTAGTTACGTGATGGCTACTACCCCGACTGTGTAGGGCATAGGCCGCGTATTGAGATGCTATGGATATTATGCGCTGCGGCTTTGGATGACCATGGATTATTTGGTGACTTGAGGTTGACCATCGGTGACAAAGATTGGGAAGGGAAAGTAGGTAGGGCAAAGGAGAGTGGGGGTGCACAGGGAGCATAGGGAGGGCAGGGGGGGACGGCAACGCACTCTTGGTAACGCCACTTAAATCAAGCATACAGATGCGGGAAATACATTCGAAGAGTACGTAAGTCTTGACACTATATATGGGGCTGTCAATGGGAAATATTCGGTTTCTTGCCGTTGAGGGTCCGGAAGAGGCGTCGGTAATAACGTGATGGAGACCTCAACGTCAACGGCGGCATCGGCAACCGCCTCAACACAGCCCTCTTGCAAAGATATTATTTGCATTTTCTCTAGTAACACCTAATTTTGTAGATCCCACGACTCCGCCGGATTACAGTAAGAATATTTACTGGCCTCACCGGCACCTGCCATGTTACGTCCCATGTTACCAGGGGTTCGTAGCATCAAGCTTTAGGCTGTTGCGAAGGTGCTTATCCTGCCCCGATTAGTTCTAGAGAGTGGTCAATGGGGATATGTCAAGTGGGAAGGGCTGTAAGCACTGCGAGTAAGCTAGCCTAATCAGGACTGTAGTGGACGACTATGACACATGAGGGGGGCAGATGGTTGGCTTTGAAGTGAGAATGGCACGGTGTACGACGACGAATTGTTGAAATGATTACTTCTGGTGCTATGTCAGGAACCCGCCTGCCTCAAGGAATCTTACTTAATATCTTACCAAGTACATCCCCTGTATTTCCTATTCTTGTCGATCCTACAATGCAGCCGCGTGGCCCAAACGCTGAACCTTTCGACCTGAAGATGGCAAATACCGACCTGTTTCTGCTAGCAAAGTTAGTTCCCTGTATTTCCAAGCTGTTGATAGATTTTCAAGCTGCTGATGGAGATCTTCACTGTTTTCTGTTCTGCAAGAAACGCAAGGTACGGCAGAGCTCTTAACCACATTTATCACTAGCCCCCTTTCATGAGGCTGATCAGGTCAGCTTTTACGTACGGGTTATCAGATTGACGTTGAATACGGCAGTTGTTTGAATCCATGAGGTAGATGTCTTAGAGGTAATCAAGAATCAAGATAATACGTTTAGCCCCGACAAACAATAACATGACGCTGAATGCCATTATGTCACTGCATTTCCTCCGCCGGCTCGGAGAGTAACAGCTGCAACCAGACGGCAGGCGCCGCCGCCGTGCAGCGGCGGCGGCAGCAACAGGGGTAGCGTGATTCTACTTTTAGTAGAACTTTATTGCGACTAATCATAGGGGCAGCCAAAGCCTCCCCGTTGCAGGCCAATTATGCCCCACTATCCATGGCTTGGTTTTCCTTGTTTTTGTTAGCTCTCGGCCAAACACCTCTATTTCCCTGCTGTACGCTATACGAACTTTCCCCATGTTCGACATAAGCTCATGTAGCTAAGCTATGCGGTAGGTAGCCAAAAGCTCCATTAAGCAAGAGCCAAGGATTTCTACTGCTCAACGATCTCTATTCTGTGCCGGAAGTTCCGTCTTACTGTATCCCTAGGTGAGGCATAGCTGTGAGAATGTGCTCAGTGCTCTCAACAGAATTCTATTGAGGCTCTCAAGTAGAAATATAAATACCCCGTTGAGTCTCGATATTCTGCTCCTTTGAATTATCACCCTCAACATTCTCACCTCTTTACCTATCTCACTCTCATTCACACACAAAGCTCGCCCCGAGTAAATCAATCCAGTCAAGAAACCAGTAGCAAACATGCAGATCAAGAACATTCTTCTTCCCGTGGCCATGCTAGCTAGCACTGTTGTCGCTGAGGGAATCAACTGCCAGTAAGTATCATTCCCACACACCACTAATTTCCACCCCATACTCACCATTTACCAACAGCGGCTCCTCCAACTGCGATACCGCCCCTGACAACGGACTCAGCCTGAGCACTCTCGTTGATATCGTGCAAGGCATTGATGACAACCGCTGGTACAACAATGGCGAGCAAATTGCCTGCGAATGGGCGGACTTCTTCTCAGGCGCAGTCTGTGTTTTCTGGCAGGGAAGCAATGGCAACACCGGACGCGAAACCAAGTCCTACATCCGCGCCCTTGCCGACCATGGCTGCGGACTATGCGGCAGCGTCCCCTACGGTTTCCCGGGCTCCAACGATATAAGAAATGGAATGTTAACGGTCAACTGGGCCACCCATGACTGCTTGGGTAACGGTGGAACTGGCGCTTGCCCATAGATAAGGGAACCAGCGTCCGATATTACAGGCCTACGAAATATGGAAAGATGTTAGAGGCAACCTTGGAGGTAGACGTGGGATATATGGGCCACTTACAATTCATTCCCTATATATTTTGAATACTCAGTTCTGCACAGTCTGATGGGCGCAATTGTGAACATAGCCCGGTTGCTTTCCAGTCTTGTTCCCCAACCCCTCCTTGCCAGTTATGGCAACTGCCAACTTTTCATAAGCCGGTCGTTCCTACCAATTACAATAAATCCTGACAGTTCCTGCCTCTTATAACCGTGGGTCGCGCCTACCCGTGCACAATGAAATTATATCGGTTGTAGTCGCAATTTATAATCAGTTGTTGTGTCGCTCTTCACAAGGAATTGCCGCTCTGTCGAGCATGTAATAACACTTTTAGATTGCTCCTTTCAACATGTACTTAAACCCATCATGATTACAAACATCCTGTCTCACAGTGACAAATTAAAACGAGAATCCCTACCAAACTGATAGCTGTTGCCTAAACCCTTATTCCTTCGCGATCGCGGTGCCTCGGCACAAAAGTCGCGTAAATAAGTCTTGTGCTCGGCGTAAGCCGCCGCGATCCATAATTCACGACACGTACGCGTGAGCACGGGATTTGAGGACCAATTAATTATCCACGGTGATTGTAGGAATGCATACATGCGGGGGGGTTGCATGGGAGGAGAAGTGTTAAAATGACTCCTTCGGCGAAGAATTAAAGTGAGAAGGAGAGCTGGGGCCGAAGGTGCGGAAGGGGAGGGCGGGGAGATCACTTGGTATAAGTTGCGAGGGAATTCCGATATGTGAGGGTACAATTCTGATAACAATGGCTTCCATAACGTCTATATCTGCCTTCGAGGAGTGGTTTGAGAAAGCCGCATCGTCAGGTCCTGAACGCGAGATCCCGAGCTCTGTTGTCATTGCTGTTGATCGAGGTGGTATGTTCTCTTACCCTTTCTCTTATCAACCCACCACCTAAAATACCCCCTTTGTTATACCAATCGAAACCAAAAAGATTCAAGGGCTAATTAAAACAAGGAATTATCTACACCAAATCCGTGGGCACCCAATCTGAAAACCCTACCTCTCCTCTCGCCTCCAAACCCATCTCCTCAGACACCGTCATGTGGGTGGCCTCCTGCACCAAACTCCTAACTTCCATTTCTCTTCTGCAGCTCGTGGAGCGTGGGCTCCTCTCCCTGGACGCCCCCGTTGCCTCACTCCTCCCCGAGCTCTCCGACCCCTCCGTCTTCACCGGCTTCAACTCCGTCGGCGCCCCCGAGTTCACCAAGCCAGAAATGGAGATAACTGTGAGGATGATGATGTCCCACCAGAGCGGCGAGGGATATGACATCGTGCACCCCTACATCACGCAGCTTCGTGACTACAAATCAGCAACGGGCGAGGCTGTCCCGGATAAGCTCTCCTGGGTAATCCTCTCTGAACCCTAGGCCACAAACACATGAGAGAATATCTAACCTCAGCAGGAATCCCAAATCCAACCGCTAAAGGCCCAGCCAGGCACCTCCTGGGTCTATGGCGCGAACTTCGAGCTACTCTCGCGCCTTGTAGAGCGCGTCAGCGCTGCACCCTCGCTCGGCGAGTACATGAAGGAACACATCTGGGATCCACTTGGGATCGCCAACGCGACCTTCCACCTCGCCTCCCGCCCAGATATGAAGGATCAGATTATGGACATGTCCACTCGCGATGCAGATGGAAAGGTGGTGCCGTCTGCGCTTGGAAATTGGTGGGCAGATCGAACTTTCGACTCCGGTGGTGCAGGGCTGTACATCACTCCTGGCGAGTACGCCAAAGTGCTCTGCGCGATCCTGCGGGACGACGGCGTCCTCCTCAAGCCGGAGACTATGGAGTTGCTCTTTGAGCCGCAGCTCAGCCCAGAGGCGCAAAAAAGCTTTGAAAGCACGCTCTACGACAACGGTGGGGTAGCTGTTCTTTCGTCGAGTTTGCCGCGCAGCGCGAGGACCACGCAGGCGCTGGGGGGGACGGTGTGTAGGGAAGATGTGTATGGTGATGTGAACGGTGGGGATGGGAAGCGCAGGAACAAGGGGAGCTTGAATTGGGGCGGCTTGCCGAGTGTGCTTTGGATGGTGGATAGGCAGAGGGGGTTGGGGATGGTGTGGGGTACCCAACTTATGCCGACTGGAGATGGGGGTGTGCTTGCGGGGTGGAGGAGGGCGGAGGAGGCGGTGTATGCCTCTAATCTAGGGGAGGGACGGGGGGAATAGTAGAGGTATGATATTGTGGTTTGGGTACGAACTATTGGGCCCAGTTTGTCGGAGCTCGCGGTGCTAGCTTTGCTATATAAATATTTCGCGTGTTGTTCTGGTGTGTTTATCTTTGGATTTGAATCGTAGAGGCCATTGACTTGATGTTTTCGAGCTGTTGATATTGGGAAAAGCCACAGTTATCCGATTCATAACAGTGTTGGGTAAAAAAGCTGACGCGAAATGGTTGGTTGCAGATAAAAAGAAAGTTGTAGGTGGCTTATACAAAAGTATTAGTTAAGAGGTCAAAAGTGCAAAAGACTCATCAGATCTCGAGATCTGATGAGGGAGAAAATCACATTTTATGATTTTGCTTTTTGTCGTTATGTTGTGTTGTGGTGTGTTGATCGTTTCCTTGCTCTTTCTATTTTTTTGAGTTCCGCGCTGGGGCTCGAATCCATAACCCCCCTCTATTCATTTCCTCCGCTGGCCAGATTGTCCTGACAGTGGTTCTCCCACTGCGCCACTGTGCCGCTGGGAGGAGAGGAGTTATTGTTGTTTATAAGGGGGGGTGGTTCGCTTGGTGGGTGGCCTGAGAAAGGAGGTTAGGGGGATGTTGGGTGGTTTGCCTAGGAAAGGGGGGTGTTGTTTCGCTTGGGGGTTGGATTGGCCTGAGAAAGGGGGCTGGGATCATCTGATCCTGAGCCATTCTTCTATGTTTATAAAGTGTATGAAAAGGAGGGGATGGAGCTGGAGCAAGTGTTATTTATTATCAATACTTTTACTTATTCTATTACTTAGACCCCGGTGCGGTACCTCTGGAGCTGCAGACTCTCACAGAGGCATCAACGAGGAGTGACTTAAATGGATACGCGTCGGTGTATCAACTTCTCGAAGTCGACAAGTTCATAGACATAGATTGGTATGCATACTGCACGAATGATCCAATTCAACCAAAGCTCAGGATGGGCCCTTTCACGGCGAAATAGGTTTAACTGATATGCAATACAATGGGAAGTGGTGGCGAGAGGGAGTGTTGGTGACAAAAGGACTCGCCGGGGAGAGCGGAGTGGTGGTGAGAAAAGGGGCTCGGCGGTGACAGTGGGGCGGCAGCGAGAAAGGGGTTCGGTGAGACGCTCAACCATCAACGCCGGCCAACAACAACGGAACCTCCCTTCGATTGCCATGCAAATGCGCAAATGCGCAAATGCGGAAATGCTATAAGCAGCCAGACTCTCCACCCCACCATATTAGGTCTTGTTTTTTCTAAACTCGCGGTTTCGTCTTGGTTGCTGACGTCTGTCTGTATTTATACCGTGTCTGCACATGATGTTGCCTGCTGCTGCCTCTCCTCCGCGAGAAGGGGCGTTTCTTGCTACATTACGGACGGCCCAGGAGTGGAATTGAGCGCAAAGTCGAAAGATTGAGGCGTGTATGGCCCCTATCTCGAACGAGTCCGCGGTGTGATATACAGTGGTCGAATCCACGCCGTCGTCATCCGGCTCTTTATCTCCATCTCTATCTGATCTCCCCACCCGGACGAGTCCGCCGCGTTACGTACAGTATCACTATCCGCGCCGTCTTTATCCGTCTGTCTATCCCCAAAACCCCCTCCGGACCATATATCTCGTACACACCACCGCGCAAGTGCCGTCTTCTACTTGCAACACTACATGCTAACACGATTACTCTAGAGAAATGTTTATATAAAGCACCCTGTTTATGACAACTTTACGAGTAAAGTGTTTCTGTACTCTATATCCCCGTGTTTCGCATAGAGATGGGCGCCAAGTGGTGCGTGGGGGGTATCGGGATGGGATTGGGGATGGGGGTATGGACATGGACATGGACATACATACTCTAGATACGAAGACGGCGGTTCTGGTATAGAGTGTCTGGGGACGGAGATGATGAAGCTCGAGCCATCTTTCTGGTCCGAGCATCGCGCGCGCGAGGAGAAACAGAGTCGGAGACAATATTCGTTTTGTTTCCCCACCGTCGTCTCCGTCCCGTCCGCGCGCGCGAACTGAAGCTTCCTTGCCTCACCAGCGCGTTTTATGCGGGTAGCAATGCATTTTGTGCAGCTGCTTGTGTTTTGTCCATGTTTTGTGCGTGGGTTTTGTGTGCTTGTGGATTGTTTCGTGGGTGTCCATTGTCTGTGTGTTACGACGGGGAGGTGATGCTGGGGTGAGGGATGGCCGGTTGGATCGGATGGAGATGGGGACGGACGGGGATGAGGGTGGATGAGGCTTTAGAAGGGATTTGCACCAGCGGCAGCGGCGGGTGGGGATGTTTGGTTGGGACGGGGGTGGTAGAGTGTTGCATGGGCATGGATAGGGATGAAATGGGTATATGTGATGTTATATGGAGAAATATTCTTGGCCTCAAAAGTTGACAGGCAGGAGAGAGATGAGGAAGGGAGAGGATGGATCTATTCATACGGGCGGGATACGACGACGACGAGGACACGGCACAGCGACGACGAGGACACGGCACAGTGACAGCGACGACACCAACACCAACACCAAGGACGGGTACCTGACCATCCGGCGACGATGGTGACATCCAACATCCGACAGCATGGCAGGTACCTGGCTAACCACGCGCCACTGCACAGACGACGGTGTACCTTTTATGTTGAAGTATGGTCGTCGTCGTCTTGCTCATGCTCATGCTCGTGCTTTTTACCGCCGTCGTGATACTGAAACTAAAAACTTCCTTCCCTCATTCTCTCGTGCTTCCTCGGCGTAACGTTGAATGGACGAAAAAGGTACGGGGTGCAGGCAGGGGTGCATGTGGGACAGTACACGAAAAGTACGCGATGGAACAGACACTGCATGCCTAGCGCGTGTGTATTCTCCATGTTCTATCCCAGGAACAGTGCAGGAACGTGTTGTACCCCTCTACGCGACCTGCCACATTAACATTTATCCCCGTAAAAACGACCCTTCGTTCCCTTCACCGTCTCTTTTTCCCCGTTTAGTCTTCAAACCCTCGTCGTCGCCCCCCTCCACGTTCTGCCCTTACTCTTACTCTCACCCTCGCCTTCGCCCCTCACATTCCCAGCTCACCGTCCTCACTCATCCATCTCATCCTCGTCCTCATCCTCACCCCAATCCCCCCGAGTCTTCTACCGCCCTCTTCCCCTTATTCCCTATCCTCCTACACGCCCCAAACACTTCTCTATCTCCCATTCCGCAATCCATTCGCCCTCGCTCCACCACGACCACTCTCCCTCCCACCCGGGCGGTCAATCCTGACATCACCGTCGCCCACTGCAACCCTCCCTCGAGCCCACCGACGAATCACCTCCTCCCATGCCTGACCCCGTGCGCGTCCCTGAGCCGCACACACTCTAACTCTGTCTGAGAGTAATGTCGCGCAGCGCGCCGGTGGGCTCGATAGTGGGTGGAGTACAGTGGATCGATGACGGCGACAGCGCCATCGACACCACCACGCTAGGCGTTCCGGGGCTTGTCCTTGCCTGTTCGGGGTCGAGTCGCCGGCGCCGAGGGAGCTGCTGGGTGCGAGGTGGGTAGGGGGAAGTGAGGATATACGAGACCTTGTAGAACTAGCAGAACTTCTCAAGACTATGGGACTATGGATACTCAATATCTCGGGGAGAAATGGAGACGATGGAGACGATGGGGGGGATCGAGTGACAGTTACATTATTGTGAGTCTCATTCATAACGGCGGACGTCGATCACTAACGATTATCCAGATGTACAGTATCCATTTCATCTCATTCCTCATCTTATCATCTGGTCTCTCATCTCCTTGATCCAACAGTGCAGGAGTAGTTCGTTCTGTGTACAGCGTGTTCAGTACAGAACGTACAGGACAGACAGCCGGGTACAACACGGCCAAAGTACTACAATACATACAATTAAGAACAACACATACTACAGAAGGCATACAGGATACACAAGGCATACACAGGAGGACAAGTACAATTACAATCATCCTTCCAACAATCAAGGTATGGTTTCTCCGTCTTTGACCTGTGAGACCCTTTTTACCCTGTACTCAATACAGTACTTTTTTATCTCTGAACCTCTGATCGACACCCCGCGCCAGGGGTCCTTCTACTTGAAACACGCCTTGCTAGCGCCCGTCTGCCAATCCCCTGCCGTGGCTTCCTTCCTGTCCCTTCCCACTAGGCACACCCGCTCTCTTTTGGCTATGAAGGGCGCCGACTACGGTTACTTTGGGTGCTGTCGCAGGGTTATCAGGTGCGTGGGCGTGGGTGCATACTTTGGTGCGGAGTACGGAGTAAACCAGGTGTGGCACCTTGTGGTTCCTGTGTGGTGCATATCTGTGGATGTAGTGCGTGGGTGGGTGGTGTGGGTGTTGACCCGGCGCCAGGGAGGGATAGTGGCTAGAGGGGTTGGGAATTTATATACCTGGCGCTCCCGGCGCGGTGTGCGCGAGTCGATGTTCTGTAGAAACGAAGGAAACGGCGCACAGAAGGAAGTTTTTGGTGAAGAGTTTGGGGCGCCGAAAGACGACTGATAACTCTTGCTGCGACGACGACAGGGTTGCCGCAGATCGACGCACGAAGTCATATTGTGTGCGCAATCAGGAAGAAGAGCGACGAACTGCTGGGGGTTCACCGCCATACTGAGAATATTCTCTACTCGAACAAAAAATCATATACGCCCACAATCTACCACGACCTATACCATATACCATATAACACCTACCTTACTCATACCACGCACTCCACGCACTTAACCCCGACAATGCCCCTCCTCGCAACACCCCTGCCCTCCCCAGAACGAGCAACCCACGCCGACTCCCTCTCGAAAGCGACCACCATGTCCACTCTAACCGCTACAACCTCACAAACACCTATGCTCCCAGCCCTCCCTCCGCGCTCCTCCCTCCGCGCATCCCGCCTCTTCGAATTCTCGGACCTATCTTCGCTGACAGCTCTCTCACCCCCTCCTCGCCCTGCTTCCACAACGAAGGTGCTGAGCCCAGCAAGCACACCCGAATTATCACCCTCAAATCCATACGAGACATACCTCTCCTCTGCCTCGTCAGAAGAAGAAGACGACGACGAGAGCGACGGGTCGACCTCCGACTCTGACGCTGATTGCGAGCCCGCCCATATAGCTGAGGCCATTGTGCGGGCCCCTATCAAGACAGCACATCCAGAACCTTCATCAGAAGAACCACAAACCCACTCCCGACACTCCAGCCACCCAGACGTCGCCCGCGCTATTGAGCTCGTCGCCGTTGGCCCTGCGACTCTAATCCTCATCCCCCAAACCCGCCCTCCGAGCGCGCCTCGCCGCGCCTCGACAACAAGCACTCTCTCCTCCCTCCTCCCTTCCTCTTCCACATCCGCCTCAAACTCCACCGCCTCTGCCCGCCGCCCAACACCCCTCCGCATCTCTACCGCCCCCGCGCCGCGCTTCCCCTCACTCTTCCCCTCCGTCTCAACCCCGTCCCTCCCCTTCCTCGAGACAGATCCCTTCATGTCCTCCTCCCCCGGAATGTCGGCCTCACCAGCCCCCCTTTCCCCCGCACTCAGCACAACCTCCACCTCCCGCGACGGCCTAAAACAGCGCCTCGGCGATGTCCGCCGCGGCCTCGTTAAGGGCGCTGAAGCCGCAGCTGCAGCCGCAGCAAAGGGGAGGAGACGGCCGAGTATGGGACGTCTGGGGTTTAGTGGATGGAAAGCCGATGAGGAACGTGAGCGCGAGCGTGAAGGCAGCGTAACACCCATCTCGGCGCTCCAGCAGGAGGAATCCGCCGCGATGATGAGAGGGAGGAGAGGAAGCGACACAACTTCCATCCGCAGCACGCGTAGCACGCGCCGCGCTGACACACCACCGCAACCTACCCCCCTCTCGCAGCGCTCAAACACCCACCCGCATCCGCAGGCATACACGCGTCCGGTCTCGCAGCGTCCACCATCGCAGTTGGGAGTTGGCCAACGCCCAGCTTCGCAGATGAGTCAGCGCCCGCCGTCGCAGCTAGGACAACAGCAGGCACCGGTGAGGTATGAGGATATCATGCGCGCTGCGAAGGAGAAGGCGAGGACGGCGCCGGATTATGCTCCGCCTCCGCCGCCGCCGCCGCAGGAAGAGGAGAAGGGGGTGCCGAAGCTAGGGAGGAGGAAGAGTGGGGTTTTTGGAGCGATGGGGATGGGGATCGGGATGGGGAGGAGGAAGAGTATTAGGCTTTGAGTTTGAGTTAGCGTGGGGTGGTTACCCCTGTTTCTTTTGGATTTTGTTTTCATGGTTATTTATGCGAAGGTGTTCTGGGCGTCGTCTTTTGTGGCGGAAAAGGGGGGATATTTCTTTTTGGATTGGGCGTTTGGTGGGGAGGTTGCTTTTTTTTTATGGGTTTGGGAGGAGGGATAATGTATATGGATGGGACATTGTGTAATATGAATCAGCGAAGAATGAATGCTTGGACGATGATGAAGATGAGGGGGGTAATGTAATACTACACGGTGCATAGCATAATCTAGCATAGCATAGCATAGCATATGACCGAGTTCAGTCCGATTCCACCTCTACCTCAGCTCACATTACTCTCCACTCACAGAGAACGAGTTGTATTCATGAGATAGTCTGCCTGTGCATCTTGCCCTTTAAACTAGGACAATTTCCTAGAGGTCTGGGCCATTTTCCGTCGCTTCCCATAGATAACACCCATGACATAAGAAGGTCCAATCAAATGGTAGTCGCCATCTTCCTGCTGGCGTATCGTGAACGGCACAGAGCATCCCTGGAATATTATATCTCTGTCATCCACTTGTACACCTGTCTGCCCTAGCCCAGTGTATCCGTTGGAAGTTACAAACGGCTGATATTTATCGAATTTAAAAGTCCTGCGGTAGAACGCTGATTCCCTTTCATACTAGTCGTGACGCTTGTTAATATCCCAATAGTTAGGGGGCTGCTTGATTCCCACGAAGACCTCGTATGCAGCCAGCAGTTGTCTTCGCTCTAAGTCGGTAACAGGCCGTCGGCCCGAGTATGGAATGCCCAATATAGCGAGCCACCACAACCTATCGCAGAGGCTCGCTACCTTTCGCAAAGCAGAGGCAAGGTCGGATTCCCATAACTGAAAACTCTGTAATGTCGGATAACTATCGGAAGACGATCCCGTGTTTTTTGTTAAAATCTTTCCGATGTGACATACTAGTAATCCCCTCAGCTTAAGTTTTGGTTTCGCGAATGACGTGGAAAGCAACCTAAAATTCCAGGTCGTGCTTAGCAGCGTCATAGATGTCGTTCCGGGCTCGAAAATCCCCCGATTGGCAATAATACCCGTTTGGCGCCCAAGTAGGAAGGCCAAATGGTCGCGGGCATGCATCGTTGCAGTAGATGATGCATCTCGGGCCGATCCGTCCGATCACAACACAGCTCACGTCAAAGGCTCTTCTTGCCATCGTCGATTCGCTGGAGTAGTCCACCGGAACCTCCTTATATATGGGCGTATTGGCAGATGTGATTCGAAAGTTCCATAATGTCTAGGCCATCGAAGGCATCCGGATACGAAAAACATCTCGATAACCCGCTCAACATCGCTCCAAGCAACCGCGATGTCACCGCAATGGATAATCGCTCTCTTTGCAAGGATAAATTCCTGCATGACCCAGACATGGTGCTGTCATGGTCGTGCGAACAAGCTGGCGACTGGCTGAATCCAAAGGGCTACCTGGAAGCCGTCAGTGATTTAGATGATGAGGTCTCGTAGTGGCGTATTAGGGTAGATGCCATCAACTCCGTGCTCTTCGAGGAAAGTAGCAAATCTGTGTGCCCAGCCGACGAGAAGTGGAATGGCTTCGGTACTTTGGTCCGCTGCAGGGACCATCCACCCACACCGCTCAAGGAGGTTCATGGCGAGCCTAAGGCTCAACGGCAAATATCAGGCTTACTTGGGGATGTCTCTATTGACGAAGGGCCTTCCTACAAGGCCCTCTCGTACACATGGGGCGCTCTGGCGTCCCCAAGGTATCCGATCCCTATTAACGGCGTTACCATAATGGTCACACAGAACCTTTATGAGGCATTGGAGTTGCTCCAGACGCTTCCCCGCGCACCTACCCTTTGGGTTGATGCAGTGTGCATTAACCAAGAAGATAACGACGAGAAGCGCATGCAAGTACCCTTGATGCATCGCATTTACAGCGAGGCAGAAGAAGTTCTCATCTGGCTTGGCCAGTGTAAGCAACCGAAATCTCTGCTCATTCCTTGGCTAACGGCTGATAAGTTTAATCGGGAGACTATTCTCCATGCACGTCATGAACAGCTAGATTATCGTGGCAATAGTTGACGGATATCAAATTAGAAGCAACAGAAGTAGGCCTTGATCATCTTATTATTGTATTTTTCACCTATAGTGAGGCTAATGTATAAAGTTAGCTTAGTCTGGCAAAAATGGATATAACAGCATAAAGATGAGTTTACCTAACTAAATATTTAAGCCGAAGAAGAGCATAGAATTGACGTGACGCGACGAGTCATGTAGCAACTCATGCAGCCCAAAAGTCCGAGACGGGACCGTGCATTACAGATAACGAGACGCTGGAAACATCCCGCCGATCCCATTACCACTGTAAGTGTTTAAAACAGCTCTGAGTGAAACAAAAGGTTTGGACCAACCAAGTCTATAATTTCATCATTTTGTTGACTGAAAGGTTGTCGTCTCGCAAATTCCGCGCGCTTGTCCATAAACAAGGGGCCGTCCAGCTACCCCAGCGTTAATTGCGGGTACATCCGAGCCGCGGGGAGTCGCTTACCGCCGCCACTCATTCGACAATAGGCGTCTGACATTTAACATTTCAATATTTCGACGAACGCGTGCAGGCACCCGGGGAAAACTTTCCATCAACCCCCAAATACCGAATACTGACATTATCGAAGCTGGCTTCCCCAACAATGGGATTGCAGGACCCATGCATCTCGGCTCTTTCCGACGACGTGCGCGTCTGCGCAGGAGCTGGCTGCGCCTGGCCATCTTCGTAGCTCTCGTGGCGCTGTATGTCGACTATGTGAGATTGGTCGCCGTCAATTACCCGCTTCTGCGGGTATCACCTTCGACAGAGGCTGAGGATGGCTCTGGGTTGAAGAAGGAACGCATTTTCATTGCGAGCATGCATTGGAACAACGAGGGCATCATACGTTCACACTGGAGCTCCGCGGTGTTGGATCTGGTGAAGCATTTCGGTACGGAGAATGTTTATATATCCGTTGCGGAGAGTGGTAGTTGGGATAATACGAAGGGCGCCCTGAGAGATCTGGACGCAGAGCTAGGGAAGCTTGGGGTGGAGAGGAACATCGAGCTAAAGGATATCACGCACAAGGACGAGGTTGAGCGTACACCGGGGCCCGACGAAGCAGGGTGGATACAGACGAGCAGAGGGAAGAAGGAATTGCGGCGGATACCATACTTGTCTGAGATACGAAACAATGTGATGGCGAAGCTGCAAGATCTTGCTGAGAGGAAAGATGGGCGAGAGCCCAGAGTGTTTGACAAGGTTATATGGCTGAATGATGTAGTATTCACGGTATTCCCCCCATGCACTCTGACATCAACTCGTATAAAATGCTAAGACCTACGGCGAATAGACCGAAGACGTTACGACCTTGATTGCGACCCGAGACGGCGACTATGCAGCGGCTTGCTCGATGGATTTCTCCAAACCACCTCAATTCTACGATACCTTTGCCCTCCGCGATGTCTCTGGGGAAGAGGCAGCCACCAATACATGGCCCTTCTTCCTCGCTGCAACATCACGCAACGCCATGATCACGAATACCCCAGTGCCTGTGAAGTCGTGCTGGAATGGCATCGTGGTCTTTCAGGCAGAACCATTTTACGGCGACAGAGCATTAAGCTTCCGGGGAATACCCGATAGTCTTGCCCTTCACCACCTGGAAGGATCCGAATGCTGCCTCATCCATGCGGATAACAAGCTAACTCCGGTACATGGCGTCTGGCTCAACCCGAACGTGAGGGTGTCATACAATCCCGAATCTGACAAGGTTGTACGTGCGGAAACTGGGCTTTGGCCAACAAAAAAGGAGAAGTTTGTGGGAATATGGATGAATCGATGGGCTCGATTGGTGGGAATTATCCCAAGATACATACAACGATACAGGGTGGCCAAGAGGATGAAGCTATGGGGACACGAGACGCGGGACGAGACGCACGCGGATATCCCGGAAGGGTGGTCGCACTGCTTGATAAACGAGATGCAGGTGTTGGTACAAAATGGATGGAAGCACTTGTAGATATATAGAATGCCGGCTATTGGGCAAACGATGTTGTCTCGGTTTCTGGTACACAATGCATGGAAGCATTTGCAGGTGTATTTGGGGATATGAAGTGCTGGGCTACCAAGCAAAAGATATTTGCCTCGGATTCTTGTGCACAACGGATGAAAGCACTTGTGCGAATATTATGAAGCATTAGATGAAAATTAAATCCTCGGCCGGCCATCGATGTAATTAAACAAGTAAGATTAAGTCGTCCAAGACTGCTGCTTGGAAATATATTTTTTTCTAGCGGATTCTAATATTTTTATGAAGGGGAATATTAAATGGGAAAAATAAATAATTAATGCCAGTTTTATAAAATACTTCGAATACAAGGGGAAACCGGTTGACCATTAGTGATATGACTCGTAGTTAAAATCCTGTGCCATTCTCGTAGATATATTTTTTTTTATAAGGGGACAATAAATGGGCAAATTCTATAATTGGAGTCTCCGTAACAAAATGCCTCACTGAGAGAGAACAGCCCTCTGATCGCTCACAATATGCCCCCCAAATAAAATACCGAGCTGTTCCCGTACATATATTGCATCGTGCTGGCATATCAAGCTGTACAAAGTGCCATTGACCTCGAAAATATAATTTTCCATGGCGGCCAAAGCTACGGCAACTTCGTCGGTCGTACGATATCAGACCGGACCGACGGTAGATAAAGCCCGGGAGTTCAGGGTACTATGGCAACCCCCGAAGAGCGTCAGACCGCTGTAGAAGCATCCTCAATCATCACCACCATAACCACCCTTTCCAGACCGCTTATAGAGCATACATACGCCTCAATATATGAAGCTGGGGCGTTTTATTCCAGTACCCCTAAAAGCTAAGCTCGAAGCTTCAATCCCTCGTAAACAAAACAAACACCATTTTCTAGGTCTTGGCGTGTTTGCACGTGCAGCAATTTTAAGTGGAGCCATAAATAAGTGGAGCTGTTTTAACGAGAGCAATTTTATCCGAACGAACCCGTTTTCCACCTCCTTCCTCTCCTTTCAACAACAACAAACCTTACCATCCTCTCCATCCTCAACATCCAACACTCCACTCTCCATCATCAAATCCCATCAGCAGTCATCATGAACTCCATTGCCCAGCTCGCCACCCGCTCCGCACGCCTCAATGGCGGGCAAGCCAGCTCAATCGCTCGCCGAGCTTTCACAAATGGTACGTCAAAAAGACCCAATTCTGACACACTTCAGAGACCTCAATCCTCAATTCAATCCCTCGGCAACAACCATTGCTAACTCTCGACATCAGGCCCAGCCACCTCCGTCTCCCGCTTCCAGCCTGCTGCCCGCAACAACGGTCTCCTCATGAGCCGCGCCATGCTCCGCAACACTGCCTCCAATGTCACCCGCGGCCAATCGCGCGGTATCGTCACCGAGACCATCACCATCGGAGCTGCCGTCCTTAGCGCCGGAAAGTTCATCGGAGCTGGAGCTGCTGCTGCCGGTCTCATCGGTGCCGGAACTGGTATCGGAACGGTGTTCGGTGCCCTCATCTCCGGTGTCGCAAGGAACCCAGCGCTCCGTGGTCAGCTTTTCTCCTACGCCATTCTCGGTTTCGCCTTCGCTGAGGCCACCGGACTGTTCGCCCTGATGGTTTCCTTCTTGATCCTCTTCGCAATGTAAACAGCTTTACTACAATTACGTGGTGGATTGGGGTGTGTTTGTGGAGATATAGACGCGGAGGGTGATGGAATGGAGAGGAGAGGAGAAATGCCATCGGATCGGATCCTAATAGGATAGGTTGTGTAGTAAAATTCTCTTCTCCATGTATAGTACGTAGAATTAAGGAAGCATTACGCTCACTTCTATAATATTATACGTGATCTTCCTTCTACAATTTTGCATTCTCGAGAAGCTGTTCCGTTCTGCCGGCTAGATCCCGAAAAAAACCAACCATCATCCTGTCCACAACAAATTCCCTGGCCATTGTAAATACGGAACAACCGGACATTGCCATATATAAATAATAATTTATCAACCTCAATTGGTGATGGGCGCACGAAAGGATCGCTGTACTGCCGAGATAGTGTCCTTCAATTCCGCATAGCTAAATTGGGGTACTTAGGGCATCCAACATGGAGGAAGCGGCTTCGGGAGAACTAGGAGGGTACGTATATCTGTCTACAATTGGGCCGACGATGCCAACATACAGGTCGATTCAATTAAGATGCCAGAGCATCGCAGTATTAGCTATTATGGACTCGGGATCGTGAGTATGCATGAGGCCCGGTTTTCCGGACCCAAGTCCGATGCAAGTCCGACTGAAGTGGATTCGAGGACGGATTGAGGCTAGGTCACGTGATGATTACAAATCTGCAACAGTCATGTGATTTCATTATATTCTTGGCGTTTATTGGCTTGAGTAATCTTATCTAAGCCAAGAATGGAAGATTCAGGATCGCTCAACATAACTGGGAACCCATGGAGGAGTCCGAATCTGGCAATCTTGTACATTTTTACCCAGACTTGGAATCATGGGTGTACTTGGGTTTTTGACTCTGAGTAGGCATTTCACCGGAGACCAGGGCATCGACGCTCGGATTGGTGCCATGAAGAAAGCCATGTGCCAAATGTGTGGACAGGCAAGACACGCATACTAAATGTATACCGCAACGCTGTTCATTACGTCTAATATAACGCTACAAATAAACGCAATCTAAATCGGTAAACTTTGGATAAGACTCATTTTTGCCCATGATTTTTATATGCAGCGGCACATATGTCAAGAGCATCACCGCCCATAGAGCCTTTGTCATGTTAGAACGACCAGGTAAAAAAACAGAGGACCACACGATTAACTCACCTGGAAAACAGTGTCCACCCTGACAATACAGCCACCTTCAATGGCAAGTATCCATCTCTCCCAGTCAATCCCATTGTACGTTTGTGGACATGACCTGAGCTGGGTTGGCGAGACCGGTTTGTAAGAAAGTATATCGGAACTCCCAAGGCTGACCCTCCTCAGCATATCGTCTGCCATCCTCGCGATAGCTGGCTTCGGTCCAAACCTAGCCAAAAATGCAGCATTGACCTCTTTATTTGCCTCCAGGTCCAAGAAATCCCACTCGATCCCATGGAACTTCGTTGGTGTATCGATAAACTGCTCAAACACGTCCCGAACCGCATCCGCGCCACGAATCGCATCGGTCCGGAGAAGCGACCGCGGCACTTTCGCACCAGGATACATCGCCTTCGATTCTGCCTCCGTTGGAGTGCGCTTGTAAGTATTGCTCCCGCCGAATTTAACGAGCGACGTCGCCTCGTTCTCGTACACCCAGTCACCGATCACCTCCCACAGCGCCTTCCACTCCTCAGAAGTCCGACCGCGGCCACCTTGCTTGATCGCCGTAATCCCTCTCCCTGGTGGCAGGGTAACGTATGCGCCGGGTCTGTTGCCGCCGTATATGAGATCCATGTACGAAGCCGCGCCGATGCCGACGCTGATTGCTGGGCCGATGGAGCAGTTAAGCGGATCCGGACCCAGCATGCCCCCAACTGATTTTGCTGTTGCTTGGGAAAGTTGCTCAATGAAATCCTGCGGGAGACCAGCGGATGATATGTCGGTGTTGAAGTTCACGGTGGCATCTTTGAGTTTGAAACCATATGACGCCGTGTCTTTCGATTTCTTCAGCACTCGCGCGGAGCGGTTTGAGAGAATTTCCCGCTTGGAGTAGCGTTTGCTGCAGAAAGAATGGATCTGTGACCAGTCGGGGTGTTCATACAGCAAACGCAGGATCTGGCCAAACTGTATGGTGGCACCGAAACGCTTGGATTGGGAGTCGATGAAGTTGAAGTCGTTTAGGGTGCGGGTTTCAATGTATTTCTTTATCAAACACTTAATTTATGCCTGGAAATGATATGCAGACATGGGGAAAGCAGCCTCACCTCTCCCGGGTTCCATCTAGTATTTGAAAAAATGTCATATAAAACTTGACACTTCAGATGAAGCCCAAGCGGGATGGAGACTTGCATCGGGATAGACGTGATGGGCGTTGCGGAGCTTGTTTTCCCTGTGATTACCGCCCTCAAGAAACTAGAAACGAGGCTATTCTTCATTCACCATTTCTTTTCACTACACTTTTATTGTCTGATATCGCGAGAGTGAGAGATTGACGTTCTGGAAACTATCATTTACGACAGCCTTGGCTAGACAGGGGTTCACATTCGGTGGAGGCTGTGGGTGCTCCGCCACTAATTAACCTCACCGGAGCTCTGTCCTTCGACCCCTCTTTCCCGCCAGGAACAATTGAAATGCGGGCTTACTATTCGCATACCACTACAACATCCAGTCTATGCTCTGCTAATATATAAATATAACTTTGTAGCTACACGTGTTCTGCGATGAGGCTGGATTCTCTTGGCTCATGAGCGATGTACAGGTGCTACCCGCCGGCCGATGGCACAGAAGAAATGCTTCGAAGTTAACTTGTTCTCGACATTGAGGGATATGTTTTCTGTTGTCGCGGCCTTAAGAATCACAGCCTAGCAATTATTTCCTAACAACAGTTAAGATGGATCCCGAATCCGCCTTCGGCATATCTGGCTTAACCTCTCTGTTCAAAGAATGCACCCAGCTACTCGGCCTCATAGACTCTAGTCCGCCTGATCAAACCGACTTCGACCTAATGTCTAAAGCCGATTTTGACCTTGTATCTACCATCCTCGAAATAGAGCAAGTGAGACTTTGCATTTGGGGCCAGGCCGTTGGTTTGGCTACCGATGGTCAGGGTGCGTTAGACACAACCTTCATAACAGAGGTGGACGACCGACTGAAGGACCGACGGATATCCGCCGCAATCTCAGATGTCTTGACATGTATAAAGGATACTATTAAGGACTCTCGGTCACTCAAAAGGCGATATAGATTGCTGGGAACCGATACGACAGGTTTCCCAGGAAGCAGCAATAGTACACCACGTACAACATTCAAGCGCACCCTCGATAGATTCAACTTTGTTCCCGAAACCCCCCTCAATGCATCCACAAAATTTGTTATCGCCGATGAAAATCTCTTCCCACCCCTGGTCGAAGACCTCCGCAGATTGAATGCCAGTCTCACCTGCCTTCTGCCTGACATCGACAGTTTTACGCGGCAACAAATAACCAACGATATCTCTGATGGTTTGGATGCGGAAGAACTAAGGCTGATTGAGCAAGCCGCTTTTATATCATTCTATATTGATTTTGGCGACGCTGCAACTGAGCGACTGGAAGAAATTAACGAGGAGAAAGCACAGGCCGTCGCTGATGCATCATCGGCTTCTGCAGCCTCCACGCAGCCGATGGATATGGATGAGCTGGTGAGGCGGGTCGAGGAGTTGGAGATAAAGCTACATGTGCAGAATAAAGGCATGCTGGAGGTTTCCATACTTGAGATATATGATACGTATTCCAGCCATGTCACTTGGGATGGTGTTAGGGGTGATGAATGGCATTCCGAGATTGCGAAGGAGCTAGAGGTCATAAAGCCTCCGTATTTGGCATGGGGTGGGTTTATTACTGCTTTTTGGAATCAGAGTGCGTTTCTAACATTTTGGTGATCCAGGATTGCAATATGTTACAGAAATCAAAATGAAAAACGAAAATAGACCATTAGGGTCGGAGAGATGGGATCCAGAGGTATATTATATCCCCAATCCGCCCTAGAGCGAGCCTGAGAAACGACAAATAATAAAAACTTAGGCGGGCCGTAAATACACAGGTAAATTGCCAGGGTCGAAGACAGTTGCTGGCTACGCCTCTGAATTCCAGCACTGGGCCTATGATAATTTTGCTCAAAAGTCGGAGACCTACTTTCTATCGACGCATCTGCCGCCTTCACTCATTATTAGGCAACTCGCCGAGCGAATAAATATCCTCCAGGGCTTGCGCAAACTGCCACCGGGATGGACGAACAAGCAGAACTATGAAGAGTTGGAGAAATGGATCGGCAAGACAGGCGATATCTGGATTGACCACGACTATAAGTATTCGATGGTAAATCAAGTATCTTCCTTGCTGTCAATGCTAAATCGGAAAGAAATCTTTGAAGATTGGACGGTTGGAGGCTCTATCGGCCACCATTTACATGGGACGAAACCTCGTGCCGTTGTAAACTACCTCCTTCAAATGATCCTTGCTTACGAACTGAGGTTGCGACTCGAAAACAGCGACACCTGGGTGGCCGGAATGACGCCTAATGTATTTGCAGCTCTTGAAATGGCGCATCGTTGGATGGAAAGCATCAAGATTGTCTTGCCCGATGAAGGCAACTTTTCACTCACTCTCCACTCTTTGGTCCACGAACGACAAGTCGAAGGCCTGATTCGGTTTGCGGAAGCAATGGTCTGGCCAAAACTCCTCGAGATGTGCGAATACACCGAAGGAGTGTACGCCAGGCACATCGCTGGTTCAGCACCGTTCTCGTTTACCCCCTGGAACTGGATATTCGGACTGGTTTTGTCTGGCGACCAATTCGTGTACCATATCATGAGCGCCCTCGTATGCGCGACGCCGTCTCACCGCTCCCTGGGCTCTGCGAAATACTATGCCGCTTCCCTTATCATAGATGGCAAATCCTACTGGCGAGCGAAGTCCGCTGTCGGGCGGGTCTTTGGCGGTATGAGAGGCATCAAAGAAGTCTGCGGATGGGTCGGCCCCTGTCCAGCACCCATCGAAGACTCTATAACTGGATGGGTACGGACCAGAGCTGCAGAAGTAGGATTCGCCAAGCCTGGAAAAATTATCGTGAGGAACTTCGACTTTGACGACGACAGCGTGTTTCGAAATACGTCGACCTCATCATGGGCTACGCCGAAGGAGGAAACACTTACCCCGCAATGGTTTGCAGATATGAACAATAAGGCAAAGTGGAGGGCCCCCGAGGCACCAAAGCCGTCATCTGAACGGTGCGAGTTTTTAGGACTTCATTTGAAGGAACTTCAATCTTCAACACCGCCTGAAGTGCCGCAGGATCAGGAGTACAGAGCCAGCATTGATTTCAAAGTGGATGGAAAGCCGGTTACATACATGCTTTTCAACAAGCCCTCCTTTGTCGCATCGCATCCTTGCATCAATGGCCCTCATTTGCAGCATTCGAATGATATGAAGAGGTTTAAGAATGTTTGCACCATTCGAGATTTAAAGAAATTGCAGCGGATTCCCGACGAGGTGCTTATTATCAATGCGACTTGCGACGGCGGCGAACTTGTTGCGAGGGCGTGGTGCTCGGAGAATGGTCAACATGCGGTTGTGAGAAAGGGGAGTGATACCTGCTTTGCCTGCGCCGTGAAGATGGCGAGTATGCAGGGTCTGGCGGTCAATTGCTTGATCTGGGCATAAGGTGTTTCGTGCAGAGTTAAGTGGAATTTATGTTAATACTGAAAGCTTCTGATATCTTATGCCGAACTTTGATTGTTCCCCTTATGGCTCGGGGCTTATGCGTGGCATTCTGAGCCCGTTGTAAATTTAGCAGTTGCGACACTACGTTTTGCCTCCCACCCCACTCCGCCCGAGCAGCTGGTGTGGTAAAGTCACAATCTTCCAGTAGCAGCAACATGACAACTAGGACCCGAAAATCATTCCTCGGCCTGGCCCACTAGGTCGCCATACGTCGAAAGTCAGCCCTTACGTAGACTATAGACTCGCTGTCTATGGAGACACGCTTTACACTCATGTAAACATTGGAAGAAAAAAACAGTTACGACAAGGTTAGTAGAGACGGAAACAAGTATTAAAAAGATCGACGTATGCATCTCCTTGTTGTCTTCACAAAGCAAAAACTAGATTATTAGATTATCCCCTGTGACGAGATCTCCAAGTCCGCGAGTCATGAAAGCCCATCTCAATCTCGAATCGTGGCTAGAGCTCTTTCACTAGCCACACATCACACCGCTTCTGGACCGCAAACCCCAGCACACTAAGCACAGCCACAACACTCCCCTTGGTTATGGAAATGCTTGGCATACGTGATACCCGCCTGATTCCAAGTCTTGATTTGAGACAAATAAATAGACAAAACTGAGCGATGACAACAATCTTTCCTTCGACAACATCTCTCCATTAAACAAGATTTCCTATTCCTCAAAGATAATAAAATCGTGAGATTTCTGTGCCTCTGCCGTGCCTAGGAACGAAACTGACATTACTTTACAGATACAAGCCTCCATCAACCACCCTAGCTAAAACAACAACATCTCAACATGGGTATCCACGTCCAACACACGATGCACCAGTACACCATCATCCCGCGCGTTCTCTACGTGCGCCGCTGGGGTATGAAGCGCTGGAGCTTGGCATTTGGTAGCAAGGGTCGCATCACTTATAACTAAGAACTCACTCGACGCGGACCAAAGTTTTGTTGGGGGAGAATGTGCCCACTGCACGAGGCGAGTATTCATGGCGTTAGGAAATACCTGTTTGGGAATGCTTGGTTTTGCTGTTTGCATGTTTGTGGTGGTGAAGGCGGGGAAGGTAGACACAGGGTCATGCACTATAACACAGGGTTGTGCGCTTTAGCGTACAATCTCCGTGTGATGGATTTCCTGGTACTAGGAAGAAGGGGCGACTCTAGTTTGAATTAGTCGGACGTCTTTTAGAGTTGCAACTCACTACCTTAAGAATATAAGTCCATCTGCTTCCACTACTATTAGTGGTTACTCACTGCTACTCAACTTGCCATTCGTGACTGGCGTGACTAGGAATTATGAGCTGTGTCCTCCGTCTTTGTCAATGAAGAACTCATGCGTCAAACATCAGAGATCACAACGCAATATGCTCAAACATGACGGGATAGATATTCTGTTTGATTACAATACCCAAATATATCATAACTTCCTGGAGTCCGACGTTCCTGGGCGATGGCCAAGCATTTATCTATCATCTATTAATCTACCTCGCCGTGGCGGTGGCTGTGCCTGGCTGACCAGCGGTCGAGACAACATGTCGACTTTCTGTTCGCAACGAGAACGCCTTACGGAACACACGTCTGAATATACCTCCATATAGCCGCCTTAAAATTTACATATCACTATGCTTTCACGAACCTCAAATCTCCAAATTATTGCCAACTAACGCTCGAGATGAAAGTTCCTAGTACAGCAGTCCCCGCCGCCGGCGTATCGCTTCTGTTTACCACTGCGCTTGGGATTTTTGATGGCGTTAGGTCTGCCGCACAATTCAGCGCGACGGATGAGGTGCTGCGAGTCAAAATTGAGCTTGAAAAGGTGCGACTTATCATCTGGGGACAGTCGGTTGGTTTGAATGGGTCGCCAGAACTGCGGGATGATGCGTTAAACGTGGCTTTGGGCGAGGAGTATCTGAGAACGGCCGTTTCAGGACTATTGGTTTGCTTGAACAAAATATTCGAGGACTCCGAGAAGTTGAAGGATAGGTATGGGCTTGTTCAGCGTGTGAATAGGGAGGCAGGGAATAGCCTCTACCAGATGCTCGGATTTACCTTTAGAGGAACCTACAGCAGATATCATGGGGGTCTGCTGGAGGGGCCAAAGGATTTTAAAATGCCATGGGCTGTGTCAGATGAGAAATGTTTCCGAAGTCTTGTTGAAGAGCTGAAAGCCATTAATAGCAGTCTCAACCACATGCTTCCGATCGTTCGAAATCAGACCAGGGTTCAACTGCGTACGGATATCATGCAGAGCACTGACGTGGGCGAACTTCAAAGTCTTGTAAAGGCCTCTGATGATATAAATGATCTGGTGTCAGAGACGGCAAGTCTGAGACTAGAAATGCTTTCCGGAGCATTGGGATCCAGCCAAGCTGGCCCTACGGCACTAAACAACAAGGTTCCAGCGCGCCGCCCCGTTTCGTTGATACAGCCAACACCGACGGAGCAAACGTCTAACCCCGGCGCTACAGTGGCTCCTAATACACCGGCCTTGGAAGCTCCAACTGCGGTGACCAAACAGACCACAGCTGCCGCAATACCGGTAGCTCCATCAGTCCCCAAGTCAGAGAGACTATCGATGCGAGCAGGCCCGCCTTATGATAATACCGGTGCGCTTGTTATACAAAAATTAGCCTCCGGAGCCCAAATTCCCTCCTTCCAGTTATGGCGGGTCAATGTTGAAGATCCGGGTCAGCCAGCCCACAAACCAGAATTAAGTATAATGGGTAAGTGACCACTTCAGAACAAACATTTAATATTCTCTAAATCGTGACAGATGGAATTCACATACCAGCGGACCTCCTTCCATGGTGCCAGAGACTCTTGGAAGTCGACGTCGAAGGTGATCCAAGGTACCCCGGCTGGGCACCCGCCTCTGTATCCCTTGAAGGATTATCAAGAGAATATCAATTTAGGCGATTTGTGGAAGTGGACTATGCTGATACCCCGCCTAAAAAATGGATACGGGCGCGTGGGACGCCGTCCGTGCAAATTGACGATTTGATCAAGAGATGGAACGAGATTGCGGCGGATGGGGGGCTGGGGCCGAGGTGGACAGAGGAAGTTGGCCACCAGCAGGTTAAGAATCTGTTGGGCCCCAGTGAGTATGTGACTAGTTGCCCATTATTTACTTTTTGAATCAATAGTCTAACAATTTGCAGAGTTGTTTGGCTTGATCCATGCGAGGCTGTCAAGATTCGCCATCAGATATCAGATATCTTGGGCTCATTAGGTAGAGAGGATATATTTCTTTCATTCGACGACAGCGCCGGAAGCGTTGGAGCAGTCGCTTTTCGGGAACAGGTTGATCCAAGCACAACCTATAGCATGGTCGACTTCGTGTACCAGTTATTACATGCAAAGGAGCTCACACTCAGACTGGAGCGGGATAAGGGGCGCTGGCACGGCGGAATAACTCGTAAAATTATATACAACATGATTGCCGCAGATTTATGGATGCGCAACCTCGAAGCAGAAGCTAGTAACGGCACCTTCGAATTCTTGGTCCGTATGGATGTCCGCCGCTGCCAAGTCGACGCCATGCTGTCCTTCGCCGAGACGATGAAATGGCCTTTTCTAGCCGAAGCTCGCAAGACCCTCAACGACTTCGTGCAAAACGGCACACCAGTCGACGTACGCACCTGGGACTGGGCCGCGGGCCTTGCGCTCCCAGGAGCAATATTCCCCATGACACTGATGTTCGGCCTCCATCAAGCATGCCCCTCGCTCAAAAAGACAGCACCGGCTGGAGTCATCCAAATACGCCACGCAAACTTCGGCTTCGTTTTCACCCAAGTCTCATACTGGCGCAGCCGCTCCATTATTGGAAAGGTTCTCGCCGTCCTCCCGGATATTCACGAAATAGGCGGCTGGGTGGGGCCATGCATGCCACCCACTGGGCTTGAAACTAACCCGACGCCTGCCGCGCTCGTGGAAGTCTTCGCACACGCTCCAGATATGAATTTGAAAGATTATGCCGGTGGTGACCCGCCTTACGTGCCGTCGGATGGGCGCATGAACTGGGAGGACGCCGTGCTTCCGCCAGCATCCGAAGAGGTTTGCGTTTTGCGGGGGATGCACTTGGACACTGTGCCCGCCGAGGAGGTTAACCCAGACGTTGGCGATTCGCTGACGGCGTACCGCGCGAAGCTAGACTTCTTCCTTCCCAACGCCAATAAGACAATCTCCTTCAGGCTTTACACCAATAGCATCTTCGTTGCTGCGCCGCCTTGCGACGGAACCCACAAGATCGACCCAAAATATACTGAGCTATACGCCCGGACTATTTACGAAGTATCAGAGCTCGACGCGCTGGAGATCAAGGTCAATGAGATCGCGGTGATCAATGCAACGGGGCATGGCGCACAGGCAGTTGCGAGAGCCTGGTGTTCGGAGCAGGGGACAAATGCCGTGGTTTTGAATAGGGATAAGGGGTGCTGCTTCAAGTGTGGACTGATGGTGGCTGGGAAAGAGGGAGTCGATGTTGATGTTTTGATTTTGTGCTGATTTGAGAGACTTACTTAGTATTTCTAATCACTACATGGCAATTGAAATGCACGCATGTCGTCAATACACACTGGAAGCTCGTCTCCATAATTGTTGTAAACCTTGACTGCCAAGAAGACCGGGGAAAAGGAGATATAAAATCGTTTATAACTTCATCTTGTCAGAATATAGTTGCTTATGTAAACAGTTTTATTCCACTACCATTGGACCTACCCCGCACTACCCCACTTCCTGACCGTCCTTGCACCTTCGGCATCGGCAGTACTTCGCTGGTCGGACCTTGATAGCCCGTAGTTTAAGCACCAAACAGCGAGCCACAACGGTTTAAATTAATCCGTTATATGGATCATCTCAAAAAAGCTTGGAGATGGGGGGTTAGCTATTTATCCACCAACTGCTAATGTCAACTAACATTTATTTTGTATAAGATAAGATCAAGCTGCAATCATGCTGTTTAACTTTTGGTATTCCGTCTTTGTAACGCGTCGCCATGAGGTTGATTAGCTTCCTGTCTTGTCTGCTCGTTCAGAGCTTAGCTGTGAATGTAGTTTTGGGTGAAGAATGGCCGTTGCACAATGATGGTCTTAATAAGGTCGTCGAATGGTGAATTTTCTTTTAAATATGGTTTGTGGAATTGAAGAGACTAACAGCTTCAAAGGGACCATTACAGCTTCAAAATCAATGGAGAGCGGCTGTTCATTTGGTCTGGGGAGGTATGGACCTCACCGTATCTGCTGATTGGATCAATCTGATTGTTATAATATAGATGCACTACTGGAGAGCCCCAGTCCCCGAGATATGGATTGATATTCTTCAGAAAGTTAAGGCAGCTGGGTAAGCTATGTCGCATATATCATACCAATTGCCAAGTCCTGACGGGAAAAGCTTCAACACCATTAGCTTCTACGGCAACTGGGGTGAGTACTTGACAATACGCCTAGTGGGCATCTAGACTCTAACTATTATTAGGATACCACAGTGCAAAAGATGGATCTCTAGACTTTGAGAATGGTGCGCATGACTTTGAAAGCCTATTCGAGATTGCAAAGGAGGTTGGCCTTTTCGTCCTCTTTCGCCCTGGCCCATACGTCAACGCCGAAGCTACAGCTGGTGGATTTCCAGGATGGGTTACGACTGGAGCATACGGTGAGCTGCGCAACAACGATACTCGGTACACGAATGCTTGGACGCCATATATGGACAGGATGTCGCAGATAATTGCCAAGCACCAGGTCACCAACGGAGGTAATGTTTTCATCTACCAGATTGAAAATGAATTCGGAAACCAATGGCTCGACCGTAAATTGAAAATTCCTAATCTCGAAGCCATCGACTACATGGAACTCATGCAGGCATCTGCAAGAAGGAACGGAATCGATGTCCCGCTTATTCACAACAACCCAAACATGAATACCAAGTCATGGTCCAAGGATTACAGTGACGAGGGAGGCAATGTCGATATTTATTCCGCGGATCATTACCCTTCTTGCTGGAGCTGTGATTTATCGGAGTGCACTGGGACCAATGGCAACGTTCCCGACTTCACCACGTTCGAATACTTCACATCCTTCCAAGAAGTCGCTCCAACGCAGCCATCTTTCTTGGCTGAGTTTCAAGGCGGGAGCTATTTGCCCTGGGGAGGCCCCGAGGGAGGCTGGTAAGATTTCATCCCGCGTCTAGTATATGCTATTGATAGCTCGCTAACAATCTTAAGTGTGAACAACACTGGCCCCGAGTGGGTTAATGTTTTCTATAGACATAATGTTGCCCAGAAGATTACAGCTGTGAATGTGTACATGGCATTTGGAGGAACTAGCTGGTAGGGATTCTTTCTGAAACTTCTGAAGACAACTACTAACTCGTGAACAGGGGTATATCATCCAACCAACCCAACAGCCGAGTAATAGTTAATACTGACTCAAAATAGCCGGAATTCCCTTCCCAGGTGTTGGGACTAGTTACGACTACAGTGCCCCAATCAGTAAGTATATGCATGGAGAATAATCACCGAATCTGCCACTGATATACTTGGTAGGCGAGACTAGATTCGTTGGCGACAAGTATTCCGAGACGAAGTTATTCGCACAATTCCTTCGTGTCGCCAGAGACTTGACAAAGGTCGACCGCGTTAGCAATGGCACCAAATATGCCTCGAACTCGGCTATAATGACAACAGAGCTTCGCAACCCCGACACCAATGCTGGTTTCTATGTTACGGCTCATGCATTGTCGCCATCGGTTGACCGAAGCCCTTTCAAACTGGATGTGTCCACATCCGCAGGTAGACTGACTATCCCCCAGAACGGCGGCGATATTATCCTCAATGGCCGAGAATCGAAGATTATCGTCACCGATTTTAGCGCTGGGAAAGAGAAACTCATATATTCCACGGCAGAGGTATTGACCGTTTCAATTCAGGACGGAAAGCCCATTGTTCTCCTCTGGCTTCCTGCTGGCGAAAGCGGAGAGTTCCTCTTGGACTGTACAAGGATTCCTTTGGTTCTGAAGAAGGATGGTTGCTCCAATATAAAATTCAAGCAAGGGCGCAAGGGGGTTGTTACCTCTTATACCCAGTCTAAGGGATCCTGCGTCCTGCAATTTGAAACTGGCATTCGGTTTGTCCTTCTCGACAGGTCTGCTGCTTATGATACCTGGGTGCCGAGCTTGTCAAACAACCCATTTACCTATGAAAACACAACAGGTAAGACACATATTTTCAATGCTCTTGATATTGATTTACTTACAGAGATTAGTCGTCGTCCAAGGCCCATACCTCGTGCGAAACGTTGCCATAGAAAAGAAGACGATCGAAATTTCTGGAGACTGGTCTGAGAAAGCGGCCCTCGAAGTGTTTGCCCCAAGAGCAGTCAACTCAATCACATTCAATGGGAAGAAGATCAAGACCAGAAAAACGTTATATGGAAGTCTCATCGGGACTCTAAAGGCTTCCACACATTCTGTGGACTCGGTCAAATCCAGTCTTCCTGCACTTACAAGCTGGAAGGTTAATGATGGCCTACCAGAGAGGAAGGCAGACTACGATGACTCGAAGTGGACAGGTGAGCCTTCAAACTATTTGACGTATGTCGAAAATGCTAATATTCTCAGATGCGGACCATACGACTACCCAAAACCCAACAGCTCCCGCGACATATCCAGTTCTTTACTCGGACGAATATGGTAAGCATGGCTCAGCGTATGATATTGCTTAGCTGACCACCACAGGGTTCCATCACGGCAACCTTCTCTGGCGTGGTAGATTCTCGGGAGCAGCTGCCACCGGTGTTTTCTTGGAAGTTATTGGCGGAACATCTGTGTATGAGAGTCCATTAATTTGAACGCCCTCGTTGCTAATTGATATACAGCGGATGGAGCGCATACCTGAACGACGACTACATCGGATCCTGGATCGGCACCAACAAAAACTCCACAGGCGCGCTCGAGCTCTCCTTCGCCAACGCAACTCTTAATGCTGACTCCGATAATGTTCTCTTTGTCATCCAAGACCACATGGGCAAAGACCTGAGAGAAGGTGCAACCATTGCTCGTGGAATCTACAACGCAACTCTCGTCGGAGGAGGCGAATTCTCGTCCTGGAAAGTTGCTGGAAACGCGGGCGGAGAAGATAATATCGACCCTGTTCGCGGGGTGTATGCCGAGGGTGGCCTGCACGGTGAACGTCTTGGATGGCATTTACCCGGCTTCGACGACGCGAATTGGAAGGAAGGCACACCGGATACTGGACTAAGCACCGATGGAGCCAATTTCTACCGTACAGTTGTGCCTCTTGACATTCCAAAGGGCATCGATGTCTCTCTTGGCCTCTTGCTTAGTTCTCCAACCGGTGTGCATTTGCGAGCACAGGTTTACGTGAATGGGTACATGTTCGGAAAATACATCCCACATATTGGCAACCAAATCACGTTCCCAGGTTAGTCTCCCTTTATCCTTCATTCTAGATGCGTTTCTTTACTGACTTTTGAATCAGTGTTTCCCGGAATTTTAAATTACCATGGCGACAACACAATTGCCGTCAGTCTCTGGGCCCAGGATTCTGTAGGTGCGAGCCTAACGGTTGATTGGACGGTGCTCGGTGTCGTCGAGTCCTCGTTTGACCCGGGCTTTGAGGCGGATTATTTGCGCCCAGGATGGACTGATAATAGGTCGGACTACTATTAATCTGGGCATACGGCTTGCTTTTCCGTCGCATGGAAAGAGCTACAATATTTGAAACAGATATATTCGATTCCTGGGTGGCTCAATGCTTATCCGAGAAGCTTACAAATACAAGATATATCACGGCACTGTGTTTGGCAGTTACCACATTTATTTGGTTTTATTTCCCAGAATTCCCAACTATATACAATCTCACTCCACCTTATTCTCTCCGTCTCCTTCCATCTAACAGCTCACCTGCTCCGCTGTCCCAATCCCCGCCTGGCTACTCGTAAAAAAGTTGGCTGTAGCCCCCGAGTCCCTACACAAATCAAAGTGTATCTCCGCACCATACTGATTCGGCACGCTACAAATCGGATTTCCATCCGTCGGACACAAATTGTTCACGCGCACCGTAACACTATTTTCCGTCACTGCCTGACCGCTCAGATCCGTCGTCACAGTCAACTTGTAGCATGACCCACACGCTGGACCAGCGCCGTCACCGGGGCCGGCACCGAATTGCGATTGGCTCAGCGCTGCAGTGTAGCCGCCGCCGGGCTCTCCACAGGCGTTGACGGCAGTGGCGCAGTTGGGGGAGCCCATGGAGTCGCCCTCGCCGTATTCGGTGAAGGAAGCTTTGAGGGCGGTGGCGGTGAGGGGGAGGGAGAGAGCGAGCGCGAGGAGGGTTTTAGGGAACATGGTGGGCGGTGGGTTGTTGGGAGTTGTGGTGTTTTGAGCAGCTGGGGTTGTGTTTTCAGGTATTGGACTGATGGGGGAGGGTTAGTTGGGGCCTTACGTCTCTTTTATAATAATCGTATGACAGGTGAGGTGGGATTCAGCCGACAGCGTTTCAAGTATTTCTATTATCGTGGTTAGGCATTGATCATCGACGTCGTCGACGGCATCAATTTAACCTTCCCCTCATCTTCACCTTTATTTCGCAATGATCTGCAAATGCGCAGGTTTACCACTTTTGCCACTCCTGCCAGAAATCAGTTTGAGGTCATGTCGTCGGTAGATCTAATGTTCTAGCGTCTGAGCGTTGCGGGATGGGGCCAGAAATATCCGCTAGGGGATCTGCAACCCCGGATTTGTGGCCCGCATTCCTGGGGATGGAGAGTCAAGCTTTGCAGTGTAAAACGACGGCGACACAGACATTTGCTTGGGCATTGGGACTGGCTGAAAGGTTAAATGGATGTTATAGATTGGCATCCGCTATTAATAAACTGGGCTCAACAATTTCGAAAATAGAAATTAACGGAGTTGACAATCTTCTCAATGTATACAATAGCTCGTGGGAGGGCTGAAATTATAAAGGTGGCGAGACTAGGGCAGAAATTGATATGAAAGATAGGGTCATTTTTGCTGGAAGTAAGGGGGGGTCATCTGTTATATACCAACTTATGAGTGTATGATCACCTATTGGCCATGTTACCGGCAACGATGGAGCTGTAACTGGATCGTCCCTGGAAACAAACTGACACCTGTGATAGTGGGGTGGCGCGATTACTCTTTCCTGATTAATCTTCGGAGTCAGTTGCTTCTCTCAACGCCGCAATATAACTATTACAGTTGCATAGTGCCCGAGAGATTAATCCGAGTGCCCAGTTGATGCGAAGATCCGGAACGGACGGATGAGGAGTTTTACAAACTATTTCGCGACCCCACGGATGATTCCTCGGAAATATAGGTCCGCACGAAAACGTGCTTTGCGAGATATCTATTTTACTTGTGAAGACCGACTTTGAGAGATTGAGGGATCCAAATAGCGGCTGAGGCTCGGCTCAAACGAAAATCTCACACAAAAAATAAAATCACAAACCCACAGACCCATTCGACTCGGAGCCGACCGGTGTTAAATGTGGATATCAGCTCACAAATCCCATGCGGCGTCTAATTAATTTACGAAGTGCAGTGCAAAGCTCGGCCTACGACATCATCGTCAGAACCGCCATGAGACTCGTCCCTCGTGGCGCAAGGGTCACAAACACGAGGTCGACATGCAGCGCGCCTCCTCGGCCATCGGCGCCGAGGCAAAGAGCGTCAAGACAGACACAACACGGTAACACGTCCTATTCGACAGTCCAATGTCCCCATTTGACAAATCTAGACATAAGACGGAAGATCATTGACAGATACGCACAAGCATGTGGACGGAAGAACGTTTTTCTTTCTCTGCACGGGATCGTAGACGGGTCGCTGGATGGGTCCAGTTCCTGTCGCGGGGGGGATTTTGTATTTTTCGGCCCGTTTTTGGGACGGGACAGGGGGAGAGGGTCGGGGAGTTGGCTGGGCGCGAGGGGAATCTGGCGACGATCTTTTTAATTTTGGCGAACAAAAGACGCGAAAGGGAAAGTGGCGAACGGCGTTATTGGGGTATGGCTGTGCTTCATGTGATATTGGTGATTGCGCGTGCCTTTGCCTCGCCATGCCTATGGATGTGTCAGTCACGCAGCTGTCAAGTCTCACACCGGTAAACATGGGAACTTCTTCTCCAGACGGCTATACAGCTTTACAGCTTGACTACTGCAAGCACAAAAAACTTTGTCAAGACATTTGCATTGGAATAGAAAGAGGCATTGGGTCTGGCTGACAACGGCTAAACTGAAGCCAAGTTGGACTTGGTTGGAAGTTTGTTTGGTTGCGGGGTAAGCTACGGCGAATTCCCTATTCTGCTCTAGGCGGCTGCGGGATATGGCCGAAATGCCACCACGGCACTTACTCTTTTGGTATAGTTATATGAGCTATATTAAGCGACGATAAGCCACAGGAGCTACAGTGAGCTAGAGCACTTGAAGAAGAAATGATGCTGATGAAGCTACACAGATTATGAAGATATGAAGATATGAAAATATGCACGAAGGTGAGCATAACAAAGTCATTAGGCTACTAGCTACTAGTACTATGCATACATAGAAATTCCCAACAACGGCCTTGGTATCTTCAAAATTCGGCCCGTCGCATATTATTCTCAAGCCACAGGTAGGGAGAAAGATGAGCTAGGATGGGATTCTTGGTCTGCGACAACCAAGCTGGGGAACATGCAGATTATACGAAGCATAAGCCCTATGAGCCTCTCTCTCTATGCGCCGCGGAACACACCGGATCACCGCGGCCCTTCCGGCTCGCTGTCGGCCTTGGGGATAATTTCGGGCCTTTTACACTTTTACTAGAGTACTCTACCAACTGTCAGTAGAGTTGACGTGTATCCACTCGGGTGCGGGGATTGAGGGGTAAGACACTACCCCAGTACCAGAGTATTGGCGTTTGGTGGTGCTTATTGAGCTGCATAGTAGTCCTACCGTGCAAGGTTACTCCAATTAACTAACTGGCTGGCTGGAGTATTAAAGTCGAGGTATGACCCGGATGATTCGTGATCTTCACCTCACCTCACCTCACCTCACCACCATCCCTTATCACAATGAAGGTCGCGCTTTCCTGGGTGTTGGCAGCCGCCGCGGCTGTCTCTGCCACCTCAATTGAATACCGCACTTCGTCCAATGGCGATCCTCTGGCAAAATGCCCCGGTTACAAGGCCTCAAACATCAAGACTGGCAAATCCACTCTGACTGCTGACCTCAAGCTCGCCGGCAAGGCGTGCAATGTCTACGGCGATGATCTGAAGAGCCTGACCTTGGAGGTCGAGTACGAGACTGGTAAGTAACATTGACATCCTCTTACAAAACCAATTGGCACCTAACGCGTAAACAAAGATGACCGCATCCACGTCAAGATCCAAGATGCTGCCAACAGCGTCTACCAGGTCCCAGAGAGCGTCTTCCCGCGCCCCAAGGCGAAGAACGGAGTTAAGGGTGCCAAATCCAATATCCAGTTCAAGTACAAGTCAAACCCATTCTCCTTCTCCATCACTCGCACCAAGACTGGCGAAGTCCTCTTCGATTCTTCTGCTGCAAGCATCGTCTTTGAGTCCCAGTACCTCCGCCTGAGGACCAAGCTCCCAGAGAACCCCAACCTTTACGGCCTGGGGGAGCATTCTGACTCATTCCGCCTTAACACCACTGATTACATCCGCACTCTCTGGTCGCAAGATTCGTACGCGATCCCGGCTGGTGCCAACCTGTACGGAAACCACCCTGTCTACTACGACCACAGGACCTCGGGCAGCCATGGCGTCTTCTTCCTCAACTCCAATGGCATGGATATCAAGATTGACAACAACAACGGCAAGAACCAGTACTTGGAGTACAACACCCTCGGTGGCGTTTTGGACTTCTATTTCGTCGCTGGACCGACTCCAGTGGCTGTCGCTCAACAGTACGCCGAAGTCGCGGGCTTGCCCGCCATGATGCCATACTGGGGACTTGGCTACCACAACTGCCGATATGGGTACCAGGATGCTTATGAAGTTGCTGAAGTGATTTACAATTACTCCGTGGCCGCGATTCCCCTGGAGACAATGTGGATCGATATCGACTACATGGACAGAAGAAGGGTGAGTCTTAGTATCCCCATCTCGATATCACGACTGACATTTTAGGTCTTCTCGCTTGACCCCGAGCGATTCTCTCTGGACCAGAGCCGGGCAATTAACGATTATCTCCATGACCACGACCAGAAGCAGATTGTCATGGTCGACCCGGCTGTCGCATACCAAGACTACCCGGCATACAACAGCGGCATTGCGGAAGATGTCTTCCTTAAGCGCGACAATGGATCCACCTGGTTGGGCGTTGTATGGCCTGGTGTATCAGTTTTCCCGGATTGGTTCCATACCAATGTCCAGGACTGGTGGAACAGTGAATTTGCTTCCTTCTTCGCCGCCGCTGACGGACTCAACATTGATGGACTGTGGATTGACATGAACGAGCCGTCCAACTTCCCTTGCAACTTCCCTTGTGACGACGTATGTATCCTCTTACCGCCAAACAAGTGCATCCTCTAATATTACTCATAGCCATTTGCTGCCGCCGTTGGATTCCCCCCTGAGGCACCAGCAGTGCGTTCACCACCTAGAGAAATTCCGGGTTTCCCCTGTGATTTCCAGCCCGCTGGAACACGATGCACAGCAGCCAAGGAGAGACGAGCAATCGAGGCCCCAGTTGTGGCAGGAGCCGCCAAGGTGGCCGAGCGACAGGCAGCAGGACAGCAACTTGGTCTCCCAGGCAGAGACCTACTGTTCCCCAAGTACGCCATCCACAATAAGGCGGCATTCACAACCGAGGATAACGCGGCAGGCGGTGGTATCTCCAACCACACTGTCAACACTGATGTCATTCACCAAAACGGTCTCGCCATGTACGACACCCACAACCTCTACGGCTCAAGTACGTCCCGTTTCTCCATTACTCATGACTTGAACACCAGCTAACAAAACCCAGTGATGTCCGTCGCCTCCCGCGAAGCCATGGAATTCCGCCGCCCCACCGAGCGCCCCCTGATCATCACCCGCAGCACCTTCGCTGGCGCCGGCACCAAGGTCGGCAAGTGGCTCGGTGACAATGTCAGCAACTGGAACGGATACCGCATCACCATCAGCGGCATGCTCGCCTTCGCCTCCGTCTACCAAGTCCCCATGGTCGGCTCTGACGTCTGCGGTTTCGCCGACAACACCACCGAGACGCTCTGCGCCCGCTGGGCCATGCTCGGCGCCTTCGCCCCCTTCTACCGTAACCACAACGGCTACATCCCCAACATCGGCCAGGAGTTCTACCGCTGGGACAGCGTTGCCGAGGCTGCCCGCAAGGCAATCGACATCCGTTACCGCCTGCTCGACTACATCTACACGGCGCTGCACCACCAGACCCTGGACGGCACCCCGCTAGTGAGCCCGCTCTTCTACCAATACCCCAAGGACACCAACACCTTCGGCATCGAGACCCAGTACTTCTTCGGCCCCGGCATCCTCGTCAGCCCCGTCATCGAGGAGGACTCGACCTCCGTCTCCGCCTACTTCCCCAAGGACATCTTCTACGACTTCTACACCCACAAGAAGGTCCAGGGCCAGGGCAGGCGTATCGTCCTCGAGAACCTCAGCACCTCGGACATCCCCCTCCACTACCGCGGCGGCGCCATCGTCGCCCAGCGTGTCGAGAGCGCCTTGACCACCACCGCCCTCCGCAAGAACGACTTCGAGCTCATCGTCGCCATTGGTGCCGATGGAAAGGCCGAGGGCGAGCTGTACCTCGATGATGGAATCAGCCTCGTCCAGAAGGGAACGACGAGCTTGAAGTTTGTCTTTGACGGCAAGCAGCTCAAGGTCAAGGGACACTACGGGTACGATGCTGGTGTGGAGATTAGACAGGTTACCTTCCTTGGTCTCAACCTGGGCGTTGGCAAGAGATCCAAGATTAATGGTGTCGAGAGCAAGTCTACCGTCGAGGCGGATTCGGGAGCGGTGGTTGTACAGGTTGGAAAGAACTTGGCTGCTGACTTCACCATCGAGGTCTAGCTATAAGGTGGTAATTGTGGGTGTCCTGGCTGCTCTGTTGGCTGCACCCGAGGTGTTTTAATAGGATAAAAATTAATCAGTATTACCCCATCTCGTTGTTTAAATTGAATTCAATGCTGGTAATTGTAGACTTCCTACGTCTATATCGATACATCTAGCAACTATGTAAGCAAAGCAGCAAAGCTATGTAATATGAATATTCCCAACGCCACAGCAAGTGGTATCTCCGCCTACCCTTCCTTCCCACATATGCGAGTAGTACAATAGTAGCTGATGCCAGATCCAGCGCCTAAGAATGCCCCAAGTATTCGTACAAGTATAGTGCATACCATGGAACACCACTTCGCAACCTCGCGCCGAGAAGGGAGTCTACTCCTCATCCATCAAACACCCCAAGATAAGGCTCTGCACCACAAACTCATCCCCCACAACTCTAACCTTCTTCCTCTCCCCCCCCTGTTCCGACCCAGCCTTCTCATACTCCGCCTCATCACTTCTCTTCCTCTTCCCCGCCTTCCCCTTGGCCTTCCCTTTCGGGGGTTTCGCACCACTATCCACCCCACCTAGAATCTCAGCTTCTGCCCCAGCAACCTTCCGGTCATCATCCACATATACCAAATCCCACCCACCACCCTCCTCGACCACCTCCCTTGCCTCCCTCACACTCGCCACCCGCCTCACCTCACCCGCCCCCAACGCCCGTGTCAAAAAGAGGTACGCCCTCTTCCTTTCCTCCGCTTTGCCCCTGCCCATGAGAAAAATAACCCTCTTCCCACCAAGCAGCTTCTCCCTTCGCGCAAACGTCTCGTCAAACCGTGCAGTAGACGGATCATAAGGCGCCAACAGTCGACTGCGCACTGCGCCTCCGAGGTACGAGGACTCTCCCGCTGCAAGCAAGAATGGCAGGAACGGCACGATCCGCCCACGCGTTACGCACGTCGTGACCCAGCGCCCGGAGAGACAGGGTAGACCCAGCGCGAGCGCCTGAACAAACTTGGATTTGCGCGTGTAGTGGTCACCGATGAAGGCCACGAAGCCGAGGTCCTGCGCGGCAGGCGCGAGAGCTAGCTCGCCAATCTGCTTGTTTTTGTGGGAGAGCAGCGGCTGCTTTGGCTGCTTTGTGGCGGTGGATGGAGTGGTCAGGAGGGAGGTGGGACCATCGGTAAAGAGGTCGTTGAAACCGTCTAGGAGGCGGCCGCCGTGGGTTTTGATGAGGCGCGTGACGGCTGAGCGGTCGGAGATGTCTTGCGCCGTGTCGCCTTTATAGGAGATAGCAAAGGCCATGTTGGCGAAGAGAGTTGGGTTGGTGACCTTTTGAAGATCGACGGCTTTGGGAAGCTTCGGGTGTTCTTTCACGACGATATCTGGGGAGCTGGATCTCGAGCTATCGGATTCCGTGTCGTAGTTTATGGAGGCTCGGCGAGTGGAGCGAGCTGGACGCTGAGGACGGATAGGTGTCCGTTCCACTATAATACTGCTGCCCTCTTCAGACACGTCGGTGGTGCTCACAGTTCTCCGTGACGACCTGGAATTGCTACGGGGGCTCTGTGCACTGAGTCTAGCGATCGATTTACTAATTTTGGCCTTTTCAGCTGCTTTCACTGCCTTGATACTTTGAATCTCTTGATCTCTAGACTTAGTTTGGCTGGCTGTGAGCGGTCCTTGAGGAAATGATAGTTTACGCCTGACAGAAGGCGGAGGCATTGATTCAGCAGAGTCTCGCGCAGGAGTTCCATTACCACTCGCATCTGAAGCTACACCTCTCGATCTGCTCCTGCCTTCCCGGTCTCGAGTATTGCTACTATCCATGACAGCAGTGAAGAACTCATCATTGTCATATTCTGACGACAGCTCAGAAAGAGATGAGCTGGCCGAGCGCCCAAGATTCGAATCATGACGAGTAATACCTGTAGGTATATTCTCCGATGACTTCGGATTGGCTGTAGTAGAGGGATGGGGTGAGATTTCCTCAGCCTGACCGCTATGTTGTGTGGAAGGCAGAGATACTGAATCTTTGGAGCCAGCAGCAGGAATATCAGAACTGGCTATGCCACTGGATCTTATAGGAGCAGTTGGTCGATGTTTTTTCAAATACATCTGCCGAATCTCTTCGTCGTGATAATAGGCTTGGTGGTCCTTCACATTACATGGCTTATCAGCGCTATAAAATGGGCATGGAAGCAGCTCCGTTGTATCTGCAAGAACATTTCCTTCGGTCTCAACTGACTGGCGAATAGGCGATACCGACTTAGACGATACCGACTTCTGCGGGTTAATCATAACCACATCATCTTCACTACCTTGGCTGTCGTTAAGTCTCTGTTTGGTATCAAACACGACACCAGAAGCTTGGCGAGCTTTCCTCGCAGCACGTCGAGTTGCAGGCCTCACTGGCGATGAATCAGGAGCATCCATATCGGCGCTTTGCAAATTATCTGCCGAGGACGGGATTTTCTGTGATGGCGCTGCTATAATAGGTTTGATGGAAGGAATCACAGGTAGACTAGAGCTCAGAGCCGCGCTCCCTGACCCTCCAGAAAATACGACCCGTGCTTGATTAGAAATGGCGCCTTTCTTGGATGCTGCAATATTAGACTTGCCAACCTTAGCAGCATCACCCCTCACACCACGTTTCATAGCAAGGTCCCTGATCGGGCTCGCTATTGCATCGTACTCTGGATCATCTTGGGTGAATCCAATGCCACCAATAGAGACCAAAGAAGGCTCCGGTGAGTCATCCATATCAAAAAGCTTGTAGTCCGATTTGGCTGGGCTCGTCTCGGGGACCATGTCCTCGGCAGTAGATATAGACATAACGACATGCTGTGAAAGGCGACCAGGTGTTTGTGGCAGACCACTTTTGCCAAGGCGACCGCTGGATGTGCGAGGTACCCGCGTTCTTGGGGACATCGAGCTTTCTCGATGTGCAGATTCGGTATCAGAGTTGTTATCGAGGGCTGGCAAGGGAGGCAACATCTCGGCCCTTTGGGGTTTGGGGTCCGTAGACGGAGTGTTTGACTGATTCGTCAGATTGAAGCCGTCATTCGGAAGGATGGGGCCTTTTTCCTGCCTCGATGACCTGTCACTGGGCGAGGGACTTTCAATAGGAGCTGCGGTCGGAACCTGTGAATCGACGATTGTCATCTCTGCTTGGGTATCTCCTTGAGTATCATCTTGGTTGTTTTCGCCCGCCTTTATAGAGTTATGAATTTGGGTACTGGTCTGGGTATCCCTCGCATCAGCGCCGTAGCACTGGGCGACGTATTCCTGAGATACACTCCGACGTTTCTGTCCAGTTGCAGGAACCTCGACCTCTTCCCCCTGCTCCTCCTCCTCCTTCGGCGCGCGGGTCACGGATACTTGCGCAAGCTCTTTGGCAGCATCCTCTCTAATTTTCCTCTGTTTGGCGCGAATTGCTTGATCCCTCTCAAAGGAATCCTCCTCACTATCGCTGTCGTCCTCAACCTGTGCCTGCTTTTGCAAGCGGCGCTGCTGAGACTCCTCGCGGCTAACATACTCGTGCGGCTCTGGCTTGTTGAAGCTGATTACTCGGTGCTGAAAGCTTTTTGAGGCTCGCGGAATGGGAGTTTCGTCGGCAACCAGAATGTGTCCACGGTAACTTGCGCTAGCTGGTGTCTTACTGCCATGCCGATATAGTGGAGAGGTAAAGTCAGGAAGACGGTGGACGTTAGCTTCATTGTCGCGGAAGCGATTTGTAGCAGACGATTTCGCGTTATGTAGCAGAGGAGAGGAAAGATCTCCAGGAGGATGATACGACGCCTGCTGAAAGCGATCGGTGACTGACGACAGGATGCGATTCCTCGATGATTGCACTCCGAAACCGAGCATGCCCGGTGAAGGCCTAGACGATCCAGACTCCAGGACATGAGGGTCAACCGGCGACGATTGGGTGTTATTGAATAGTTGTGTTCCTTGCAAGGGCGGTTTCGACTTCGCAAATGGGTTTTCAGGCGGGGCAGGTGTCTCCGGTTCCGATTCCATCGGTGCCTCGTGGACCGTAAACCCTTCATCTATTCCTATCGAAGATTCGCGATTTACTGGCACATGTACTTTGCTCGTAGTGAAGGAGAATCGCACGCCGCCCGTATCGTTCTCATCATAACTCCTTGCAGAGGCCGTGGGATCCAGGTTTGTCTGCAGAGGGAGTTCATCGTCATGACCGGGTACGGGAGACGACGAAACCATATGGATATCGCCATAAGCAAGACTATTATTCTTCTGTGTGGGAGAGCCATCTGGTTCGCCGATATTGGCGTCTGATGGTTGCCAGTCGTCCATGCTGTGTTTCGTGGGCCTATTCAGGCCCTTTCCATGCTTTATGGCGCTTGTCGTACTTCGTTGAATGTATGTCCGTGGTTGTTGCTTGGAGTCATTGGGATTTTCTTTGGAACAATCTGAAGCACTATGTCGTGACTGATGTTTGTCATCAAGGGGACGAATAGCCCTATCTTTATCACTTGTTTTAGACGTACGTTCCCCTTCCTTTCCATGCAATTCTTCCTTATTTGGTATTTCTCTGTTCAAGCTGGCTTCGTTGCGTCCCCCATGATTCCCAGCAGTGCTTGCGCGTCGTCCCTGGGTCTCCAGCAATGAGCTGAAATCGACAATATCCGACGTCTGAGTATCCTCTCCTTCACCACTCTTCCCATCAATTGCCGTTTCCCTGTCGAGAAGTATCTGCGAAGGCTGTGAAAAGACGTGCTCTGGTTGAGGCACAGAAGGCACGGTTACCGGCAGGAAAGCTACCTGAGAGTCGTCCAAAAGGTGCTTTTCTTGAAGACTTCTGATGAGCTGGGTGTCAAGGGATTCAGACCCAGCCGTTATGTGCAATGGCCCGTCTTGCCACAGCGCGTGCGGTTGTGAGGTCGACAAAGTTGGATCTCTAGCCTTGTTGGTTGTGGTCGCCATCGCCGGAAGTGTGAGTGGTCAGTGCCACCCTTGCGTCGCGGCGATGACTTGCATACACGCATAGAACGCGACAAAATTTCGTCACTCGGCGTGTCTATCTCATCAACTTCATGGCGCGCTTCTTCTTTTGTTGTCGTTTGTCGCTGGGAGATGAAGTTTAGGTGCTGGCGGTAATTTGAGCAGAGCAAGGGCTCGGGGTAAAGAGTAAATGAGGGATTATTGTCACGCGGGGTTCAATTGTAACTCTTGGCTTCGCGAAAAGGACAAGGGAAGGCAGCACCGCGTTAGTGACACGGTGTCACGTGGGTGAATATCGTCCCCGGAAACTGACCTCACTGATGGCAGTAAAAGTCTTATCGAGGCGAGTTTAATTGATTTACAGGATGTTTCAATTATGTGAATAGGCAATGATGGATTCCTCGACCATGACTGCACGATATGGCAGTACGGTTTCTGGAAGCAGTCGATGGTTATCGCTGTCGAGGGTGTTCATGATGCAATTCGGGATAAGCCCAGCTGCCATACCGCTGTCACTCACAAACTAGCCGCCGTTTGGCAACCTCGGATTTACAGGAAATGGCGCTGGTGCGCAGTTTTGGACGGTCGATCTGAATGTTGCAACTAACAGTAGACTCTAGGGCGACAACAAAACTCGGAAGAATCCTCGGTGACACAAACGCCCGGCATCAGCAGCATCCTCATCGGTGATAGCAGTGAGAACTATGATAGGCTGCCGTCTGAACTGTTGTTGCTGTTGCTGATTCGGAGCTTAATCCGGCTGTACTGGAAGGGCTCCATCATCTCAGTTTCAAATGCGGTATAGTAAACAGACCTCTTGACTTCTCAAAGGGAATCGTGAGACTCCACCATATCTATTCATATACCCGTAGATATATATAACTCCTGCCCTGCCACAAAATCCTCCAGGTTCTTGGTGTTCAGGAGCATTCCTCCAACAACCTGTGCCAGAGAGTAAAGTGACAAATCAGAATGGCTTCCTGATTAGTGGTTGTGGGAAGGCCAGCGAGAAGATGAGTAACCACCCAGCCTATAAAAACAGCAGCTCTGTCCCGACACCAAGAGCCAGCGGCACTGGTCTGAATATTCCCGAGGCCTCAAGTCCCTTGTCTGGCGGAGCCCCAACAACGAACGCCAGATACAAACACAATCCAGCCAGCCAGCCAGCCAGCGTGAAAGTTCGACGAACACTTACCCGTTCCGTTCGGTGACAGCAAAGCGTGACAACAGCATAGCTCGATGACAACAGCAGAGTTTGACGGTGAGAACCACGCCCGACGGCAGAAGTAGCAGAAGTAGCAGCTCCAGATCCAGAGCCAAGAGGAGCACCAGTATGATCTCCTGACTGTATCCGAACATGAACTCGACGTAAGCTAGGCCACCGCCAACCTATTGGCTAGTTTTAACCACCTTCGGGTGGCTGTGAGAAACGTGGACATGGAGATTTTGGGTTGTAATTATACCCCCCAGACAGGCCCTGTATTGGTGAGCGTTGGAGTTAAAGTCATGAGGGGGCCAGCAATTCCATCACCACTCTGCACCGCACAATTCCACATTCAGTACGTATTCATCTATTGGGGGATCAATTGGCTTTATTCAACACCCTACCAAGATCATCTCTACTTCCTATAACTTCCCCAGCGCCCGCAGGCCTTGGCTCCCTTTCCTATCCATCATGTTCATGTACAAAGTCCCATAATCCAAGAGATCCTCATCTATGGAAGGCAGTAACCACCATCAACAATGATATCCGTCCCCGTCGTGTAGCTCGCCGCATCGCTGGCAAGGTACAGGTACGCGCCCTTCAGCTCGTGCGCCTCGCCCTCACGACCCATTGGGATCTTGTTCTTCCAGATCGCCTTTGTCTCGGCTGGCACGAAGTCGCTAATCTCGGTCGCCATGTAACCCGGGCTGACGGAGTTGGCGCGCGCGAAGCCGACCCACTCGACGGCGAGGGACTTGCCTGTGCGTGTGTTAGTAAAATCTCACCTCATCTCAAAGCTATCCTATCGACAAGTAATAAGAGATCGGGGGGAAACGTACAAAGGTGGATGACACCAGCCTTGGCAGCGTTGTACGCAGACTGGAGCTGCGGGATGTTCACAATGTGTCCGCTCATGCTCGCCGTAGCGACGAAGCTTCCGTAGGTGAAGTTCTCGAGCTTCTTGCCGTCGGTGGTGGTGCCCTCGGCCTTCTGGCGGCGCCAGTGCTTACCAGCCGCGCGGGCAGAGTAGAAGGTTCCGTCCAGATCGGTGGTGACGACCTTCTGGTAGTGGGAGATCTCGCCGTCGAGCATGGAACCCTGTGTCCATGGGATGCCGGAGTTGGCGATGAAGATATCGAGACGGCCGCCAAAGTCGGAGACGCATTGGTTCACGGCTGCCTCGACGGTCTCGTAGGTAGTGATGTTGACCTGGTATGCCTTGCCTGGTGATGGTGTTAGTTATTCGTTGGGCTGTTTCAATTACTCCCCACCGGATTGAAGTTGAGGTGTGGTGATGTCATGGAAATACTTACACTTGACGCCAAAGGTCTTCTCGATCTTCTCGGCCTCTTGGATGGCTTTCTTGTTGCTGTTGTACCAGATGGCGACGTTGGCACCGGCCTCAGCAAGGGCGTGGGCAACGGCAAGACCGATTCCAGCTCCGGCGCCGGAGACGATGGCGGTGCGGCCCTTAAGGGAGAAGAGAGGGAGGACACGGTCTGTGTATTGGGGTGCCTCGGTATTGTTGTGGGTGAATTGACCCGCGACGATAGTCTCTCCTGCCATGGTGAAGGTTGTGGTGGTTGGAAGTGAAGGTGATTGGAGTGTGTGAGTGTGGGTATGTGTTTTGAGTGAAGCTGGTGATGGGGGTATATGGTAAGAGTGAATATGAAGAAAGGGAAGAGATCCAAGGAGAGGGAAGAAGAGGGGGAATATATAAATGAGGGGTGAATTTGGTCGGTGGGGAAGGTGATGACGCAGTGGGCGGTTGATATGGTGGTTTAGTCAGGCATCGGGGGAAGATGTGGCGTTGTACTGCTACTGCTACTGGACCGCGTTCAGGTACATTCAGTTACAAGGACCAGCTTAAGGCAGCTTAAGGCAGCTTAAGGCACTCAAGGCTCCGGAGTGAGAAGATGAGACATGGATAGTGCGTTAGATTCTGCATTTGATGCTGTATGCGTTGTATGTTGTTGTCTGTAGGGATTGGATGCCTGAAGTGTCTTATGTGTCTACAATGTGTTTTATTGGAAAGATGGAATATGATGCTGTTGATATCTTGCCGTATATCACTATATCCCGCAGTATTCTGCTGTATGTAGTGTGTTTACTCACGGCATAAGCGCAGCAAGGGGAAGGGAGAGCTAAAGAGGGGTCGAAAGGGCCGACAGAGGGGAAACGAGCCAAGGAGGTATGTCCTCCACACGGCAGTTTGACGATCTTTTGGTAGTTGTATGTAGTTGTTATGTACGCCCTGCCATAGTAAGCCATGGTAAGCCATAGTAAGCCATTATGTGAACTTGGCTAGAAAGTAGTAAGCTATAATGCACTCTATGAAGCATGAAGCAACCCAACATGACGGCATAGCCATTAGTAGTCTGAGTACAGTACAAATCTGTCCTTCAACTTCCATGTTCTATCGTTGAGGTCATTGCGGGGCAGGATATCCGATAAGTGCGATAGCCGAGAGCACCGCAATCGTCGGAACCGCCCTTAAGAGGGGTTCCGTTTCCCCTATGTCGGTTCCGATGATTAGTGGTAGCGTACAAATAATTACGGAGCATTAGTAGTGGATAATTAGGATAATTAGTAGCACAATTAGTAATCGTGGTTGGAAGCAAAGTGCGTTCCCAACTACAAAAAAATGCAAGTACCTTTACATAGTAAATTATATATAAAGTAACTAATCTAAGAGTAATGAAAGTAAACAGATAATAACATATATAACCTACCCTTAATACTCTATTAGTACTTCTAAATCTTAATATATTATATATATATAATACTACTTATCTAAAGTAAATTAAAATCAATTGATTCCCTTTAAAGCTACTAGGTTAGGACAAGAAGCGCCATATGTTACATCTTTGCCATCTTAATTAACTCCCCTAACAACCCTTTCTCTTCCTGTGTAAATTCCCGCGTCGCTGCATTCGACAGGCAACACATATTGTTCCCCTGTAACTGCCATGCCCCTGGATTTAACACCTCCGTCGGTTCCTCCATAAAAACGTTGAACTCTCCGATCGTCCGCTCGGTTTCCGCATACTTGTTCTCGTACAACCACCCGTTAAACCACAGCGGACGCTTATCGCGGCCGAGATGCAGGAGTTGAGGTGCGCAGATGGTAAGGTCGGATTCGTGACCAGGCGCCAGTTTGCGCTTCTTCTTTGAGGCGATGGCAAGGGCCAGTTGGCGCTTCTTCTTCGAGGCAATGGCAAGGCTAGAATTAAGATCCAAGTCAAGCAGTTCGGTGGTCGGATTTAAGTTGTCGGCGTCTTGGACTACACCCATTATGCCGGTTGCACCAGGGTGGAAGGCGTAGGAGGTGTCTCCGACTAGTTCCCAGCCGATCCAGAACGTTTCTTTGTCGCCTGTATTGTCACAGGGTTAGATTAAGGAGATGAAGACGGGCGAGGTGAGGGCGGACAAACCATAGACCATGTCATAGATCCCTATAATCCCTGCCTCCTTATTCCCATCCCTATCCGGCCCATTCATTCTACTTACCAGTAATAGGGCGACAAAGTGCCTCCACTTATCTACAACTACAACACCAGACTCTTGCATGTGCCCGCTCTCCCCCGTCCACATCCTGCTCTGCATCACTGACCTTGAGATCGGCTTCGGCAAGATCTTCTGAAGCCACTGCTTCTTATTCTCAGGCATGATCATCCTATCCTTAAAAAATAGCGCGCCCGTGCGTACGTAATCCTCGTCGTCAAAGAGCACTTCAGGGTTAACGAAGAACAGCGAGTCGGCGTCGATGAAGATGACCTCCCGGAAGGACGAGAAGAGGATTGAGAATGGCTTACTGGCCCATCCACGGAGCCGCCAGCCCTCATCATTGACCATGGCAGAGAGATCGCGCGTTGTCACGCCAGAGAGGTCTTCGAGCGCAGTGCGGGAGCTTTCGCTCAGGTCGCTGTCGCCGAGATACATGATTTCGATGGGCAGATTGCAGCCAAGGGTGCGGAGGGATGGGATGGTAGTGAGGAGGAAGGGCGCATGGTTATCTCCCGTCGTAAAAACGAGCCCTCGGCCGCCTTGATATAACGATGCGTGTAGGCTCATGTGATCTGAAAAGTATGGGCTTGTCCACGGGAACAGTAGTGCGGAAAATTTGGCAAGGAAGTAGCGATAAGATTCGTATTTACGGAGCTTCTCAGGGAAATTTTCGTTGCTGAATTTGGCACGGATGTAGGAGACGAGATTGTCGCGGATGTAGATATTATCGTCATGTTCAGTAACGAGGTGGAGTTCCTCCCAAGCGTCGAAGAATTGTTTGTACGCGCGCGTACGCAGGCCGAGCTCGCGGAGCTTCTCGGGGCCAGTGCCCGTGAGCGGCCGCAGGAGCTCTCGGAGGTATATTTCGTTAGGGATTATGGAGGAGAGGTGGTCAAGAGCGGCGTCGAAGCCGTCTGGGAAGGTTGGCTTTGCATCACTAGACTCGTTGTCCTCCTTGGAGGAGATATCCGGGGTCGATTGCTGGGCATCTTCATCTTCTGATAACGGTTTGACAGTCTCCACGTAAGGGTGCTGAATCGGCCCAAGTCTGTCCTTGGCCTTGCTAACGGATGTCCGAGCAAGTTCAGCATCCGGAATGGAAGAAAGATCCCATGAGAAAAATTGTGATATTGTCAACAACGTAACAACTGCTGTAAATATGAAAACGGTCCGTAAAGCCACGACTTTCCGTCGTGATCTGCCTTTGCACGCGGAACTTAAGGGATGAGATCGGCCCTCTTTCAGCGGCAGCGAAAACTGTGGGAGGCACGAGTCAATCATCGTGGTGGGAGTATGACCACGAGAAAAGCGAGGGAAAGGAGAACTCAAGATCTGGTAAACTGGATGGGTTTATGCAGTCGGATGAAGGAGTTGAAATTTTGAAATACGAGTTTAGACCATCTGTTGGCGCTTAACCAATGCTCTTCATCCAACTTAATGTGGCAGGCCATGCCGTCCACCTCATGTCGATACGTATTCCAAGACAATGTTAAACTCCGCTCGAAGGAACCATAACAAAGAAAGCGAGGCGTCCTATTTGCCGGCGGCCGTCCCACAGTAAAAATTACCCTGCTTGTCATTCAAGACAAAGGTGGCGGGAGAGCGGCAGGCTCAGGCCGCCGCCACCTCTAACGTCAGCTAAGGAACTGTGCACCTCTTTTTATTTCACTTGACTTTCAACAGAGAGAAGCTCTTGACACAACGTTTGTAGGTTCCACTAACGATATTTCCAACCTGCTAAGCAATACACCTTAATGTCAAACAGTTTCTGACGGATGTTTTAGCGGATTGCGCATTCCTGAGTAAGATGTTGTGAGTATCTAGCCTGTCTCGGATTAAGAACTTAACTGTCACCATGAGACTCCCATGCAAGGTCGCTTCCTGTCTCACATTTCCTTTTCTAATCACAACAATACTCTCTAACCTGTCTCGGATTAAGAACATAACTGCCACCATGAGGCTCTGGTCGCGATGTGACGTGTAGAGCATAAAGGGCATTGGCAACAATCTATGTCTCACCTCGAGATCGTTCAAGATCATGCCAAACAAAACGGATATCGCCGCTATATCTGCTTCCCCGATCGATGTAACAGCGAAAGTGTCACGCAAATCTAATAGACTTATTTGCTGCACCAGATAAACTGAAAATCTTACACCCGCCAAGCTGCTGATCAGCCAAATGATGCTGCTGCTACATCAACTGATTATTATCTTTGATTTGCTTGAAGTAGTGCGACAAATAGCGTATAAACCAGGTCGGGACTATCCGTTGAATTCTCACCACGTACCCGGTGATAGGAGCAGTGGCGCCGCAGCTGCCACCGCTGATGACCAGGCCCAATTAGAATAGCTACATTAATTTACTATGCAATAATTATCACTTGATTCGAGAGGCCCTTGCGGATGTGAGTCTATTACTACTATCTATTATTCTCCACGTTACGCATGGACAACCCGGGGAAAGTACTTACCCCGCATTGTTTCTACCAATTAGCAATGTGAGGTATGTGTCATCTCTTAGATATATGGAACAGATCCCTATCGAGACTTTTGCATCTAGCATCTGTTGGTCGACCACTATGATCATTGGCTGTCGATTTCTAAGGGACAATAATGCAAAAAAGCTTGAGCTGGGCTTGGAGATCAGTGCAGGAACGATCCGTTCTGGCACATGGAGAACTAACTAAGCCTTGGGGTGCTTAGTTCTGCATGTGCCGCCGATCTTGATCCTTACTGGAATGCGATCCGCGCTCCTTATGAAACACATCAGTAAATACATGAACCATACCACCGTTGCTTCTTTTTGTCGGCCAAATGCAGGCACATACTACACAAGTGCGACGGAGAGGAGTTGCGTACCAACATTTCTATCCCTGCGGCGATTTCGATTGTCTGGTGCTAGAAAGAATGAAGATGCCAGGCTACGAATATGAGGCAAGCCGATGTGCGTCCAATGACTGTGGTTTCCCAACCGACCCTCCTTATCCAATGCTTTGCCTGACGCAAATGGTGGAGTAAGCTGTAACATCAACCTCCAAGTACAAAAATTTACTGCTGCCTACTCATCATTGATGGTTTGTTGATGGGAAGGCAGCTTACTCGATATATAGTAGTACAGGTAAATGGAAGTCTAGATATAGATACACAAAAAACGACAAAAGATAACGCCGCTCTAGGACGTCCCTCGCCCTCGTCATATGTGTACCGCCCACTCGCTGGCTTGCTTGTAGATCTCGCTCCGTCGTATATCTCCCACGGATATCTCTGCTAGCTCGCTCGTATATCCCCCTCTTTCGTATATCGCTGCCATCCTGGTACTCGCTCAAAGATCACTCTCTTGCTCGCCGCTCACCCGTTCACCACGACATCAAGTTACTAGGAGAATACAGGTACCCCTCCTCATCCACATCATCGGGATCCCACCTCCTCCTCATGTCCAGCAGCCTCTCCCACCCCTCCCCCCCCCCAAACCCCCCTCCCATCCATTTCCCCTACTTCCTCCCCATATCCACTCCCCTCCTCAAATTCGCATGACACCTCCCCCCCCGCATGTACTTCTCCGCATCCATCTCAAAAATTATCTTCACTTCCGGGTAATAATCTCAGATATGCCGCTTCATCACCACCGTCCCCCAATCGGCTTATGCATTATGCGCCCATTATCGCCCGTGTGATACCCCATCGGCTCTTAGAAGCCCTCTTACCAACAGTCTACATCCTCAACCTCTACCGCCGTAGCATCGCGGTCGATTTCACCCCACGTGGGACGTTTCTCGCGCTCAGACTCTAGGATCTGCAGCCCGAAGGGCCTGACGTGCGCAGGCTGGCCGGTGTGGATTTCCCCGCTGAAGGTGAGGCTTGAGCTCCCATCCGCCATCTTCGCCCCCGGCCGATGCCCAAGGCGTTCGCTCAGCCAGACGTCTTTGGGGCCGCTTTTGGGGACGCGGACCTAGTTGCGCAGGATCTCGACAATAGGCGCGACGCGACGGAGGGAGAGCCCGTCGTTACCCCCCCATTTGCTCTCCGGGCGCCAGGGCGCGCCCACCTAGTCGAAGCCTAGCGAGTCGTTAATGCTTTGGCAGGAGTTGGCGCAGAGCATGCTGTCGGTTGGAAGACAAGGAGGTGTTCTGCCGGGAGGAGGAGGGTGTCATAGACCCAGGGGGTGGTGAGGAAGGTGGATATCTCCTCTTGACTGCCCGTCGTTATATTCTCGAGAATCAATGTGAGGTCGACACCGCACTAATCCACACCTGGTCGCGGATGGCGTGGGATTGGCTAATGAACTGCACGGAGCTGGGACTGTCCATGAAGCTAAAGTGCCAGTTAGGGTAGGTAACGGACATGAAGTGTAGCATGAGGGGCGCGAGGATGGATTGGAGCGGTTCCCGACCAGCAGGGCGACGCAGGAGGCGTTGTAGGTGGGGGGTGGAGGGGTGCCTGTCGCTGGGACTTGAGGCAGGCTGGAGGACTGGGATTCGGCGTACGGATTTGGTTTGGGATCGTCTGGGATTGGTGGTGATGCACCTTGCCGCTGTTTGTCTCGGAGGTGGAAAATGGGTTAACCTGGAATAGTTCAGCGTCGCATCGGAACCAAATGCGTAACTATTACTCTCTTCAAGTATCAATATATCCCGTTGTTATTGTGCTCAACTTCCTATCGCAACCATCCTGCTGTTGTGTCTATCCTGCTGTCATGCCTATCCTATTATCGTGTCTACCTTGGTGGTACCGCTCAAGGTCAACCTTCGCAGTCGAGAAACAGCTGTACACTAGAGGATAAGGCTAGATTTCTAATGGAGTCTATTAAGCCTTGTACAAATGCTTAGTTCATCCTCTCGAATGAATGTTGTCAAGGTGTAGAATTTATAGTACGCCATCAGTAGCACGAATACAGAGAGAAGTCGTATTAGTTACTAATATTATATTTACAGCTAAGTTATTCGGAACTAAGTTGATAAATATACCTTCCAGTAACTCATATATGTTCCGGCCCATTTGCGGAGAACCCATATTCGCGAATACGCTAGCCCATTCGGGAATGGGCCGGCCTAACCACATACGATCCTTCGCGATGGGTTATAGCCCCTTCACGTGACTAGACAGCTGCTACCTATTACTTACTATAAGTATACAACGAATCTCTAATTCCATCAGGTTCCACTCTCTCTTGGAAAATGCTACCAACCTCTAAGAAATATAGAAACCCTCATATGGCCTATTTTTATAGACCCCCACGCTGAAATACTATTGCCATATCAATCAAACTATTCAAACAAATTACCCTCTACAATGACAGACTCGACACCGAGCACATGTGTGTGTGTGACAAGAGCAAGGCTGTGGCTTGCATCGCGGGGTGCAGGGTGTTGGCTGGCCTCCAGCCGCAGTTGACTGAAGGATCATTGCCATCTTCTGCTAGCCTTCTCTCTCTTCTTCTTTCCATCTGTCATCTCTTTCATTAGGGAGGGGGGATTTTCTTTTCATGATCTCGACGTCGCCCATGAGCCCCTTCGTATGCGACACGCATATACTCATTCACGACACCCATGTACTCTAACTAACTGCAGCCTGTTGCTTTTGTTTCCCAGCTTCACCGACGAGTCCACCTGGCCGCCCTGCGCGCGCGAATCCTAGCCCCCAACGAATTCTCTGTCGGCGCGCAAAACTTGTATAACTGCATCCTACTGTTTGCTGCATTTTGTTTCGCTCTCTGAGTCCGAGTCGCCGCGCCCGCCCTCGAATTCCGTGTCCCGCGCAAAGCATATATATACTGCATTCTGCTGTTGCATTTGTTCCGCTCTCCGAGGAGTCTTGAGTCGCCTAGCACCTACCCTCAAATCATATCCCCGATCCCTCTATCCCATACAAGGTTTATGCGGCTGCTTGCTGTTGTCGCATTGGGTTCCCGCTCACAGCATCCTCGAGTCAAAGCTGCCGACCGTCTATCAACAGATCCTAGCCTTGGGCTCTCTACCCTGAGTCCACGACAATGGATGCGCTGCGGCTCGACCACAGCTCAGCTATGGACGACTATAGAGCTGCCCGGGCGAAATATACCAAGAAGGCTACCTGTGGGAGAAAATATGTTTTAGTGACGAAGCTCAAGCTTTGGCTAGAGAGCATAGTACCCCTTGGAAAGGACAATATAACCCAGGCCGGCCGTCTCCTTGATTTCGCATACCGCAGACACAGCTCTAATATGCCTGGCCTCCCAAGCTCGGAGGAAGTATTTTCTGGTGGCCAAAATGGGTGCCTTCTTGTTTTCTGTATACTGCTCGAACTTGACCGCGGCGATCTAATCGACGACTTCCTGAGACAAGACATTTGCGACATACACCTTCCTGTCGACCTCCATTCATTGCTCAAGAAGGCTGACCGTATGGGTACAAAAAACCCCAAGGCATTGGCAGATGGCTTCAACAACTTGCAGTGGCAATTTTGCCCAGCTAAATTTGAGATGAGAAGGGGACGCGCATTGGCTGCAGATCATATTTTGCCGTTCTTCAAAAAGGAAAAAATCAACGAGAAGGGTTTCTCTGCTCAACTGTGGCAGATTGAAGTCCCTGAAGAGTTTATAGGTCCTAATCTGGTTCGAGCTGTTGCGACAGTTGGAAAATACGATGACCCAAATGACGATATTGGCCCAGTAAGTTAATTCTCATTCTCTCCCACGGAACATACAGTGTGCATGAGAATATGTCCGTAATAACCGAGATATAGCGGTATAATTTCGCTTTAAAGTCCTTTGAACAAGGCAAGAAAGATCTTTTCCAAAACGAAAAAGATGCATTCCTGGCTCTTCGTGACACTCCAGGCATGATACAGTATTTGGGCGATTACGAGCATGTTGAAGTTCACAAATCGTCTGGTCCCCAAATCATCACGCCCGGCGGGGCATTCGAAACCGGAACTATAACGACGGTGACTTCGAACATCATTTTGGAATATGGAGATTACGATCTAGATGAATATTTTATGGAATTTGCTCCACCGGTCTTCCAAATTGAGATCAAGTCCTTTTGGGAAGGCCTGTTCGATGTTGCCTACGCTGTTAGAGGCATACACAACCTGGAGGTAAACAGAGGTGGCCGAACACAAGAATTCAATGGGCAAGTGGCAATCTAGCCAATTATTTTATGAAACTGACGGTTTTAGGTGGCACGCGGATATCAAGCCAGATAATATTCTGATTGTTCAAGGTCAATTTAAATTAGCTGACCCGGGCTTCACAACGTTCTTGAAAAAGAAAAAGACCGAAACAGAGCCCAAGAAGGTTCTTGCTGGAGGAACGGAGACATACAGTAAGTGACTATTGACATGATGCTAGTTCATGGCACGGCCTTCTCACACTTTGGTTTAGGTGCCCCAGAACGCCGACTCTCCAGTAGTGGACCTATGGAAGGGGCAGTCCCACAAACGATCGATACCTGGTCTCTAGGATGCGTCTTTTCGATCGCTGCCACCTGGGTTGTTCTAGGTCACGAAGGCGTACGGCAATTTACCGTGTTACGCCAGAGAGCAATTAACAAGATTATCAAACAAGCTGGGCACCCTAATGCTCACCGCCATACTCTAGACTTCTTTCATAATTTCGAAGAAGTTCTCCCTGAGGTAAAAAGCTGGCACGAATATTTGCGAAGCGTATTACGCAAGTCCGATATTGTTACCAGCAGTGTGCTCGACCTTATCGACGAAGAGATGTTTGTAGGAGATGCGTTTTGTAGAATCAAGGCCGCCGATCTTTGCGAGAGACTAGACCGAATCAAGGCCCAGATACAAACCGAAGCCACAGCGCCTCCCAAAGCTATCGTGGAGGCTCTTCTTGAGGTCGATGAAGCTCCTCCAAGGTCGGCGATGGCAAACACCATCTGGCAACCCACCGAAACCCCGAGAACCCCCACCATTGTTGGTAAGCGTCAAGCTCAAAAATCGGCCCTTCTTGGGGCCCCTTTGAAGATGACGGCTCGACGTTCGGAGTATCTCAAATCGGAATTAAATAATCCACGTGAATTGAACAATTCAAGTGTATTAAATAATTCACGTGTCAGCATCCCGGTATCTGAAGAGTACCCCGATATTCCCTTCATTATCCCGCCCCAGACATTAGAAGCTCAGAAGCCAAATGCGAGATTGTCTCTGCCAAACCCCCAAGTCAATACAGGGCAGATACTACCTGTACAAGCCACTGAAACAACTCGGCGATATACAATAGGCAACTCACCCGTCGTAGCTAGGCCACAGAATACGAGTAGGAGACCTAAAAACACTCCGCCCCAGGATGTCTTCGAAGCCCGCGAGAAGATTAAGGGTAATTTTTTCAAAAGGCTAAGGAAGCCAGTTAAAGATGAACTTATGTCGAAGTATTTTAAAGACAGAGATATAGTAAGTGTCTAAAAACAGGTTGAACGTAATTAAAGGTCTAACTAATACTCTTCAGAAATTTCTAGTTGATAATGCTGGATCGATGAGCCCGCATTGGTCTAATGCGAAGTTTCTACTCGAGACTCTCCTATTAAAAGTTGCCGGCCAAGATGAAGACGGAATAGACCTTACCTTTACATCTGGGAAGGCTGAAGTTCAACATGGGAAGAACAAATCCGAGTTTTTAAAAGCCATGAGGAGGACTGAGGCGCAACCGAGTCCACAGATACGCACTGACATGAAGAAGCCACTTGGAGAGATCTTCCAGAAATACTTAGATTCGAGAAAATGGGGGAACAGAAAACTCACAGTAATTGTTCTCACAGATGGTAAATGGGACGGCATGGAAGACAAGAATGGAGTCGACGCCAAGATAATTGCCTTTGCTAAACAATTAGGCGGCAGCCTCGAAGACCGCCCTGTTAGCATCGAGTTTATCCAATTCGGCAATGATCCGGATGCAACAAGCAGATTACGGCGACTAGACAACCACCTAGTGTTTTCTGGAATCCCGTGAGTTCCTCGTACAACATTGACTTTCCTCCAGGTAAAACGCTAACTACTTATTTAGGGACATTGTTGATACAGAACGTAGTACCGGAGACGTCAACAAAATGCTTCTAGGAAGCTTTGTCGAAGAATACGATCTATACGATGACGACGACGAGCTGACTCCTATGTCTTCGATTGCGGAGTTAGACGCTGGCCCTATAACGGCGAGCCCATATCAACAGCCAGCAGGATATTTCCCATTCCCATCTTCGAGCAATGCTGAGAATGGCCTATTTCAAAAGCAAACTAGCTCGCCTGTGGTGCCACCAGTGCAAATAAATGCATCGACGGCTGATTTTCAACGGAAGCAGTCTATTAGATCCTCTCACCATATTTACCAACCAAGATGATTACACATCAGAGTTAATAGAGCAGAAGGAAGAGGGCAAATGAACTTGATATGTCCTTCCACCTGCTTACCCCTCTTTATGCATCGGGGCGCAGGGCCGTATTGAGGATTCGCCGGCGGAGTTAGAGAGTAACCAGGATTCCGATGGGTGTGAAATGTACATGTCGGGGTAGGTAGATGGTTAAATAGATTGAGGGACCGGAAGGGCCGGTGAAATACCAAGAGAAAATGTATAAAGGGGTCGGAGAAGACGACGTGGAAGAGAATTCGAATCGCATCGACTCAGATACGTAGCACATATCCATCTATCTAATATAGCACAAAGTAAGTTGAACAATACTAGCCTCCCTACCTCACCCCACCTCACCCCGCCCGCCCGCCCGTCCTCCCGCTAACTGAAAGTTTAAGCATAAACACCCGTCCGTCAACCAGCCTAACGCAACCATGAAGCTCGCCGCCCTATCACAGCTGTCGCTGTCTAGCCGCTGGCCTCGCTGTCGCAGCGCCTGCTCCAAACGACATTTCCTCCGCCGATGAGGCGCTAATGGCGCGCTGTGTCCCGGGATGCGTTTATTGCATCCCGTTTAGCAATGGGGCGTGCTCGGGTGAATGTTAAAGGGGATTGCGTAGGTGAGAATGGTGGGATTTAGGGGATTTAGTGGGGCTAGGGGCTGTTAGTAAATGTCCAAAGGATACGATCGGATATCTAGGGGTTAGCTGAATTTGAATTTAACATCGAGCTTTTTTCAGTATGCTGTAATGTTTCAACAGATTTCGTTTGTAACTCTATGCTATTGTCATGTACTTCGTGAGATATTGGCCAGCCAAGTAATGTACTATAACTAATCTATACAGTCTTTCAAACCATACTTTCCTTTGAGTCCATCGAGTGAATGGGAAGAACTACCTCGAACCTCTTCCGTTTTCTGTCCGCCATTTTAAACGCCCAGTATCCAAGGGCCAGGGTAAGAGCCGTTAGAGGCAGCGTCACCTGAATCCATCTAACAAGAGCAAGGCTAGAGAACGAAACATATGCATTACCTAGAGGATCGACTGTGCCACCATTCCCTTGGTCCTGGTATTTCACGATGTCGGTGCTAAATAGGGTCTTTAGGGGGTCAGTAAGGGGGGATTTACGGGGGAAAAGTGGTAAACTTACAGATACGAACGTTGCCGGCAAGTAGATTAGGGTAACTACGGTAACTATTCGCATTGCGATTGCTTCTTTTTGAGACAGATTCCCGACTCGATGCATGCTGGTGGTTAACATCTCCATTTTTTCGGTTGCCTGGCTCTGGATATGTTGAAGAACCTGAAGTTCCATTAGTATGGGAAACTTTGATAAATACTACGTAATTTGCTTACCAAAGCTTTCCTGCTAGATGTTATCTGAACGAGGATTTTAACTCGTACAATCTCCATCCTAGCGTTGTGAATCATATTGTCGATTTGTGAGCAAAATGAAAGAACCTCGTCACGACACAAATCCATTACTCCAAAGGCACTACTGTCTATTAGGCCTTTGTAGTATGCGCGGAGACATTCGAGCACATATGAATTGGCCTCTAGAACCATAGCCACTTGATTGGCCTGGTCCTCATAGTGCTGAATGCCTTGAAAATCCTCTGGCGTGTACTCATGCCGTACTTCTCCAAAGCCGCGCGGTAGATTCACATGCTTCGTCTGTATAATATTGTTAGTACTATGAGCTGTGGCGATTTGTATGTTTATTCTTACCTCGTATGCAATGGCTTCCTCTAGCCATAGAATATACCAGCGCCATTCTTCGCACGACCATTTACACAATAACAGATGCACCGCTAGGCTAGATATTAGGCACTGGGCAACTGTCCCGTATGACTTATCCTCTAGCCTCCCATTCTGGCCAGTCACATCTTGAACCCTCTCCTTCAGCTCTAGGTTTCCCTTTGTGATGACCCACAACGTCGTACCGACTTCCACATCAAACTGATGATGAACAGCTGCCTGCCGTTGAGACCACCGCTTTTCACGTGCTTGCACTTTCGGGTCCGAAGTGCAAGAAACACCCTTCAGGTTGAAACTCAGCTGAATCTGCCGCCCACTTCGGCCTAAGCTTGGGACAGCTGGCCCACGAGCGGGAGAGCTTAGTAGAGTCTGCTCGCGAAATGCACTGAACCTGAAATCCCGTGGTAGGCTCTGCAATCCAAAGGGGAACAAGAAATCAAGGTAGCCCGGCATGACTTGGTGGTAACTTAATATTCGGAGCATCATTTTCCGAGTAATCCTAAGCTGCTGCCGGGAGTTATTTGCCGCGTGTATAAAGCTATATAGTATTAACGGCTGGCTAATTTTTTAAATCTCAATGAAATACACTTACATGAAGCGGCATTTTGGATCAGGCTTCGTCGCGAGCGGTCCTGTGAGCGTCGCCACGAGAGGATCGATTGAAGAGCGATCTCCAATCCAATCTTTCAGCTTGGAATCATTAAATATATTACGTCGCTCGAAAGCTGCACATGGTGTTAGCGCTAAACCCGAGGACGGAGAATGTGAGAACTTGCCTCGCTCCCCGAAATCACGAAAGGGGACATCTGCAGCTTCGTCCTCCTCAATGAAAAGCGTCGGGGATGCCTCGTCTAGTCTAGCCTCATATGCCTTGAGCTCTGCCGTACAGGTCGTCCTGTAGATGAGATTATGAGGATAGGACTCAAAGTCCTTGTACGAAAGCTTGAATGGATCCGGAAGCTCGGGAACTGTCACCAGTGGAGATATAACCATTGTAGGCGGGAATATGCAGTTCAATTTATCTTCGCTAGTTAATGTAGCTGAGCTGAGCTGCTTCGGTGCAGGTCCCTGTCAATCGTTTTGATGCTGATAACCCCCCAAAAATGATAATCGGGGGGTTTCCACTCCTTATACTCTTCACATGGCATAAGTTACATGTATACACATTGATATGCACTGGCGATCCACCTTGGAAGTTGCCTTGCGGTCTTCGCCTGATCCTCTGACCACCCCTACATTGTTTGCGGCGCAGCTTCGCCACCCCTGCTCAGCCGCTCCAGCACAGCATCGGCCCGGCAAACGGTCAGGGCAAGGCAAGGCAAGGCAAAATTTACTTCATTGGATATATAGAGACGTGAATAACTAACAACTTCCCCCATCCTCACGTTGCCCCCGGCTCTGGTGACTGCGACGACCGCACTTGGACGGCCTTTGTGTTTTCGCGTAACCTGTCGATGGCTAGGTGGTCCTCCTGCACGCCAACACCATTTGATTAGCGACACATGGCAGACACGGCTATGCGACAAAGTGTTGGCAACATACCATACTTAACGGTTCGGGCACATCGAATATATAAACATCCTTTTTCAACTATCGCAAACGTGGCAGTCAGCTCCAAGAACCACGTTACCAGCCTCGAAATCTATAGAGGCCTAAAGCGCGCAACAGACGTACCGTTATCTCCTTAAAGATGTACCCGGGGAACTTATTGACCAGAAACCCTTCCAACGTGCCCCAAGCCAGGCCATAGGCGGAACAAGTATCCTTCTCCAACGTGGGCCCCTTCGGCAGCAAACTGGCCTCGGTCGACTGCCGCGCAAGCGTGGCGAAGTTCGCATTCTTGCGCGAGCCCGTCAATCGGTTGTCCGAGGGCTGTGTTCGGCGCCTGCCCATGCTGCTGAAACGCCGTATGGTACCTCCTGCGCTGCTCGGGCGGGCCGAGCCTAGGTCGTCGGGGACGTGTGGAGGCATCGGGTCTGGATCCCTCTAAATGAGTCTTGGATTGCCTAATGGTATTCCGATCGATTAAGAAGATTTAAGGCTGAAATGTAGATTCCTGAAAATGTGGATTTGATCCTCTCTCTACCTCATCCCGACAAGGCTGTGACAGGAAGGCTTAACTTATAGGCTCCCTCCCCTAGAGTTTCAGACCGAAAAGTGGCCAATGCAGGGTGTGGCGTGGCAGCAATATGCATGACCTGTCAAATCCCTACCCAATCGCAGCAGCGCATTTCCATGCGGCTCTTGCTCACATATTAAACCTTCAGAGCCCGAGCGGCGCACTGATGGGCGTAGACGCCCAATTAGATGAATTGGGGCTTGGATGCGGGAGTCATAGGGAGGCCGAAGGCAGCGGGTGAATGGGTAAGGCGGCGGCTGCGGGAGTGAGGGCAAGCCACTGCATTTAATGCATCGCTGAGGTGACAGCCCCGGCAGCGAGGGCAAGCCACAGAAGTCCATGCACAGCTAAGGCGGCGGCAATAGAGGCGGGGATAAATAAGCCACCGCAGTTTACGTGCAAGACAGGCCGATTAGCAAACCCTAAATTATTGCAGGGCCCGCAGCGATATGCTCCTCATTTATCTATGCTCTAATGAATTTTTTGTAAAGGCTCACTAGTTGTATTGTTACAGTCCCCCTTCTCTATAAGTGCCACGAACCCCTAAAAGTACAGATACGGTACAATTCCTCCCCCTTCAATCCCTCGTCTTCGTCTCCTTCCCCTCAACACCCTCCAACGCCCTCCTCGCCCTCCCCACCGCCCCCTTCGCCTCCCTCACCCCCTCCTCCCCCAACCCACTCCCCTTCCTCCCTTCCCCCCTCAACACCCGCCCCATCACCCCCTCAACCCCCCTAACCGCCTTCCGCCCCTCCTCCCTAACCTCCCTCTCCCAAAACCCCCTCCCCCCCTCCCACCCCGCCTGCATCCTTCTCAGCGCCCACACCGTCCCCAGCGCCGCCACCGCCCCCGCCTCATACACCCCAACACTAAGATTCGACACATACACCAGCCCCGCAAACGCGCCACTAAACGCCGTCGTCCCCGCCGTCTGCGCCACCAGCTTCTGCGCCAGAGCCTGCAGCCGTGGGATCGATGAGGCGGCGATGTACGCGCGCGTGAGCGGGATGTGCAGAGGCCACGGGTGCGCCTTGATGGCCGGCGTCGCGATCGCGCCGTCGAGCGGCGTGTCAACGACGGGGATCACGTCGCGGACGCGGGGTTCTGGAGCCGTCGGCTCAATACCGAGGGGCACATCCTCGTCCGCGTCGCGCTCGGGCGCCACAGCGTCCTTGTACGCCCAGTTCGCGGACGAGGGCCGCGGGGTCGTGGGCTCGGCGAGGACACCCGCGGCGTCGATCTTGCCGGCGATGTAGATGATCTCCTGCTCTGCGGCGGTGAGGAAGCGCGAGGAGAGGATGTCGGAGGTGATGGCCGACACGTCGTCTACGCGCCAGAACAGCTTCCACCACGCCAGCGCGCGCCAGCGCCGCCCGGAGAAGGCCTGGTCCAGTTGGTCGCGCAGCTCCGTGTGGGCGGCCTCGGCCCACTCGTCTAGGTCGCGCTGGAGCGACTGCGTGGTCGCTGTGGACACTTTTGCGGAGAGGGCGGCGGAGAGGGCGGACGCTTCGCGGTACTGGATTTTCTCCTCTGTAGAGGATAGGAGGGAGCGGATGAGTGCGTGGACGGGTGGTTTTAGGGGTGAGGCCGACGGGCCGGACCCGCAGACGACCCAGTCGCGGAGGCTGGGCAGGCCGGAGGCGCTCCACTGCTGCTCGTATTTCAGGGCGTTGCCGACGTTTTCGCGGAACGAGGTTAGGGCCGCGGTGCCGAGGGCGACATCGACGGCGCGGAATTGCGTGGTGCCCTCCGTCTCGTGGATGCTGGATGGGAGGTCCACGGCGGTCTGGATGAGATCCCCTTCTAGCGATGGGAGGCGCAGGAGCGAGGCGGCGCCGAGGATACCGTCGCCTACTACGAGGGCCTTGTGCACTGGTGCCGTGATGGGCGAGTAGTGCGCGCCGAACGAGGCGGGGATCTGGATATTGGGAACCAAGACGTTCTCAGCAAGTCCTGCGGTCCCTTCTTCGGACTCCATCAACACATCCCCGTCAATAACGAGAACCTCGAGATAATGATCCCTCAGCGTCGCCGACGAGACCTCCACCTCCTTCACCACCCTATTCTTGAACCCCCCCTCCACACTCCCACCCGCCCGGTGGCTAATCCGCAACAACACCGGATCCGCCGTCGTCGTCAAGCTCCTCTCCCACTCCTCCTCCGCCTTCAACGGATCCGCCAGAAGCAGCCGTATCAGCTCCCGACTCTTCGCCGTCGACTTCCCCTGGCCCGCGAGCGCTATCACAGCTACGCGTATCACCTCGTGTCCGTCGCGCTGCTCGACGCCGCGCTGCGCCAGACGCAGCCGCGGGAGGTTCACGTACCCGACTGCAGCTTTCTCGAGGTCGGCGAGGGCGCTCGCGAGCTCAGCGACGGCTTGTTGCGGCGTAAGAGGCGTGGGCTCTACATCTTCCTCTACCACAGGGTCTTGCTCCGCCGCAGCGGCAGTAGCGAGTTGTCGTCGCGCCCGCGGAATGGACGTGGTTGTGGTTGTGGTTGTGGTTGTACTTCCGACCTGGTTGTGCCGACGACGCGGTACTACCGCTTTCCCAGCTCCTGGCGCGGCATTGAATTGGCAGAGCAGACATTTCGACGTCTTCGGCAGCAGCGAGTCGGGGCGCGTCAGCCGCAAGCGCCCGGGGGCTAGCCGTGGGAGTCGTGGCGGCATTTTGTGGGTTGTGCTGTGCTGTGTCGCAATGTGGTTGCGATGGAGCGAGCGGAAGCTTGGTTGAGGTCGGCGGCGGGCGGGAGAAATAAAGTTTGGCGCGGCTGCGGCTCGTTAACGCAGCCTTGTTTCTGGAGCTGGTGTGGAGGGTAAGAGACAACAATACAATGCTTTATCCACCATTGTCAACGAAACAGTTTAGTCCTGTTGAATAAATGAATTACTAGATAGATCTACCGCAACACCAACCCCCCAAACGCCTTATCCATCTCCTCCCCCTCCCTCGTCACCATATCCGCCAAACTCTCCCCCAACCCCCCCACCTCCGCACTCCCCTCACTATCCATTATACTCCCCCCCTCCATTGTACTCCTCCCCTCCTCCCCCTTCCTATGCACCGGCTCCAGAATCCTCGCCTCACTATCCAACCACCCCGGCGCCACGCGCCTCTTCTCCGCCAACTCCCTCTCCCTAATCCCCTCCTCCCACGCCCTCAGCTCGCGATCCGCATCCTCCTGCACCTTCGCCACGTACGCCTGCAGCGCCCGGCACGAGGCTGCGATTTCGTCCGGGTGCGCCGCGTGCCCGGTGGCGGAGACGACGTACTGTGGCTTCGAGTCTGGGGCGCCGGCGGTGGTGGTCGTGCCGCGGGAGGAGGGGGGGAGCGTCGAGGGGAGGGTTTTGTAGGTGTAGGGCAGCGTTGTTGCCGTCGGGAGGGAGATGAAGGGGGAGACGGTGAGGGGGACCTGGGCGAGGAGTGGGTGTGCTTCTGGGTGGTGGTGGTGGTTAGTGGGATTGATGGAGAGGGAGGGAGGTGGGTTGGCGGGGAGGGGGCGTACTGTTGTCAGTCATTTTGATCAGGACCATGGTATATATGTGGGTGAGTGCGAGGCTAGGTGCTCGCGGGGGAGACTTGGAGCATGGCCTGGGGGGGTGAGTGTTCGTGGAGATCGGGTTTGGCAGCTGTGGCCTGGTTGGTGGTTGGAGTGGTATGTGTGGAATGGGTTGGTCGGTTGAGTGTAAGTGATTGAGTCGGTATTGAGAGAATGAGGTATGTATTATGATCAGGCGTGGGTATTTGTGGTAGTTATTCGGCTGATTCGGCTTCTTCGGAGGGTGTAGGTGTAAGTGTAGGTGTATGTGTAAGTGTCGGTGTCGGTGTAAGATGCCAGCTCTTGTATGTTGTCTGTATACTGTGTCTGTATACTGTGTCTGTATACTGTACACTATCTGTACACTGTATGGTGGTGTTGCCTACTATCGTACCACTTGTATCTCCCCAATACTTCGGTACATCATCGGTGCATGTTCCCTTATCAAGCCACACTTGTCGACGCCACAAGGCAACCCCTCCTTATCCCTCCCTTATCCCTCCTTCTCCCTCCCTTAGCCTCCTTATCCCCCCCTCCTCTTAGCCTCATTAGCCTCCTTAGCCTCGCTAGCCTCTTCATCATCCCATCATCGGGTGTTTGAGGTTCTTCTGTCAACCAATCAGAGCCAGGCAGAGCCAGGCAGTACCCTTGATGGTGTGGCTGGTGACCCTCTGCCAGCTGTTTGCCAGTTGTTTCCCTGCTGCAATTTCAACCCTTTCCCTTGTATTTTAGGCCCTTTTGGCCTTGTTGACCTTGTTGAACCTTCGGGCTCGCCTCGCCCTTCGTTAGCTGACTCCAGTAATAGACTGTGTACCGATACTTGCTCTCTTTCGTGTTTCTTCGTGTTTCGGCTGTTCTCTGATGCTATCTGATGCTATCTGAGCTTGTGCCTTACCTAAATCAAGTACTGTGACTTACTCCACCAGCCCCAAAGTCAGCTCATGCTCTTGTTTTAGTAACACTACAGACACTACAGACACTAGATTACGGTACATACCATACCACACCAAGTACAAATCACACCAAGTACTGTACCCAACCCTCTTCCCACTACTCGACCCTACTACTCTGCTACTCGACTACTCTACTGCTCTACTGCTCTAACTCAACTCATTCACTCTTACTTACTATCAACAGCTTCAAAAAGTTCTGCATTGATTGCAGACTACGATCAACCTACCATCATCTCACGATCATCTACGATCTACGATCTATGACTCTCTGACTATACGACCCATCTAACGTGTCATCGTCTGCTTTGCGCCATCTTCGAGTCTACTCCGTAGCCGTATCTTGCTTGTCGCTAATAATCAAAGTACAACGAATCCCACCAAACCTCGTCGTGCCCCTCAAAATTCTAGACGCTTATCCTCATCAAACACCAACCAACTGCGACACGACCAACAACCTTCGCAACCGAAACAACCACCTTCCTCATTCCGTGGCACGCGACAAACCACCACGGTCTCTTCACCACCTACCTTCCGGAGGAGCGATAGATTCATAGGAAAGGGACTTCCATTCCACTCCCCAAGGGATCTGCAGCCATGGACGATACCGAGGTCGTCGCCGGCGCGCTGCCTGGCGCAAACAAAGCCCAGCTTGACAATGCCATCCGCGCCCTGAGCGAGAAGAAGCCCATCCCCGAAATTGACTTCACACTGCACACCATGGAGGACGGGAGCCAGGTCAGCACCCTGGAGAGAGTCTGCAAAGGTATGCATGCACGGAAATGGAATGGGCACCGATGTCGAGCTGAGATGCACACACAAGACAGCTTGGCTAACATGTGCGACAGACGTCCAGGCACCCGCCATGCGCCCGCCGACCGACGAGCAATTCTTCTCCAAGGAGGACCCCTCGAAGCCCGATCTCGCCTTCCTGAAGCAGCACTTTTACAGAGAGGGACGCCTTACAGAGGAGCAGGCCCTGTATATTATCAATGAGGGAACCAAGGTGCTCTCGCAAGAGCCCAACCTCCTCGAGATGGATGCGCCAATCACCGTCTGCGGTGATGTCCACGGCCAATACTACGACTTAATGAAGCTGTTCGAGGTTGGCGGAGACCCCGTGGACACCAGATACCTGTTTCTCGGCGACTACGTCGACCGCGGCAACTTCAGTATAGAGTGCGTCCTGTACCTCTGGTCGCTGAAGATCTGGTACCCAAACACCTTATGGCTCCTGCGCGGAAACCACGAGTGCAGACATTTGACCGACTACTTCACCTTCAAGCTCGAGTGTAAGCACAAGTACTCGGAGAACCTATACGAGGCCTGCATGGACTCTTTCTGCGCTCTGCCCCTGGCTGCGGTCATGAACAAGCAGTTCCTTTGCATTCACGGTGGACTGAGCCCCGAATTACATACTCTCGATGACCTCAAGAGCGTAAGTTACCACCCCACTCCTACGACGCCCCATACTAACTTTCCAAGATCGATCGTTTCCGCGAGCCCCCAACCCAAGGCCTGATGTGCGACATTCTGTGGGCGGATCCCCTAGAGGAGTTCGGCCAAGAGAAGACGTCTGAATACTTCATCCACAACCACGTCCGCGGATGCTCCTACTTCTTCTCATACCCCGCGGCCTGCAACTTCCTCGAGAAGAACAACCTCCTCTCCATCATCCGCGCGCACGAAGCCCAAGACGCCGGCTACCGCATGTACCGCAAGACGCGCACGACGGGCTTCCCCTCGGTCATGACCATCTTCTCGGCGCCCAACTACCTCGACGTCTACAACAACAAGGCCGCGGTCCTCAAGTACGAGAACAACGTCATGAACATCCGCCAGTTCAACTGCACCCCGCACCCGTACTGGCTCCCCAACTTCATGGACGTCTTCACATGGTCCCTCCCCTTCGTCGGCGAGAAGATCACAGACATGCTCATCGCCATCCTCAGCACCTGCTCCGAAGACGAGCTCAAGGACGAGTCCTCCTCCGCCTCCACCTCGCCCCCCGTCTCCTCCCCCGCCTCCGACGGCACCGTCGCCGGCGGCGGCGCCAACTCCTCCATCCTCGGCCCCGCCCCAACCGACCCCGAAAGCATCGAGTACAAGCGCCGCGCCATCAAGAACAAGATCCTCGCCATCGGCCGCCTCTCCCGCGTCTTCCAGGTCCTCCGCGAGGAATCCGAGCGCGTCACCGAGCTCAAGACTGCGTCGGGCGGGCGTCTGCCGGCTGGCACGCTCATGCTCGGCGCCGAGGGGATCAAGAACGCGATTAATAGCTTCGAGGACGCGAGGAAGGTCGATATCCAGAACGAGCGCTTGCCGCCCAGCCACGCGGAGGTTACGAGGCAGAGCATCGAGGGGAGGGCGGCCGCGATCGATAGGGCGGTGCACGAGGCGGATAATGATACGGCGTTGCAGACTTTGTCGAGGAGGTTGAGCACGTGAGTAGTTTTTTTCCCCCCTTGTTTTAGTGGGCGGTGTGTGAAGGGAGCTGAGCTAATATGGTTTGTACAGGGACCGCAAGCGTAGAAGTGGATAGGTCTGTGGCGCGAGGAAACGCAGGAGCGTCTTATCTCCCATCCCTTCGCCCTGACAGTGCGAGGGATGGCGAATTGTAGGATTCTTTGCAGAGTGGTTGTGGCTGTGGTGGTTTGGGAAGGGTGGCGCAGGAGACATGCGAATGCATATGCAGCGATACCACATATGTAGACGGGGAAATGTGCAGTATACAGATGGCTACGAAGTATGCAATGCGGGACAACGACAGCGAGGTGGAAAAGGTGTGATTGGGAATGGGATTCAGGGATGTGGATGAGGATGAGGATGTGATGTGGAGGATGTTTAATGCTATAGTGGGCAGAATAGGTAGTAAATTACCTGCCTTCCATGCCCCCAATTCTTTCCCACATCTACTACCACCTAGTATACCGTGCTCAACCCTCCCTACCCCCCCTCTCTCTCCAACTCCTTCATCCCTCCAAGCACACCTCATCAAGAAGCACGGCCGGCACCTACAACTCCCTCCCCACGTGACCACCCCCCAGCCAGCGCCATCGACCAGGCCCGTCACAACCACGGACCATCCCTCACCCGGCCCGGAGCCCGTGAGTTTTAATATGGATAAACAGCCAAAACGCACCCAGACTAGCCCCAGAAGCACGCAGACCAGCACCAGAAGCACGCAGGAACGGCACAGTTGGCCACTCTAGGGGAGATCGCGTTTTTATTTATTTATTTATTAGATTACCCCCGGACCGGGAACTGGGGCGGGCAATTCGAGCTTGCTTGGTAGGTAGGTAGGTGGACTTGTAGGTGGACGTTTTTTCGTACTTAATCCCCCCCCCCCCCCCCCCCGGCGCGGTGTCCTCGGTGGGTCCTTCTCTTCCTCTATTCCTCTCTTTCTTGTCCCTCCGTCCGCTACGCTCATCTCCTCCGTGTCGTCTGTGTTCTCGTCAACTGCTACACCGCCACCATGCGTCTCCTTCCCACCACCACCCTCCTCATCGTCGCGCCCGCGCTCGCGGCGGCCCAGAACTGCCCCATCCAATTCGATGCGCGCGTCCCCAAGAGCGCGAAGCTGGGGTTGCTGGATACGGAGGAGAGTCCGTTTAATGCTGGTTATGTCAAGGGCGCTGGTTAGTCTTTGTGACGTTTCGTTTCGTTTCGTTTCGTTTTTTTTTTCTCTCGGGTCGTGGTCGTGGGTTAGAGGGCGGGTGCCGCGAGGAAGATGAGCTGGGGAGGGATTGGGCTGTGTGTTTGCCCATGGGTGGTTTCGTGTGCGGTTGTGGAGGGTGGAGAGAGGAGAACGAGCTGGGCGAGAGGTTACAGGGCAGCTCGGCAGGGCCGTGATACAAGGCTTTGGGAAGGCACGATGGCCAGCGGATTGACTGGGGCAGGGAAAGAGCTCCCTGATGATAGCTCCTTCCCGGCATTGTCAACTCTTGGTCAACGTGCTTTCCTTGAGTTTTATCGGTGCACTGGTGCTTGCTGGCGGCAGGAGCGGGCCTCGGGTCGCTCCTGCGACTTTTGCCATTCGATAATGGGGGAAGGAGCGTCGATATGGTCGCTCCTGCTGCTTTGACAATGCATGGCCGCTAGCGAAAGGGGAAGATCTAGGAAGGAGCTGCCTCTGGTCGCTCCTGCCACTTTTCCTGCGCCTAGTGCCTCTAATTGGTGTCCGGGCATCGTTTATCGAAATGCTGAACGGCGATTTTGATGCTAACTGTGCTTGCAGACCTGAAATGGAGTGAGATCGCCGAGTTCCCCAAAGTCTCACCTCCGTCGTTGGTGAGTCTACTCATCTACCCCTGCGAGTTTAAGTTCCTAATCCAGCCCCCTAGTTCGACGGATCAAAGTACAAAGCAATCGAAGTCACAATCGACGACTCCTCCATCTTCGCTCCCTCGCCAGACAACGTCCAAATCGGATTCCGCCGCGCCGAGCTCCTGCCCGCCACGAACACCGGCTCCGACCCGGCCACCACCGGCATCAAGACGCTGCACTTCAGCGTGCGCGCCGACACCAAGCGCCCACTAAACTACACGCACGAGTACCAGCTCGCCTTCCTCGAGTCGGCGGACTACAGCACGAACCAGTTTGCGCTGAAGACGGGGTCGATCATCGATGATAGCGATCCGAGGGGTCACTTGAAGAAGAAATGGCTCAGGCTGGTGGGGAATGTGGCGAATGATAATGGCGGGAAGACGCTGTTTGAGGTTCCGTTTGGGAAGGATTGGCATAATTTCGGGCTGAGGCTTGATTTTACCAAGAAGTATGTTTAGCCCGCTCTTGATTTTGACGTAAAGGGACTGACACGCCGCAGTACCACGCAGGTTTTCTACTCCCCTTCCATTCTACCGTTGATTCCCGTCACGGGTCCAATCCACAATGTCATCTCTGGGCAAGGCCAGCTGCATTTTGGACTACTCAAGAAGCCCATTGGGGAGAACTTCACGGACATGCCTCATCAGGGGTACCAAGAGCCTGGAATTCATGAGGGGGCCATATTCGGTGGGATCTTTGAAGAGGATAGCTCACGTGGATGTGTCAGCTTGATCCCCAAGAGCTGGTGGAGTTGGTGGTGATCAGGCCATACGGTCCAAGAAGTGAGAGGAAAGCGTTTGATATTTTGTAATATGGTGCTCTAAAATATACGCTATTTATTCAAGATTATCAGGTGCTTGCTTACCACAAATTGCAAACAATGATCTGTGCCTGGGATGTTCCCGAAATGGGATGGCTAGCTCCGGGAGCTAATGCTTAAAACCACGCCGTCGGGAGTTTGGCGGTGGGCGGCTGACTGTTTCTAGACTTTCTCACTTTATAGTCGGCTTATTTTTATGGTCCGTTTTATAATTTCCCATTTCTCTTGCTTCTTGACAATTTCTCGTCCCGAACACATACAGAACTATTTCGTTGAAGTGCCTAAGACTTTGACGTGCCTCTTGTTACGTTCATGAGATTATAACATCCATCATGCCTCGTTCTAAGTTCCACAAGACAGCGCTTTCGAGATACGACATCGATGAGCTTGCCAAAATCGCCATCCGAGGCGCTCCCACGTTGGCCATCCCCGCAATATACGACATGTTTCCCCCCATAACCTCATATACGAAAGATACGACCTTCATCACACACGATAACTTCGTCGTTGGCGATATACAAGGAGACACCGGCAACGTCTTAGAAAATGCCCTCGCGACTGCCTTTCTAGAAGCATACAACCCACTCCAAGACCAGATTCTCGACATCACCTCGCTCTCCAGTGACGACCCAACCCCGCGTTTCAAGGGCATCATCCGGGCCCACGACACCTCCACACCCGCATTTAAAGGCACAATAAGCCGCCACGAAATCCGTGCCATCTTCGGCCATAACACCAACGAGTACATGGAAGTCATGAACCGCATTACGAGCGGTCCCATGAAATATATAAATCATATATATAGAGTTAGACATGATGCTCATTTCGACAGACGCCATTTTCTAGGACCCGTCGACTGCGAAACACTATCCCGCAGCTTCGCCGCCAGCCTTGCCCGCTTCGACCTCGCCACCGCCTATAAAAATCAGCTTGGCCTGCGCTATCCCGACTGCAAAGATGCGAGCGTCTGCATCGGCTGCCCTGAGCGTCTGCGGGAATCAGATCCACATGTCTCAGCTGTGGGGTTCCGGAACCTACTCTCCCGGAGGGAACAAGCGGGTTTTAGGAGGATCTTGGAGCTGGTCTGCAGTGCGGAGCTGTTTGATGATCACGTCGCGCGGATGACGTCTGGTATGTCGACTCGGATGGCGTATCATGTCACATATCTTGGTATGGCGATGTTTCAGTGTGGGCTTTCGGAGAAGGATGTCAAGGGCGCGATGAGTGAATGCCAGGAATGTAAGTCGTGACCCTTGTGTCCCTATTGTTTACGGAGAGGAGAGGATGCTGACACGGTTTCTCTGTTGAAGTGCGTGATGCGATGAAGGAGATTGTGCTCGGTCTTCCTCTTGCGGGGAGGATTGTGAGGCATCCTGACGTTATCAAGGTTCTGGAACGCTTCTTATAAGATTTGGACGAGCGCGGGACTAATGGTGGTGGCGGGGAGTGTAGGAAATCGGTTATATTGACCCGTGATTCGGGGAAATGGTGGCAGCCGGGATTTCTTGATGCTGGTGGGCATGTTAGTTTGGAGTACTGCATATGTTGTTTTCAAGCACCAGATAAAGCTTGGGCGTTGGATATCGACAAGACCTCTATGAGGCTGTCTCAATAATTTATTTTCTATTTTTTAAGCCCACAACACGGCTCGAAATGGATATTCAGCCTACCAAGTGAGAACTCCCTCTTATGCATCGCTCGAGTCCGTGAAATATTCAAACCCTGCCGGCTTCTCTACAGCCTCCCCATCGCCATCTACCATTCCGTCCGTGTTCTTCTCCTTCTGAACCGCCTCTGTACTCCCATCCACCCCTCCAACTCTTTTTTCTCTCGTCGAACCCAGCAATCCTCCTACCATCTCCGCCCACTCCCACGGACTCTCACTTCCCCCAGGCCCAGCATTAAAATATTCCCACCCCATCACTCCTCCCCACCCGCTTCCCAACCACTCTGTAACCCCCATCAGCGTCTCCGCCAGCACATCCATCTCCACAAACCCAGCCCCGTTCCCCTGATTCGTCACAACACCCATCACCACTTTCCGCGCATCCCACCCTCCATTGCCATCCCCCATAACCAACCTCAAATACCCAGCAGGCGACCGCACATCCCCCCACCCGCAGTAAAACTGCGCATTATACCACGCGATCTCGCTCCCTCTCTCCGCGTCCAGATCCGCATAATCAAACCCGCTCAGATTAGCCCTCGGGTCGCGTGTCGCTAGTGCCGTCGCCACGGGTGCCAATGTGATGATGAAACGACGCCCAAAATCCGAGCGTAGGCGGTCAATGAGCCGGATCACCCCGGAGAGAGACATTTTCTCCTCGACATCGAGATCTAACCCGTCTAGCCGGTGCTCGCGGATGAAGTCGTATAAAAGCTCGTAGTGCCGCTCGAACTCCGCCTTCTCCCCATCTAGCACCTTGAACGACCCCTGCGCTGCGCCGCCGAGCATGCCGAGGACCTGGATCCCCTCACGCTGTAAAGAGCGTAGTTCGATGAAGAGGGTCCGGTTCCGTGCGTGCGAGGGGTGGTGGTCGTTCAGCGTCAAGGTCGGGGTGGTGGGGTGTCCGTTCAGGTGAATGGCTGCAAGAATGAGGTGCGTGAGTGGCGTTTTGAGGAGGGGCAGGAGCGGGACATGATCGCCAGAGGGGGTGTGGTGGGTTTGGTGGTAGAGGATTAGGCGGGGGGTCTGCGGGGGGAGGGGGGGCATGGTGGGTGGTTGGGCGGGGTGGTGGAGGTGAGAGTTGGAGGATGTGGTGAACGCGGAAAGGAATTGGGTTTCTCAGTTCGGCAATGATGGTCGATTTCTAGGTTCTGTAGTGATTTGTAGCGTGAATTGGGCTGATCTGATATGCATACAGGAGATGGATGGTGGTTTGGGGTGGACGAGGCTGACAGATCTCCAGTTGGCCGCAGGTGCGAGATTAGATTAGATTAGATCGTTCGGTCAGTTATGACGAGGCGGGTCTCGGCTTGTCGGGAAAGGAAGGGGTAAACCAGTAGTTTTCTCATGGCGAGTCGTGCGCGAATACGTCATTGCACAAGTCTTAAATATGTTTCGGAAAGGCAATAGAAGTGTACTTTGTGGCGTATATGGAGACGACTAGATATTTTTATTAAGTCTAACGAAGATGTACCCCTTATTGAAGTGATGGCTGGTGTGTGGTGCGATGGCAACATCGGGTAGGAGAGGTGAGTACAAACCGGCCGTGAGAAGTATGGGCTTCGCATGCTGGGTTCATACAAAATAAATGCCTATCATCTTGAATCTCATTTTGATACGGCCGCATGTTATGTTTGTTCAAAGTTGACATTCTACTGTCAATTATGGAGGAGTGAAGGCAAGAGACACCTATCCACACCGACCATTCCACTCCATCTAGAGTATCCCAGTATAAATGAACGAAGTAATTCATTGTAGTAACCAATGCGGATGCCAAACGGCAGTGCCAGGCCGGCCTAAATGCCAGACCTTAAATGCAGCGCTACTGTATGCTGCGCCCCTGTGTATGCCCCTTTACGCCAACCCAGTCATGAAATCCATCCATCCGGCCTGAAGGCGCCTCATATCTCATGTGTGATATGTGTCATCCATCTTTTGATCGTACCCATCATCGCTAACCAGTTCCTTCAAGCTTTCCTCCCTGACGCAAAATCATGCACAGCGACCACTGGTGACCGGGGTCTCTCATTCCCCTTCCTACTCACCGAGCCACTACTTGAGTTGGTCCCGGCGGTACTGGAGCTTTCCCTTGCCTCGCCCAGCTCGGGCACTGTAGTTGATGCCGTGTCGCGGAACTGCTGGAACTGTGCACGTGTGTAGGAGAGCATGGTATTGTTGTAGGATGAGAGTGTCGTGGGCGGCGAGCCGAGGGTAGACGTCGAGGAGTATGATGAGGACGTTGTGGTAGTTGAGGTCTGCGAGGGGACGGTTGTTGGTGTTGCGGACGGCATTGTGGGGAGTTGTGTATTTGTAGCTTGGGGATGTGGAGGTGGAGGGAGTGGTTGGTTTGTTAGAGTACTTTGAAGCTTTCAAATTTGGCGATCGTTGTTTGAGGATTCTGTGGGGGATTGTGATGCTTAGATATCTTCTGAAGGCCTCCCTATCCGGACTTATATCGCCGATCGAAAAGGAGGAGTGTCTTACCCCAAATCCCAGGGCTCAGAATGTGCAAAAAGGTTGGCAATCTCGGTCCACCTGTCTTACTCGCAGCTATCGTAATAATCTTTCGTTTTTCTCGGATTCAGTCTCGGCCGTATCTTTGCTAAGCAAGTTTTGGTGATTAATTCATGCATGAGGCCGGATCTCTGCAGGCTTATAAGACCCCACCCTAGTGGGTGTGGCGCCCATGGCGAACGCTCTAGCCCACTATCGCGTGGATTCTGACGTCGAGCGTGGCGCAGATCATGTACACTTCGGCGGGATAAGGAGAAGGGACTGAGCGATGGCGGCAGGTATACGCGCCCCCGGCCGTCATGGAAGGGCGGTACTCAGGCGATGGTGGGGTGAGATGGTGGTGGGGGGTGGTGTGTAGTGGGGGGATGACGATAAGTGGATAGTAGTCACTTTAATTAAAGTGCGGAGAAGCGAATTGAGGAACGAGAAGAGGGAGTTGTACCCAGATAATTGCAGAATGGCCACCTACCTCCGTACCGTACGTATTCTGCACAGTCACTTGTACTGCATACTGTCCGCATACTGACTGTATACTGACCGTAACAGGGCGCCTTGCAGAAGTACCGGGCGTCTTTGAGCTCAAACAGGGCTGAGAGCTCACCGTCGACGTGTCCCAATGCATCCTTCAGCATGGGTGACTTTCCCTTCTGGGCATCCATGGACATGGTAGCTCATCCCGGGTCCTCAGCCCATCTGAGGGACTTCTTCTCCTGACAGGGAAAAAGGAAAAAAAAGGAAAAAAGTTGAATCAAGGTAGGCATGACGTAGTGTTCGTCCGCCATGCGCGCATATGCGATGCGATTGTTTGGGTTGTGGCTTCCCGCCATTTGGGGTACTTGTACGTACTCACTAAAACAGTGGTTCCACGTTATTAAAGCCACCCGTTCCTGATAAGTTGATTCTTTCCCCGTCACTCCAGTTTCAGATATTTCGATATTTCGGTCATAGTCGGCTTGCTGGCCGCTGATTGCCCGTCATGTCTCGCTCTGGTAGCCATTGGCGTAGGTCATGAGTATCGGCGTCGAGACTCGATCTAGAGCAGTCGGATGGCCCTTCCGCCGGTTGACTGCGGCGATCTTCTGGCTGAATGGGTTTAATACAGAACCCTACTTTGACATCGAAGCACATACCTGGCAAATGTTCGCACCGGGTACCTCGCTGGCCCGAAACCCTTGCTTGTCCTCTGTGGCTCATTGCTCGCGTTGCCTCCTTCCAGCTTCAGCTCTTTCCTTCCTGGAGAGTCCCCACACCCCTGCTCTCTCTGCCTCCGTCGCTCTTTCTTCTTTTCTTGCGCTCCCCGCTACCCGTCATGATCCTCGTGCAGTGCGATATCATAGCCCAGAGTTCCAATCTCCCAGCTGCTGATCTCCTTAGTGAGGCGCGGCGCAAGTTTGTTGACCGTGGTGCGCAGTTCGCAGTGCGGTCTGTTCCCCACTCCAGAGAAACAACGACGTATGCCAAGCCTTCGGTGTCGTCACTGAGCGTCGCCGACTGCGGGGACCCTGCATGTTCTAGAAGTGGCTTAGCGCTGTTTGTAAAGAGTACAAGCTTCCCCTTCTCTCCACCATTTAAATCTCTCCGCACTAAACTAAGCATTTATAATCTTAGTGTTAATGAACGAGGCATTTTCATGCGTTTAAAGCAAGTAATCACTACAAAAATATGCAGTTGAAGGGTGCTAATGGCACAATTTTATGATATATGATCCTATTGTGATCCTGCCCTGATGAGCTGCAGGATAAGCAGATTAATCCTCCGTCTTTACGTTTTTCTATTATTCAGTTGCTTACTTTCATCGCCCGAGCAGTTAGAATGGTAAAGTCAATTCTTCAATTTCAACATTCAGGGGTGGAAAGAGAGAAGCATACCGGATATCATCTTCACGCATGGAAACATGTGTGCATTCTGTTCTGTTGATGGCTTCAGCCTTCTCCACCTTGTTACGGGGCGCACCTGGTTGAGATATTTCTAGTATGTCTTTTCTATTTCTCATTCAATTCAAATATTAATCAAATTAACAAAGGAAAATATCCATCTAGTAAGTGCTCGCCCATTTATATGCCCCGCCCCCTGTTACTCGACCTCTCTCGCCTTCTCACCCCTTAGTAAACTCCCTAAGTAACTCCCCTTGATAACCTTATTTGCATTTCCCTTCTTTCCAATCGTTACATTCCCCAGAGCCAACGTGAAAATCAATCCCAACCACCCAAAACTACTCAGTGCATAAAACGCAAGTACAATCCCCCTCTTCGCCCTATCCTGCAAATACACCTGCTCTGCTGGCCCCAATCCCGCAATCGCGCCAAAACTACTCGACCCCGAACTGAAATTTATGCCCCCCTGGCTCAGCGTGTTGTTGAAGATATTCATCATCAGTGTCGTCGCGATCGTGCCACCCAGAGAGATCATCAGCGACATCAAGCTCACAATCGACGCGATCTGATGAGGATAGTACCCGATCCCGTGCAGCGTCCCAGGCATGAAGCGCACTCCAGTTCCTACACCTGTCAGCACCAGCATAGCGATGATAAGTGGCATGCCCTCCCTGTCGAGCGCGAGAGCCAGCAGCGTCAGCCCGAGAGGCTCGATAACCACACCAAGGAAGAGGGTGGCGAACGTCTGCAGCGGCCACACGTTGCACGCGAACATGGCAAGGTAGGAACCCGCGGCAAGACCGGGGAGGAAGTACAGTAGGTTCAACCCAGACTCGCCAGAGCCCTTCCCGTGTACCAGCGCGAAATAGAGGTCCACGAAGTAGAAGACGGCGTACATGGCCATGCCGGTTAGGAAGGAGATGTACATCAGGATGCTGACGTTGCGTGCGAGGAGGAGCTTGAAGGGGAGCATAGCCTTGCGAGTTGGGTTCCGCTGCGATAGGAAGTTGCCGGGGAGCATGAGGTATTCCCATATGAGGAAGGCAGCGAGGACAGCGACGCCGATGACAAGTGGGGCGATAATCTCGACAGAGTCCCAGGCATAGGAGGACCCAGCCCAAGTGAGCGCGAGTACGAGAAGCCCCAGGCCAAACAGAAACAGGATCTGCCCACCGAAGTCGATGGTTAGGAGGCGCGCTTTAAAGGTCTGCTCGATATTGACTTCCGTCACGCCGTCAACTCGAGTTATCTCTTGCGGGCCGAGGAGCTCAGGTCGCATTACGAAATGCACGAGAATGAGTGCGATGAGACCCAAAGGAATATTAATGATGAAACACCATCTCCAGCTGACTTGCGTCAGATAGCCTCCTACCACGGGTCCGACGCCGTAACCAACACCTCCCACTATTGTGAAGATCGTATTATTTTTGGCATTCTCCTCGAGCGTCACCTTATCAGCTAGAACGACCTTGGTGGTGATGAGCAAGCCCGCGCAGCCGATGCCCTGGAGCGCGCGCCCGACGAGTAGCATGGGGAAGGAGGTCACAGGCGCAGCGGCGCAGAGCACGCTACCGATTATCATGAAGACGAGGGAGGACTGCATGGCATAGTAGCGGCCGAAGACGTCGGCGAATTGGCCCCAGGAGGGGATGAAGCAGGCTGAGGTAAGGTTAAACGCCGAGACGATCCAGTTGAGTTGTGCTAGTTCATCTGAGGGGTGTAAGGGGTGGTTGCATGAAAGTGGACAGGAGAGGGCATGAACTTACTGAAATCAGACGCTATGAAAGGGAGCGCGCCGGCGATGATGGTGACATCAAGAGACTGGACGAGGAAGGGCACGAAGAGACCTGATATGATACGCCACCGGTATATCCTCGCGGCTCGTTTGGCCTCATGGCACTCTGCACAGGGGGACGGCGTATCATCCATATCCGTCTTTTCGTGGATCTCTGCGGGGCCACCAGGGTAGGCTGTGAGCTCCATCGCTGATTCCGATATCTGGCTCGCCGAGCGACGATGGATGCAATCATGCTTCTTGCCAGACTTGCTCGACTTGCTCGACTTCTCTTTGGTGGGCTTCTTGGGCTGGTAAGGTTTGCTTGGATCGGTAGGGTAACTGGGATTGCTGGTATCAGACTCGCTCGTCTCGACAAGCTGTCTATTCTTCCTGTTTTTGTACCATCTATACGCCAGTGTGGCCATCTTTACTCCTTACTCACGCGTCCGCGACAGACGAAAAGTGCTGAGGGGACTTGATCGAGCACTCAGAGTGCGGAGTTGACTGTCAAAGAACCAGCAGTGAATACAAGCAATTGACAGACTTGGTTCCGGAAATTAGAAAGCCGCTAACCCGTGCTGCAGTAAAATGTACAGTGTAGAATAGTGTTAATAAATATATCTTTTTAGCAGAGGGAGGAGGAGGTGCGGAAGTCTTGTTATATACATATGCCAGGCAGCCATCATGCCGGCTCATCTAACTCTCTGCCACAGCCTCATCAAGAGCGGAAAGCGCGATGAGGCAGATACGACGGTGACAGGGAAAACGCAGCTCATTACGACGCCACGAGTAGCTCTCCATTCCGAGCTAAGTGTGAAGCATCCGTCATCATAGCCCTATAAACTGGCAGTGAAACCCGTTAGTAGTGGTGAAGAAAAAAGGCGTAATATGAAAGGTAAAACGAAGAATATGTAAGACAGGCACATAATTATCCGCAACGCATCAAAATTCCCGTTCTGGATACAATGCACGATGGGCGATGGGCCCGACGAGATGGTGACCCGAATGTGGCTTAGCGGCATTGGTTGAACTGTGGCAGGGCAGGGTCTATGGTGGGACTAGCGTGGTGGGTTTCAAACCAATCTTCAACTTCATGGTACCCCAAATACGGGCTAGCGTTGGGCTAGCGTAGTAGGTTAGCGGCGGACAAGCTTTATGATGGGTTTGGGCGGCTGAGGGGTCCAGGAGGAGCGCTAGTCAGGCCTGAAAATCCAGGATCAACACGTTCCCTCGTCGTCAGCCCCGATGCCAAGCCACGCGGCCATGCCCTATGTCCGGCAGTGCAGCGTCGAATAAGATCTCAAAACTACCGTTATTTCCTTCTTGAGACTGGATTCTTCTCCAGAGGCTGATACCGGAGTATCAGAGTCATGCCCCAGTCCCTACTCATTTCCTGAGTGCGGCCGACGTCTCAGTCATACCAACGAAGACCAAGACCAAGGACAGGACTAAGAACAGAAGCACTCTATTAAGGAATACAGGGGCTGGGTATTGAAGTACCAAGCGGGCAGGGAGCGGGACTCGACGTGTCATTCAAGGAGGAAACCGAGGACAGAAGTATCAAGCAGACAGGAGACTATAGCGAGGATACTAGGATCTAAGGAGGAGGAGGGGCTTAAGCACAGAAGGATCTAAAAGGACCGCTGCAGTACAACACCGGTACAGCAACCACACCACACCACAATGGTCTACTGCGGCAAACCCTCAGGGGCATGTCACGCCTGCCGAGAGCGCCGAACCCGATGTGACAAGCTGCCAGACGGCTGCACCCAGTGCACCAATGCAAAGCGTGTGTGCCCGGGGTACCGCGCCATGGGAGACGTGCTCTTCAAGAACGTCACGACCAACGTGATCCGCAAGGCTAAGGCAGGCGAGGTGCGCGCGAAGCAGGCCGCATCGAGATCAACCCCTCAGACATCTACCCCACAAACGCCTAGCGCTGTTGGCGACGATGACGATGATCCGTCCCAAAATAGTATGGAGGTCGTTGCCCAGGCGTCCCCGCTGCAGTCCTTCACATTGGCCCCTACCATTGACGAGCGTGCAACGGGTCTGTTCGTAGCCAACTACGTTTACGAGCTCAACGGCCATACTCGTGGTCATCTAGACTACCTCACCGATGTCTTCAAAAGGGATAGTCTCGATGAGGGTCTGCTCTCTAGCATGAAGGCCGTTGGTCTCGCAGGCTTTGCTCACTCCACGCACTCTCCTTATCTAATCAAGAATGCGCGCTACCAATACATTAAGGCCATCCAGCACACGAACGCCGCCCTGCGTGATCCCACCGCCGCAAAGAAGGACGCCACACTCCTCACCATCATCATCCTTGGAATATTCGAGTCCGTCACTGGCGGCTCGGTACGCTCCCTACGCGACTGGGTCGCCCACGTTATGGGCGCTTCGGACGTCATCAAGGTGCGCGGCCATGAGGGAATTGAGAACATATCCGGCCGCCGCATGCTGCTACAGGTCACCTCCAACCTGCTGATCTCATGCATCCAGCAGGCTGATCCCGTCCCGGACCACATCGCCGAGCTGATTTACTCTGCCATCGAGACTATCCGCACTAAGGACTTGGTTAATAACATCCAGTCCAATGAATCCGCTTTCCTCGTCCTAGACTGCATGATGCGCTTCGCGAAGCTGCGCTCCGACGTCGTTCATTGCCGCGAAAAAGATCCACTGGTCATATACGCTGTCTGTATCGAATTAGACACCATTCTGGAGAACCTCGCCAACCACCCACCTGATCACTGGCGCATTCGTACTGTATTTACAGACGCAGAGTCGGATTTCATCTACAATGGTCGTTACCACATCAACACCGACTACATAGTCTCCCAGTCATGGAACGCGCTCCGCATCATCCGTTTCATGCTCAACGAGATCATCCGCGACCTACTCACCCCGGGTGCCACTCCGTCAGTACCCGTTCATAGCTCTCTCACCGGCCCCGTGTTTGACGATCAACGACTCAAATCCGTCGCTGTCATGTACGCCGCTCAAGAGGAGATCCTTTACAGCGTCCCACAGCACACCGACGCCATATCCGAGAACGGCGATGGCGCCGCCAGAGCCAACTCACCCGTGCGTACGGTCTGGTCGGATTTCCGCGACCATCCCTCCGAAGAGCGACCGCTTGCGAAAATCTCAGGCGCGCTGTTCTTGATCTGGCCGCTATGGTTTGTTGGGATTAATGATACGGCGTCGGACGAGATTAGGAGATTTGTGGTGAGGAATCTAAGGATGGTAGGAGATCGGATGGGGATTAAACAGGCATATTTATTGGCGAGCGCGGTTGAGTCGCAGATTGAACTGAGTGTGTCGCTATAGATTGGTGTAGCTGGAGTTTTTAGGGGTTGGCGTTGATTCCCACAAAGGGACTGATGAATATACTGAAGGAATATACTTGAGATACATAAAGTCTAAAGAGAGACTGCTTAACAGATAGTGTTACAGTAACTATGATTGACATGAAGGCGTGCAATGATTCATGGGTATTATTCTCATATTATAGTTGTAGTTATATACATGTATATATTTAACAAGCAAAATACTAGAAAATGAACATAAGGGAAACTGTAAAAGCTCAACGCTGCAGTACATAAACATTATAAAACAATATCTTTCGCTCCAACCCCTCCATCAAACCTCCTTAGAAATCTCTCCCTTCCCCATCGGCTGCGCCTCCAACTCAATCTCCTCCCCCTCCGGCCTCGCCAACTTCGCATAGCTCGGCGGCGGCGTTTCTGGCATGTCGATCACCCGAGCATCGTCTTGCACATGCCTAAACCCATCCTCCGCCCCGCCCCTCTCCGCATCTACCTCCACTTTCTCCACATCTTCATCTCCATTCTGAGATTTCCTCCTCCTCTGCGCACCACACCCCGTCTCATCCTGCCCCGCCCGATACCGCTTCTCCCCTCTCTTCTGTTTCTTCCCACAACACGCGCACGCTGCCCCTGCAGCCCCAGCACCAGCCGCTGCGCCCGCAATGGCCATCCCACCACCGTGTAGCCCGGCGACCATTCGCGGTTTTGGCGGGGTGGAGGAATCGAAAGTCGTTCCGTCGGTGGATGGGATGGTGCTGGAGGTGACGAGGGGGGTTGCGGCCGCGGCGGCGAGGAGGAGGGAGAGGGACGCGGTGGTTAGGAGGGGTATTTGCATTGTGTATGAGATTTGGGGTGTGGAAGAAATAGTTTTTTGGTGTACTGGTCGTGGCCAGTGGTGAGGCCGGCGTGGATTGAGGTTGTGCGTGATACGGGAGGTTTGTGGATTATGTGGGGGTTTGTAGATGGGAGATTGAGGTTGGATTGTGGTATTTATCTATCTTACCCCCCCTCTCATTTCTTACAGCGAGATATACAGGAATATATCTAGATTTCCTTAGAACCACTCGGACGCGTGGCCTACGGACGTAAGAAAACGTAGTATACGCGGTTTTCTCTTGGCTATCGTCGGGATTGTGGGTAAGCGCGATTGGGGCTTGGTGGATCCCTACACAAACTCCATCCACTGACCCCATGAACGGAAACTCTTGCGCAAAATGAAGTTTGGATTTAAGAAGTTCATTCATAGTTTGTTTGTTTAATTTGTTTATCAATTTATTATGTCTTTATTATTAGGCGGCTAAGCCATTTTCTACATATCCAAAGACTTTGTATCGTTCCCTCTAGTGGCCTCTTTACTGGCTGGTATCATCGTTGCTTCAATCAATCTGACCTCTATCAACACCATCAACTCCATCAAGTTCGGCATATCACATTTGCGCTCTCTCATTACCCCGAGTCCACCTGCTGAATATGGCGCTGCACCTACGCGCACTTAAAACCCCCGGCAGTGTCTACTTCCCCCAAAAAAATCCAAACTTTTCTCCGGCGACTTCCATCCTTCTGTACAAATCCTACCGAGCCTTGAAACTCCTTAAGAAGTAACTGACTCTACTTCACAGCTTCTATATACACCCCTGACGGAACCTCGAGGTGACCTAGCAATGCAAGCGCATTGCCAGATTAGTTCCCCTCGGCACCGTATCAAGGAACGATCTAGAGAACTCCAGAAAGTTGTGCACATCCTTGAAGTTGGACATGAGGCCCAGAGAGACGCGGAGCGCCCCAGCGGTAGGCACGCCGATGTCAGCTAGGAACTCATCCCATTTCTTTTGCTTGCCATGCGCGGCCTCGTGTTGCCATGCGCTCTCGAAGGCCTCGAGGAGCAAATCCTTCTCCAACTTGAACGCAGCCTCACTGGCGCCAGGGTTGCAGAAGCACCCAGAGCGAATGGACAAGTTTATCTTGTTTCCGCGCTGCTCAACTATGCGCTCGTCGATCACGTCGCCGTTTGCGTCGATATAGTTGAAGGCAATTGTTCCGCCGCGCATATATATGTCCGTCGGGCCATAGAACCTGATGAGTGGGAGCCCAAACTGGTGGCGGAGCGCAAGCATCTCTTTGATGAGCCAGTCGGTCAAACACATAACTCGAAGATGGACAGCATCCCTGCCAACGTCCTTGAGCTGTCGTAGCCCGATATGGATGGCTGGGAGGTTCAAGAAGTTGATTGTGCCATCCTCAAAGCCTTCATGGTCCTCAAGTAAGACATGCCCGTCACCCAGGGCCGAACTTCCCCAGACTGTTCCGCCCGCGAATGCTGGACGCTCCAATCTCCGAAGGGACTCCTTGCGGGCAATCAGACAGCCGACCCCGGTTGGGTAGCCGAACATCTTGTAAAAAGATATCGGTACAAAGTCAGGATGCCAAACGGAGAGGTCAAGGCGGTTAGTCGGTACATAGGCGGCGGCATCGAGACAAACGAGGCAACCCTGAGCTTGGGCAGTGGCGATCCACTCCAGTGGGTGTTGAACACCGCTGAAATTAGACTGAGCAGGGTAGGCGAAGAGCCGAGGACCAACGGGGCCATCAAATTTCGGTTTAAGGGCGTTCCGTAAGGCATCATTGCTCACACGGAGTTCTGGCGTCAGAGGGACATAGGTAGTTATGGCGCCCTTTGCGCGTGCGAACTCGCGGATGCCTTGGACCGAGTTGTGGTTGTCCATCAACAGGATGTACTCGCTCGTAGAGTCGAAAGGGAACGCCTCTCCAACAAGCTTCAACGCGCCAGACGCGTTGGCCGTGAAAATCACGCAGTACTCATCAGGGGACGCCTTGAAATATTGCAGGACACACGCGCGGGCATACTCATCCAACTCTGTCATGGCGCTTGAGGTTGGGTTGAGTGAGTGTGGGTTCCCAAATATGTTGGTACTCAAAAGATTCTGGTGATGGCGGAGCTGTCTATTAGAGTACAGCCCGGAACCGGTATAATCGAGATAAATATGCCTCTGGAGGTCAAGGATGGGGTACTCAGACCGGCGGACCTCGTCAATATGCGAAGTGGTCTTGTATTTTGGGTAGGTTTTGAGAAAACTCTTCTCATCATGTTTGCGGGCTTTTGTCCTTCCGGGAATACCACTCATGCAAGAACCCATGACTGATTTATGAGGATGCGCAGTGCGGAAGATGACGACAGTTGAAATGATCTTTACGTAGGCTGTTTTATGGGGATCATTACTCGTGAGGATCCCGAAGGATGAATAAGCTGGACGAGCAAGGTCACAATTGAGTGGAGGAGCACGGAAGGACTACGTGAGGGGGCCAGTGTTTATCATCAAAAAAGCGATGTTTGAATTCGCACTTCCCGGAGGCATCTAGCCCCTGCGCAGCACCGGATTCGCAAGGTGCTTATGCATAACCACCGGCTAACCGATCGCTACATCCATTTCTCTTGCCTACCACATCCGATGCACACTTCTGTTGGTGCTGGCATGGCATCGGTGGTGTGTGTGGTGTTGGGGGTTGCTGACAGGTGCTCTATAAATATGTGTTACATTCGCTTCAACTCTCCCATTGTGTACAGGCCAAACACTTCCGCCCCTCCACTTCTACAACGCTAGATCCTGAACATACGGAGCCCACTAACTACGACCGGCAATCCCGCAAATGCGCTGCCTTAGCACGTTAGTAATCGTGTTTTGGCTGATTAAATGGAGCGGCTGATTCTTCTCTTTGCATTTGCAAAGACAGGACGGCATGACTTCTCTACGCCACTCTGCGGAGGTGATGATCGTATCTCTAAAGCCAGTGGCGCGGAATGTCCTTATCCCGCGCTGAATGCTGAAAGGTGGGGGCCTATGAGTAAAACCAGGGATCATAGGGATCCAGCTCGACTGCATGTGCAGCACCCTAGGCAAACCCTCATATTAATATGGCTAAACTGTCAACTGAGCAATGTTTGGCCTCCGACTCAAACAGCCACAATATTGGACATCTGGTCTGTAATTTCCGGCATAAAATCTGGCACAAAATCAAGTAGCACCTAGGGATGGGTATCCTAGTAACGTAATCTGCTGTGCTATGCTGGGGGTTATCCACAACACCACGACGGCGCCACACTAACACGGCATCACCGTGTGCAACCGCGGAAAGTTGCAGCATCGCCAAACGACAGGTTATGCGCCGTTTTCCAACAATTACTCCCGCAAAGCGGCAGGAACTGTGTATTCTGGCCACATCGAAATTCCAAAACTCAAAGAGGGGGAAGTGTTAAAGACAGGAAAGCGCTCTGCTTGAGTACCGCCATACTCATATGCAGTCAGACACAGTCAGACGCCAAGACCACCAATATTCCGATGTATTCTACCAACCGCAGTCGATTTAAACCCAGCCCGGAAACTCAGCCCCGGACCCCTGCCCCGCGCGTTTACCAAACGGTGGTGGCGTGCGGGGTATTCCCGTCCACCCGTTGATCACTAAAAGGGCACTAGAAATCCCCACTTGCAGCGGTTATCCCGCTAGATCATCATCCAAGGTCACTCCCAGAGCACAACATGGGTTCATTCCCATTACGTGCACGAGCGTCATGGGCAACACCAACGACCTCGCATAATGCTGTGCGGCGTAGGACTAGAAGATGGCAGCTTCGAATGCCTGGCTGCGAATCCAGAAGGGAGTGCACTGTCTGGCGCCTCCAGCTGAGCTCTGCGGCGTTGGTGGCAATGTTTTAGGTCGGGGATTCCAGGCACTCCCCTTGCCTCGTCCCATGGGAGAATGTGGTTCCTGTCTGACCGCCATGGGTAGCCAACCGGCACACAGGATATGGCATTCTGATTTGTGACACCTACTTTCCCCTCGAATTCTTCCCATACATGATCTCCATCCGTTGCCTTGGGCCCGATGGGTACTACCCAGCGGCTTCGATACCGCAAACTACCTCCCTCAGCCCCAGTGGGGCTCTAAGACAGAAAGCATGGGCTGCATGTGAGAAGTGAGCGGGGCACGTCGTTTACCGTCTGGCACGCGCAGGGTAAAGCAGGTGACTTCCCGTATTCCAAATCAGAGCGAGACAACATACTGACCTGACGACAGGGTCGCCGACAATGAGAGGTTATGCTGGGAATATGAGGTTCGTCGGGATCGGCGATGCCAAGCGTATGCCGTAAGTAAGGAGGCTGGCTACTTCAATCGATACCGCGGTCGCTACAGACAACCGAAGCCGCAGTATCGTCCTCAGCATAGCTGGGTATCTGCATTTGAGTTCGAGGTAACACAACAGGCAATCGAGGCCACATCGTGCGAAGCATGGCTAGCGTATTGCTCGCATTACTAGTGTCACCGTAGGCAACTGAGCCGGCAGCATCGTGCTCAACTCGGTTGGATAGAGCACTCGCTTTGCTTTGCTGTACCACCGTGCTGCACGCAATTGAGACGGCAGCATCGTGCTCATTACAGTTGGGTATATGCGTTCGTGCAGTGCCACCGCAGGGCAGCGATCGGCTTCTTGCTCAGCATAGTTGGATATCTGAGCTCCCTATGCTCGTGCTACTTAACTCAATTGGGGCGATAGCATCGTGCTTAGCAGTGCTGGGTATATGCAGCCGCTCTGCCGGTATCACTGCAGGTTATCAGGGCAGCATCTTACTTTGCGCTGTTGGACATACGCGATCGGCTTAAAAGTACCACCCACCACCGGCAACTGAACGATCTCATCTCATCGCCCCTAGAACCAGGCGGCTATCTACAGAATTGAGACAGAGTCGGCTACCAGCGGATTGAGCCATTTACGACCACTTTGAACCTGTTAACGATCTAATATGGTTAGTTCAAGTTAAATATTTGTATGGATGTTTTGGTTACCTTCTTTCTCTGGGGAATTAGGTGTACAGCAGCATTGTGCCGGGGTGCAAATATCTAGAACCAAGGGAGGCTGGTGTTCACTATCGTGCGTTTATCATGTTCCACCGGAGCACCAGCAATGGAGGCCCTATACTAGCACTTGCGTGGCACTTTGTCGCGGATAAAGCGCTGTCTCTCCTTTATCCCCGCTTCGATTTTTAGAAGTTGGGGGTAGTCGGGGTTCACTTTCTCGTGCTTCATCTCATGAAATCTCACATGGGCTAGTGCGCATCACGTTTTAGTGGCATGTTGGTGTTTCCTTAATTCTAGTGTCTCAAGCGCATAGTCGGTGGTTAGTGCTGTGCCGATTTCTGGAATTTGGGGATAATGGGAATCCCTCTCTCCCTCGCCTTGTCCAATAGAAACTCGTATGCATGGGGATCCACATTAACTATGCGGTATTCTGTGTTAATAAAGTGTTATTCCCCTTTATTCCGGTTATCTAGGCGAGCAGTGATATTGTGCTTAGACTTAGGGTCTTTAGGGTGACCCCAAGGGAACTAAAAGCTGCTATATCTGCTATATGTGTACATATTGAAGCAGTTGCCTTGAAACTAGCATCTTGTAACTGCCGTGACAGTCCTAGGCTGACAGGGCAACTTAATATGTAGCCATGATTTGTAGCAAATCACGTATTGACGCGTGAAGGACCCCGTCAGGAACCTATTCATTTGCTCATCGCATTATCCCCGAAACACCAACAACGACTGTTTATTGTACGCTTTAAAATAATTATCCTCGCCCAATAATTTGTCACCTCTGGTCTATGCCATTTATTTGTCGGTTAGCCCGGCGGCTCGCCAGTTCCCTGCTCCAGGTTTCCGCATTCGTGAGCGGGGCTGGTTGATAGAGGAGACACTTCCACATTAATCACCTACTCAGTGCTTCCCTGTTAATATTAGAGAGGTTTTAAATGCTAGATACTAAGCTGTTGGGAAACCATGGTACGGCGGAAATCCGAAAATCCACAACTTTGCATAGACTTGAGCTAGGTTGATATTTCCCGAATGCGCCAGGGATACCCCTGACTGTAAGCATAGTGAGCACAAATATGCTGCAGTTAAAGTTTGCAGGCGGGGACCCGAGCAGGTCGCAAGAGAATCAAGGGAATATAATCATCTGAACACTCTGTCTACGAGTTCTGTCAACGAGTCATTCTGGTGCGCTACTTATTCCGGAAATGGCTGACTAATTCGATATCACTAATACACATGGAAGGTATCCATGTATTGTGCGTGAGCCATTGTCAACAAGATTACGAAGCAAATGCCTGAATCGAAGGCTCCCTGTGAGTCTATTAAAACCTGCTCTTGTTTATATCCTACTTGCGATCGGATTTCTATATTCAGGAGCACATATTGTATTTACAAGTAAGAGAAACGCATGGTTTATTATAATGCGTTATAACTACCTTACATTAACTCGTAAATCATAACTTATGTAATTTTGTGTTACCAATTAGAGCATCACCAACATCTTTGCAGACTTACGGGAGAGAAATATAATCCTAGGTATCAAGGATGACTCCATTCTTGAGGAATTTTGATCACTAAATAAAAAGAAATGAATTGTAGCAGAAAGTGTTTACCCCACGACGTTTTTTACTGAGACATGCTAGACCTACCAACGAGACCCAAAGGGAGTAAAATATGACCATATTATATGTATGAAGTGAGAACGGAGTTATTCCTGAAGTGCTGATGTTTGAAAGATTAGGTCAGTCAGCGTCTTCCGAATCCGGTTCGCTATCGTTTCTCTGCTATATGTAGTATCCTGTCTCTTAAAACGTAAGTTGGGACATTGCTGCCTATATCGGGGCTCGGTTTTTATTTGTCTTAATCAAGCTCCCATAAGGAGCAGTCCCGTTGTAGTGGTCCGATGAGCCCTACCCTATTGCAGCTATGTTTATGAAAGCCCAACTTTATATTGTCTCAATTCAGCTCCCACAAATACCCGTCCTCCTTGTGGCAGTCGGATAGTCAACGCAACGATAATTGAACGAGAATAAAGATCCAAATGAACGACATAGGAGACAAATTGTCCAAGATTTGGCAGGTTGTGATGTTTCAGTGGAATCTGCCAAAAAGTATAAATGGTACAATAATCCCCTCTACGCAATTCTGCTACAAGCCACAGCATACACCAATCCTACAACTATTTCTAACTCGTACGAACAATGATGGGATTTAATATTATCAGCGTAGCTGCCGCTGCTCTCCTCGTTGGCGGTGCACTTGCCCAGCAAAAGACCGTCCCAGCCTGTTGTGGAGTTCATACCACCAACAAAATACTGCGTTGTAAGTCGGCGCAGCTTGATCTATCCCTTTCTCCCATTTCTAGGTTGTTTGCGGAATAAGGCATATACTACGATTTTCCTAGTAAAACAGGACTGCAGACTAACCATGCACCGTAGGTGAATATCCACAAAAATTTGGCTGTCTCCAGAATGGTTTCAAAGCGAATTGCAACGCAGCATATTTTGACGTGAACAGGGTATGGTCTTTGTTCTTGCTTCTTGACAACTTCAAACTTCGCGAAGTTCGTTGCTAATGCAAAAAATTTACGTGTAGGAAGAGAAACAGTTGAACCTAATTGCCAATCGCGACTGTGCCAAGGCATGAAAAGCGTGGACGTACTGTTATGAGAGTGTGAGAGTAACGGGAAGTGGCCGTTTTCTAGGTGGATGGGTATCAAGAAATAAATCTGATTGTGCTCGTAATTCAACATGCCTCCTCTATAAACCTACAAATCTTAGAAACTGCATGCCCATTATACTTTGGAGATGAATATTGTGAAGTGTCTGAATCATCGTAAATCTTTTTTTGCACGCAGTCGTATCGAAGAGTACGACGGATTCTGTGGCACTTAAGGCATTGAAGCGAACCAGCCACACGCGTAACCCGACACTTTGATTGGCTGGATGGTCAACGAGACACATCTTCGCGCTCATCAATAATATAGTTCCCAATATAAGAGACCACCTGTAAAGAATCACACAAAACCTTCAAACGTGACTACCAACTTAACCCGCCGTATTATCCCTCTCTTCGTTGCAAAATTCCTACCCGAATAGACTCCGCCATGTCTTCCTGCTGCGAACAACCGAAACAGTCCTCGTCTTCGCCGAGCAAGGCCGATGCATCCCCAAGCGACTCTCACAACAACCAAGAAAGTCTAGCTTCTCGTCTTCTGTCACTATCCCCGGTTCTGTCTGCCCTCCTCCACAGCTCGTGCTGCTGGCTTCCTGTAGGCTGTTCCCGTTCCTTTTGGATCGCGCATTTTCTAACCCCGCCAGGCTGTCCTTGATCTTACCTCCATTGGCTCCGCATCTGCGGCGTCCATCAGTCACCTGAAGCCATTCTTCTCGGCGATCACGCTCTTAGTCCTGGTGGACAGCATCCGTCGGCAAGGCTTTACAAGCCGCAACTTGCTTCGGGCACTGGTCTCAGGGCTCCTATTGCTACTCCCAAAGGCGTTGGCGTACTTCCAGCCCGCTGCCCCTGTTGACGCGCCGAGGCATAGTTGCCATTAGGTTCTGCTTTAATCAGTATACGATTGCGTTTGGCTTCGTCTCGTAGGACCAGTCTACGTTGGATGCGGGGAAGCTAATAATGCTCGAGGCGCCAGACACAGCCTTGACCGTCCACCATCGCTATGGACAGTATAAAGTTTGGAGCGCCACCGGCCACCGGAAAGTTTGAAACCACGCGTCTGTATCGATTGGCACATATCGAAGAGTAGGAGCCGGCAGTCGCGGGGTAGAAATGGGTTATATCGCATCATTGTACTATGTAGTTGTGCATATTGAACAAAGGAAGTTGGTGAAGGTATTTGCCTTGGTATCACTATAAACTCTTTTGATACTGTCATATATGTCTTTCCATCATCCCGCAAAGCACGTTGAGCCTCTAATGTCCATGTATCCGAGGCCGTCTCAGGTATTACAAGGAAAGTTTCCCATGCGCAAACTCCGCCGCAGCAGAAACCCAATCATTGCTGAAGCACTATGCATCCAACGCCCCTGAAAATTCGACTGCCTGCTCCCTTTTGTTTTCCTAGTTTCGTACCCTCAATCCAATAGCCACGCCCTCCGTTTCTCCTCTTTCCTGGCCTTCCTCTTCTGCTTGAACTGCTTCACCTCATTCTTACTGAGCTTCTTCCCACTCCTCTCGGCCTTCAGACTCCGCCCGTCGTGGCTGTTCGCCGCCGCATCAACGTCAAAGAACGCGTTCATCTGCCGCTTACTCTTATTCTCATCATTGTAGTTCTCGGGCGTCAAGTCCGCGGCCTGCCAGCGGCCTGTAAACCTGTTGAACGCCCCCGTAGCCGCATACGCCGCTGTCGGATCGACTATGCTCGCATCTGCGGCTGCGGGATCCGTCTCTGCAGGCTGTGCATACCAGGCCGTCTCGTCGTAATCGCCGTGGATCGCAGGGTCATACCCACCGGCTGCAGGCCGCGGAGGAGCTTCTTCTGGTATGGGTGCAGGCGCATCGACGCCGGGAGCCACCGCGGGCGCTGCTGTCGCGTCGGGCACACGCGGATTCTCCCATTGTGTCGCTTGTGTGAAGCGGTTGTAGAAGTAGAATGACCCTGCTGTAGCGTCCCAGACTGGTGCCCACCCGTCGTCTTCTTCCTCTTGCGCTGGGGGCTCCTCGTCTGGGAGGGGAGGTTCTTCGTCAGGGAGAGGGGGCGCGGAAGTGTCTTCAGGCTCTTTCCCCTTTCGTGACTTCGGTGCTACTGTGGGCTCTTCTGGCAACTCAGTCTCAGTTGGCACGGGTTCCGTGGTTGAAGTGGCGTTAGGTTGGGTTGGCTCCGTTGAAACAAGGTCGTGGCCCGCACTGTCTTCGAAGTCATGGGGTTTGTTGGGGTTGTCAGAAGTAGGAGGAGCCATTTCTAAAGTATCTTGTAGTGATTAGTTGTCGCATATGGAGCAATACAGAGAGGATCTAATGTTGCACCTGAGCAAACAAATTAGCCCTTATCCGTGGACGCATGTAACTCTACAAATTGACAGTCGCACTTGGCGCCGCCAGTGACGAACGAATTGGTCTCGAAAGCCCGCTAATGCCACACCACGATCTGATAAGATAACAAATATCGGTGGGCTGGAGGGAAGACAGACAATGAAGTCAATGACAACAACGAACTGCCTTAAACAAGCTTTCGCAAACCAGTTGTCGGATTACCTTCAATCTTCCTCATCAATTCAAGTTTAAAGGGGATATATAGATTGAAGCGCCTAGCGCTCATATCCAAGCAAGATGCAGCTCCCTACCACCATCCACGCCCCGCCATCCCTCGACTCCTTCACCCCGCTCACCGAACACCAATCCACCACCCCGAGCACCTTCTTCAGCGAAACACCTGTCCTCCACTACCATGGCACTAATGCGCGCGCTCTAATTGCGCCTGAGCATTTATCCGCTCTCCCAATATTCACTTCGGCGCAAAACAGTGTCGAAAGTAATGCGCAGGCAGCCGCCAACGGGCATGATGCCGGTGAGAATACCAATGGCGATGCGACAAGCCCATCTGCAGCTCAGCAGGTTTTTCCGGTAGATATATACGTCAGCAGCTCGTAAGGTCCCAGTGTATCACTATCGTCATAGCAAATCTAACGTCTGCAGAAACCTCACACTCTTTTCGGCAACCACCTCCACTGGCGTCGAAATCCCATATCAATCCATAACCCTCCATGCCATCCAGCGCCTCCCGTCCCCAACACCCGACACTGATGGTGAGACAGTACAGGGTCTCTACATGCAACTCGATCTCGCGCCACCGAACGACGAGGACGAGATGATGGACCCTCTCGAGCTGATCCTCCTCCCCCCAACCCAATCCCAGACCGCCACCACTGAAGAGCCCATCAAGGTTCTTTTCGCCGCCGTATCAGCATGCTCAAATCTGCACCCCGATGCCGCCGACTCTGACGAGGAGATGGGGGAAACCGACCGCATTGTTTTCGAAGGCTCGGTCGGGTACGAGGGTATTAGTGGGCTACCCGGTGTGGTCAGTCTTCCTGGTGATGAGGGGTTGCCGCCGCCATTCCCGGGGAGCGGGGGTTGGATTACGGCAGAAAATGTGGGGGATTTCTTTACGCCAGAGGGAGAGTGGATTGGCCGCGAGGGAGACAAAGTGGAAGAGGAGGAGAATGTGGATGGAAAAAGGGAAAATGGCCGGAATGAGGAGGGAAATGATCAGGGAGCGAAGAGAGCTAGGGTTGAATAAGTGGAGGTGTTTCTATTAAAATTGTGAGCAAAGGGTTGGACAACTACGATATAGCATGTTGTGGCGTAATGGTTGGGGCAATAGAAGGTGATTGTGGCTACTACCAAACCAATAAAATGGTATTACAGCCTGTGATCTTCAGGTTCCGCGATATATCTCTACTATGGGCGACATTCCCCATCCAATGGGCCCTCTATCCCCTCCAATAATATCATGAGCCACCAATGTCAATGGCCCTAATGATGCCAACCCGTAATTATCTGCATACAGTATCTTATACCAGCCCAGCCACCTCGTCCATGCCCTCCGGCACAGGACCCCTTATCCGCCTCCCCCAAAAGCGCATCAGCGCCATCATCTCTCCTCTAACCCTCGGCATCCCATCCCCACTCCTATCCCACTTCACATACTCCACTGCACTAAACCTCTCCTTCACATCCCTCACCACCCCCGCCGTAACCATCGTTCCGCTACTCCCTCCACAAAGTAACACCGGCGTCCTCGCCTTCCCCTCCCCAGCTGCCAGGGAACTCACATACCTCCTCACCTCCCCCATCGCAGTCTTCGACCCCGCAATCCCTGTTCCCACTGCTATCACCCCCCCAAACTCCACCTCAGGCCACGCCTCCACCAGCGCCAACGCCGCCATGCCCCCCTGCCCATAGCCTAGAAAATGCACATCCCGCGCCGCAAACCCGCACTCTCCAAGCAACACAGCCAGCAGCTCCCCTATCGGCCGAGCCGCTGTCGAGAACCCGGCGTCAAAGTCTAATGCCCCTGTGCGGGAGTCCAGAGAGAGGTCGTCGCCCCAGTGGAAGCCCGTATCGTCCGTGCCTGCGAGGAGGGCGGGAATAGGAGATGGCCCGCGCAGAGAGATGCATGCGGTATGAGGGAGGGAGAGCTGCGAGGCGAGGTTGTGAAAGGGGGCGTTTGTGTCGCCGAGGCCGTGGAGGAGGATGAGGATGGAGCGCGGAGGGGTAGGGGTCAGAGGTGGGGTGATGAGGAGGGAGGATGCAAGAGAGGGGTGGGAGGCAAAGTGCGAGGGGGTCGGTAGGGTCGGCATGTTTATTTTGTGGCGCTCAGGACTCCAGAGTGAGCTGTGGTGGAGTCGATGAAAGTGGCCGAGTGGTTAATAACACGTGATATGAAATTTGAGCAGGTGTAGCACGTGACATAAACGGTAAAGTGATCCGTATCACGTGAGTGATATAAGCAATGCTAAGCTTTTAGCCAAGCAATCTGCCAAGGCGTCCTGTGTTGCTTGACATAAGCTCACCAGCGTATAATGCAGAATGATAGGGTATAGTATAGCATGATAGTGGGGTCAATGGAGCACAGTGTCGTAGATCGATTTAGATCCCATCGCATTTCATCGGACAGGCAACAGTTCAAGTCTCATTTCTACTAGTTTCCTATTAATTATAGTCTATAGATCTGTTTCTGGTGTATTATATACTATATTCTCTTAGCAGATAGAGAATTCACCCACCGTTGACTTAATGATGCGTGCTCTTGGACCGAGCTATTGAGGATCCACCCGCAATCGTGTTGGCCGCTCCAAACAGGCTTGTTCCCTTCCCATTCCACTAGTTTCAGCTGGTCGAGGGGCATAAGGGGGACGGTAGCTAACAGAATAAAGTATAGGATACGGAAGACTAGGTATAACTGACGTGCTAGCTATGTGTACATTATACCTCAAATAGTACTCTAGGGTTAGCTAATATCCGCGGCGGGGTGGCTGAGGGATGTCCTAATTCAAGTCCTCCATTGGAAGCCGTCCTAACCGTGACGAATCCTCGAATCCACCATCCACAATCACTCTAAACGTGAATAAATCCACGCGTACTCATGGCGGAGCTGCTCGTATCTCCAGCTTAAATACCCCGTCTCCTCTCCAGATCTCTCTCTCCTTTGTCTCTCTTCCCCCCTTCCCGCAATCAATTTCATCAGCTTCGTATATTAAATCAAATTCTAGCCAAATACCTTTGAAGAACACTTCTCTCAAATCAACGCAATCATGTTCGGATTCGGTGAGCTCGCTACCTATGCTCCTCACTTCCCGTGTTCCAATCTCCCTCCAGAGCCACCCCTAACACCCGACAGGCGACGCCCACAACGACTACCAACAGGCCTACAACACCGATAACAACACCCCCAATGAAGCCAAATTCTCCCATGAGGCTATAGCAGGAGCTGCAGCCTTCGCCGGCTTCAAAGGTAAGATCAGGTGCCAAAGACACACTGGCTAAGCTGACCATCCAGCCTTCGAGGACAAGCAGCGCAACGAGGGTAAACCCGTCTCGCACCAGTTCGCTAAAGAGCTCCTTGCGGGCCTTGCCGGCGCTGAGGCCGACCGTCTCGCCGAGACTAAGGGTATGGATCTATACGACAAGGAGCGCGCCCATCACCAGTCTAAGGAGAAGAGCCATGAACTGTATGATCAGCACTATGGACGCCATGAAGATTATAACCCACAGCAGAGAGATGCGCCACAGGAGGTGCAGCAGTATGGGAGGTGGTAGGTTGGCTGGGAGGACCTAGCTAGACCTGGGAGACAGGTGGCCTAGAAGTGGACATTGTGAATATGATTGCCAGTTTGGATAGTTGTATTTGATTTTGTGCCCAGAGCTCTGTTCGACGCCTACAACTAGGCCTGGTACGTCCAACAAAATCTATTCGGTCACATTGTCACCGTCAGCAACTGGCTCTCCCTCAACCTCAGCGTGCCCATTGGCCTTTCCCTCCCCCTCCCCATTCTCGGCAGCCAAATTTGCAAGCCTCGCCTTTTCAGCCGCCTTTGCATCCCTCTTCAACTGCCTATTGCTGACCGTTCCTTTCTTTCCAACTTCCTCCTTACCCTTCACCTCAGCCGCCTTTGCTGGCCACTGAGCAGCTGCCTTCTCCTCATCCTCCTCGCTCCACTCTACCGGCAACACCGCAAACACCAAGTAGCTCGTATGCGTCTTGACCTCCTGCTCAGTCTTGTGGATCAGATTTCCCTCTTTGAATGCCTTCCGCTCTATTAAGCTCGCTACGATTGCCTCCCGCGAATTAGGCTGCACCTTCTTCCCTTTTCCGTTATCGTTCCCTGACCCCGCTCCCTTCTCCCCTGGCTCTGAGCCGTGGAAGCTCCGGAACCGGCCCTCAATCTCGCGGAGTCGCGCAAGAGCCTCATCGACGCTCGCCGCTGTATTCTGCATCCCGTGGACAGCTTGTCCATGAACAATGCCAACGCGCTCCCGTCGTACTTCCACACGCCGTTGCTGGACTTCCACCATTTGGATCTGCACCCATCCCAGCTGTCGCATGCAGGATATCGTGCGCTGTACTTGTTCAATACAAGGCGAGAAGGTGCAGATATGCACCGGAGCATGTGGATTTAATGATGACACAAACGGGCGCGGTGTCTCGCCTGCTGGCAAGGGTATGGATGAAGGCTGCGGGCGCCGCGAGAGATGCGGTAGCGCAAGCCATGGCGCAGGAAGATCGAGGAAGATGGCATCAGCTCCAGGCGACTTATCAGCATTCTGACCTACCAAGAAGCCGTTCCCACACACATCGCGGTGTGCGATCTCCACCACGCCTTCCAAGCCATGGTCCGCTAGCTCAAGCACCAATTTCTCGTGCCGTTGGGCATGGAACTCATAGCTGAACACTTTTCCCAGGTTCCTCTCCGGCGCATCGGCAGATGGATACCCGCTATACACAGCCCTTGCAGATGCATGCGTGAACGACCCGCTCCCTGCTCCTGCCTCGATTATGCGGCTGCCTGGCCTTGCGCGGATCCGATGTAGAATATATGCGTAGTCGGGGGTATACACGACTTGTGTCCTGTGTGGCAGAGCGCTCGTCCAGTTCTCGGGCGTCGGGGGGAGAAGATGCACGAAGCCACTCGCGGCTGTCACTGCCTGGGTGGGCTCTGCGCGGGCCGGCTCGTCGTCGTCAGCGCCGTCGTCGCGCTTGCGTTTTTGACGGCGCCCGCGCGAGCCAGTGTCGACTTTCGAGGCGCGCACTTGACTGCCCCAGGGAAGCGAAGTGAGTGTGCTGTGGGGAAAGGAGCCGAATCGAGTGTTGATTACTTTGCCTTCTGAGTAGCCTTCGTCGTCGTCGTCCCGTTCGCGCAAGATGGTGGGGACTTGGTGGTCGCGGCGGAGGTAGACAATGGCGAGCTCGTCTGCTTTCGTTGCATCCCCAGGGCATAGGAAAGGGGATAGTTTCATAGGCATCGTGGGTGAATTAGCACTGCTGAGCGTGCGTGGTGAATTGAGGTTTTGGTTTCGTGGACTCGGTGGTTAGATTGCCCGCATTATTTTTCTCGCAAGGCTGGGCTCAAGGCTGAGAGATGCACGGACCGTAGTGTGTGGTGGAACTGGCGACATTTCAGTAGCCTTGCACGAGAGAGGGGTGAGTCAATCAATAGACAAAACGACGCGCCTGTTATATATATGCAACGCTGGTTGGGAGTAGAATGATTGAATATTTATGCTTCACTCTCTCTATCTTCGAACTCTTCGAGCCCGCGTTAGCCTGAATCCGCGCCCTGTAATTTTTTCTCGGAGCCGCTTTCGAAGCACCAGCACATTTCACATCATGGATCAGTTGAAGATCCACAACTCCCTCCAGCCTGGGGCCCCAGTGCCGTTCGTGCCGATTGAGAAGGGAAAGATCAGTTGGTATGTCTGTGGCCCTACGACTTATGATCATTCGCATTTGGGTCATGCGAGGAACTATGTCGCGACGGATATCATTCGACGCATTCTACGAGACTACTTTGGGTTCAAGATCAACTTTGTCATGAACATTACAGATGTCGATGATAAGGTGAGTTTGATTTGATCTCATTTATGTGGTTATGTTGGCGTGTAGATGGCTAACATACTACCCAAGATTATTCTGAGGGCGCGTCGTTCGAAAATTCTCGAGCGTGAGAAGGCGAAGTCTCTCTCGAACTCGGAAATCTCGAAGCTTGGGCAGGAGGCATTTCAGGCATATGTCAAGGGAAACCTACCAGCGTTACTATCAAATGACCAGGAACTTACCCCGGACAACTATGCCCAGCGACGGGATGATGTATACGGGAAGGTTCTTGCAGGGGGAACTCTCACCGGAGAGGGGAAGCCAGGAGACGATGAGGCGAAGATGAAGATGCACTTGAGTGCACTCACAGTTTCAGCGGAAGCTCTGCAAAGGGGTGAGGTTTTTGGCGGTGCAGATGAGATACTATTGCCATATCTAGATTCGATCTACAAGGAGAGCATTGACTCGAAGGATCACTCTATCTGGACTGATGTTACAAAGTACTGGGAGAAAGATTTCACGGGAGACATGGAAGCTTTGAACGTTTTAAAGCCAGATGTTGTCACGAGGGTCACGGAATACGTACCACAAATTGCAAAATTTGTCCAAAAGATTATCGAGAAGGGGTTCGCATACGAGTCCGAAGGGTCGGTATACTTCGACATCGCGGCATTCGAGAAGGCCGGCAACTCGTACGCCCGCCTAAGACCGGATAGCAAGAATGACCAGGCCTTGATTGCAGATGGCGAGGGATCGCTGTCCAAGAGCCTGGGCGGCAAGCGTGGCGCAGGCGACTTTGCATTGTGGAAACGGTCGAAGCCGGGAGAGCCAAGCTGGCCCAGCCCGTGGGGTGAAGGACGCCCTGGTTGGCACATTGAGTGCTCTGTCATGGCTTCTGATGTACTTGGCTCACGGATGGATATGCATGCTGGTGGTATCGATCTTGCCTTTCCACATCACGACAACGAACTGGCGCAGAGCGAGGCGTATTACTGCGAACATGGGCAGCCGCATACTTGGGTCAACTATTTCCTGCATATGGGCCATTTGTCCATTGCTGGCTCGAAGATGTCAAAGTCTTTGAAGAACTTCCAGACTATTCAAGATGCGCTGAAGACTGGATACACCCCGAGAGCCATGCGTATCCTGTTCCTTATGGGCAGATGGAACGACGGCGTTGAAATCTCGCCCGATATGAGGACCCAGGGTGACGGATGGGAGACGTCGGTCAACAACTTCTTTACAACCACGAAGTCACTACTTGCTGAGGCAAGCGGCAAGGAGCCACTGGAAGGCCTTTCCTTGGGGGATAGCGCTACATTGGATGCGGCACTAGAAAAGGCGCAGTCGGAGATGCTAGCAGCCCTCGCAGACTCCTTTGACACGCCAAAGGCAATGCGCTTAATATATGAGGTTGTGAAGGAAGCGAACATATACGTCAATACTCACAAGGCATCCGTTGACGTTCGCGAAGTCGAAAAGGTTGCTCGATGGGTGACTAAGATGGTCGGAATCTTTGGACTGGATGCTAACGCGTCTCCACCCTACGATGGACTCGGATGGGCCCCCTCCTCGTCCGACAAAGTCACCAACCCTACCGAAGCCATTATCCCCTACTCTTCTGTTTATGACCGAGTTGTCTCGGCGATCAAAGACCTTACGATCGAATCAGCCTCTTTGGAGACCTTACTCGCCAACGACATCGATGCGGAGTTTACATCCGTCGTCTCCACTGGCGCAAACGACATCCAAACTCTCTCCCTTCCCTACCTCCGTGTAGTGTCTCGCATCCGCGACGAACTACGCCGCGTCGCTCCCACGGCTGCTGCGAAGAAAGACATCCTCAAACTCTGCGACGAGATCCGCGACACCCACCTTACGAATCTGGGCGTGTATCTCGATGATAGGCCCGATGGCCAACCATCGCTGATCAAATTCGTGCCGAAAGAAGAGCTGCTTGCCCAACGCGAGGAGAAGGCCGTGAAGGAGAGGGAACGGGCGGCACAGAAGGAGGAGGCGAAGAAGCTGAGGGAAAAGGCTGAAGAGGAGAAGAAGGCAAAGGCTAGCGTAAGCCCGTATGAGATGTACAAGGGAGACGAGAGATTCAGCGAGTGGGACGCTGATGGGCTGCCGACAAAGACGAAGGAAGGCGAGGATGTTCCGAAGAGCGCAGGGAAGAAGCTGAAGAAGGACTGGGACAGACAAAAGAAGCTGTGGGAGGAGTATGGGGGGAAGAAGTAGGTTTTAACAAGTAGCAAATGGCCTGTAGATCTGATTGTCGATTAACGTAAGCAAATCCTGATTTATATATCTTCTTTGTAATCATATTTGCTTTCAATTGTGGAGGTTAAAGTACTGTGTGCCGTAAGAGTACTGTTTAAAGATCCAATTGTCGTTCCAACTTGATAATTGATGTGATAATCAGGGCTCGGCGATATCCGAGTGGTCAAGTGGTCTGGTCGGCCCCAGCCATCAGCCAGCCACTAGCCCCAGCCACTAGCCCCAGCCACGATAAGAGAAGCCAGCCCAGTTGTACCAGCCACACAAGGCACAGCCGATAGGCGGGTACCTGCTGTACCTGCCTGACATGGTCACACACCCCCCCGGGCCACACAAGCGAACCCGCCATCTATCGGTCATCGGTCAGTCACATCATCTCACTTCAGCTGCCTTCTTGCTCTTCTTGCTCATCTTGCTCCTCTTGCTCCCTCTCTGTCTCACTCAACCCTCACACTCCCTCAATTCTCCTCCCCCCTTCATCATCCTTATATCCTCTTATGTTTCCCAGATTCAACGACACCGAAGCAGATATCATGGTCAGAAAACTCGTATACGGCGCTCCCCCAGCTACAGTTACAGCTCCAGCTCCAATGGCAACACCAGCTGCGCTGCCGACTCGTTCACGAGGCCACTGCTCACACAGCCCAGAGTCATACGCTGAACCATTCACCTCATTTTTGACTGAGAACCCCACCGTATTTCACACTGTGGACTACTTCACAAAGAAGTTGACCGATGCGGGGTATTCTAAGGTACTGCGGCTTCTCTCCGAATGGGACTCGGAATGCTAATATGAAATAGCTCTCGGAACGCTCGTCTTGGTCATCGGAGATTAGGAGAGGAGGCAAATACTTCCTCGAGAGGAACGGAAGTAGCTTGATAGCTTTTGCTATAGGTTCCGACTACACGAGTGGCGATGGAGTAGCCATAATTGCAAGCCACATCGACGCCCTGACTGCAAGGCTAAAGCCAGTTTCGAAGAAGGACACAAAGGCAGGATACGAGCAGCTGGGCGTCGCACAATATGCGGGTGCATTGAACTCGACCTGGTGGGACCGAGACCTGGGTGTGGGCGGCAAGATCCTCGTCAAAGACCCACAGACTGGGAAGGTAACGCCCAAGCTAGCCAAGCTTGATTACCCAAGTAAGTTGCTGTTGAATTGTTTCCTGTCCCTACATCAGCTAACACGCCTGGACCAGTTGCCCGTATCCCGACTCTTGCACCTCATTTCGGCTCTGGCATGACCGGCACCAACAACCGCGAAACCCAAGCTGTCCCGATTATTGGTGTTAACAACAGCGATTTATTCGGCTCGAAAGACGCGACTGAGTCTGCCGCCTCAACAGGAGGAAACTACACTTTTGCGCCTACGCAGCCTCCCGCTTTGGTGTCGGCCATTGCCGCCGCGGCATCGGTTGACCCGAAGAATATTGTAAACTGGGAGCTTGAGCTCTTCGACACCCAGCCAGCCCAACTCGGCGGCTTGAACAAGGACTTCATTTTTGGTGGCCGCATCGACGATAAGCTGTGCTCATGGTCTGCAGTCGAGGGTTTACTCGCGGCACCGGAGCCAAAGTCCGCCATCAACCTTGTCGCTCTATTTGATGATGAGGAGATCGGAAGTCTTCTTCGCCAAGGTGCGAAAGGAAACTTCTTGCCCGGCACAATTGAGAGGGTAAGCGAAGTTTTTGCTTCGGAGGGCAAGGAGAAGGATTCTCTGAGCCGTACTTACGCCAACTCATTCATGGTGAGTGCAGATGTGACGCACGCCGTCAACCCCAACTTTCTGGGGGATTATCTGGACCAGCACGCGCCGCGCCTGAACGTCGGTGTGGTTGTTTCTGGTGATAGCAATGGACACGTCACGACAGATGCGGTCAGCACTGCTTTCCTCCAACGAGTGGCTGAGCTGTCCGGCAGCAAGCTGCAGATCTTCCAAATCCGCAACGATAGCCGTTCAGGTGGCACCGTTGGCCCTATGCTTTCATCCGCGATGGGAGTTAGGGCTATCGATGCGGGGATACCGCAGCTGAGTATGCACAGCATACGTGCTACAACGGGGTCAAAGGACCCAGGACTCGGAGTTCAGTTATTCCACGGCTTCTTCAAGCACTTCGAGACAGTAAACGGCGAGTTTGACTTCTAAGGTGCATCATCGGGGTTATTTAACCTAAGATCTATATATATGAGATAGAGCTTGTTGAGCGATTGTAGTTCCTAGATGTAGCTTGTGCTTAGAGTACCATATTCAATCAATCAATAGTACCGAACAGCAGCTGCTTGTGCAACTTCAAATCCATCCCCATGTGTCAAGAGCCTGATGGGAATGTAAATACCACCATAAATTTGGCTTTGCTGTACTTGCTGCTCTGGGGCCTTCAACCTTAAATCCTAGCGCTGTTGATCGGTCCGTCACAACTCTAGGATTTGCATCATTATTCGTCATGTCAGGTCGTACCCCGCAATTTAGTCGCGGCACGGCTAAAGTACAACATCTCCGACTTGGCCAGAGGCTACTTTGATCTCTTTCGGAATTGGGACGTCTACGTCCCGGTGGACTAATTGGGCTATGTAGCGTACTTATATACGTGGCCAGAGCGGCTTCTGTTATATATTTTGCTGTTGGTTCCCGCATTATCATCAATGGCAGATTCTCATGCGCCACGGCGTTGGTATTGAATTCCACTACAGACATATTACCTCAAAAATTATTCTCGCCACTGCAGCTATGCGAGCCAGCATCCCCTTCATTGCCGCTCTCTCGGTCCTCCTCCCTTCTGTTGCTGCCATTCCAACAAACACCCCCATCTACCTTGCCGATATCTTCCACCCGCCAACACTCAACCTCCTCGCCTTCCTCCCTGGCGAGAGTATTTGCGAATCTGCGCAGAAGATTGTTGAAAACAAGCCATTCAGCATCGGCGGCATCGACGGCATTGTGCTTAAGTCGTATTGGACGTCACAGGCGACGCTAATGAGAGACGGCCGCGTCTTCGCCAACTGCCATATCAGCCCCCAGTCGGTGATTGTCGAAATTTGTCCTGTGGGGCGGAGAGAGAGGTTAACAGGTATTGTCAAGCGGACATGGAGTTGCTGGGTGCTGGGTGATGGGAAAGGGAATGCGATGGGAGAGATACCAGAGGGCGAGGAGGGTGGTAGTGGAACGAGAGCTGGGCCAAATAGACCATACTGGTAGAATTCTTAAGTTGGCTTGTTAGAGGATGCTTGTGTGAAACTATTCTTATGTTATATTAGCTTTATTGGGGGCTTTGGTAATGAAGAATTGGCTCCACTCGTCCTTGAGCCATGACTCTACTGCACTGTCATATAACGCTACACGTTCCACCAAAAACGTATAGTGACGGCACTGCGCATAATAGTAACGGTAAATTTGAAAATACCTTTCGTGTTAGAAGGCGGAGCCAACCGTTGTTTCTTTCCGATTTCTCCTTGCCTGCTTAAGTGAACCCAGTTACTCAAGCTTGTTACTGATGGCAGTAGCAGCCAACTTATAAAGGATGAACTTTTCTCCTATCGTATAAAGGGCTATTTGTGTCGGTAAACAACGCGTTTGCTAAGAGCTGCGAGGTGAAGACAGCGTCACAAACATTTCACCACAACTCTGCAACAACCTTTCTTTTCAACGGGTAGGAGCATTTGAAATTTCTTACCTGTCGGCCATCGCGTTATATCTCTACATAATTTACATTACCATCAACGGCAGTCGCTTGTTCTACCCGACAGGTTTTGTCCACAATATTCTTTTAATGTTATTTGTTCCTCCTAACTTTCACTTTAGTCACAACCCTACTTCAACGACCATGGCGCGTCTAAGCATTACTGGCGACTCCGATCTTATTGAAGATCAAATTCAGCGCGAGGCTGAGACCCATAAGAACATTAACTCGTCCCCCGAGAAAAAGAAACGTAGACGATCCCGACTGGGCAAAAACACCGACGAACACCATCGCGGAATATTCCAGGATACCGTGAGCTCCAAGGATATTGACCTTGGCCATGATGAGAGCATGAGTTTCGTCATAGAGAGAGATCCTTTGGAGTCAAGCCCATCGAAGAAAAGAAAAAGGAATAGGCACCGGGACCAAAGCAAGCTCTACGAAGTGCCAGGGGTCGAGAACCTCCCTGCCAAACGCAAGACCTCCTATAGGGTTGCTCAAGATCTTGCGGCAGATGCCATTCGGGGAGACAGCAGTGATGAACCAGCCACGGCAGTGCATTCCAAAAATGCCTCCTCTTATCCAGAAGCTAACCCGTTTATGAGCCCGCCAAAATCTCTGGTCCAACACGCTTCAGCAACCCAACACGCTTCAGCAGCGAATACTTCGCTCAAATCACCTTATGCACAAAAAGCTCGTTTGGACACTATCTTGAAGTCCTGCTCTCGAAGGACCGTTGAAGATGCAGCATTAGACGACCTGGCAATGAACAATGAGTCCGGTGGCTCACCTTCCCCGCCTGTGAAGGCTGAGCACGAAGCTCAGACGATATCTTTCCGCGATATAGTCAGAGCATGCGATGGCAAACACGGGCGGGTTTTATGCCCCATTGAAGGTTGCGAAAAGTCATATACTCGCAAGGACTCCCTCAGCGGGCATTTGACAGTAAGTAGCGGCGCATCTATCCTCTAAATCTCGTATGCTTACTGGAATAGAAAAGCCACAGTGGCCAGATCTTGCGGGACAATGGGGACAAGACCTATTCGGTCGTTACCCAGTCGAAATTAACAGCAGAAACGGAAAGAAACCTGAAATCGGCCTGTAAGGAGATACAAAAACATGTGCATTCGGGAGGTAACAACAACGAGGATACAAGAGATAAACTTGCGAAGAAGAACAAGGGGAAGGAGGAGAATACAACGACCAGGATGAAGCCGCTAGCACGAAACGCCCCGACTGAGCTATCCGCCCCAGCCACGATTCTACCCACCGTCAAGTCTAAGTATCCAGACCACGATGATGAAGTTGAGCGCGACAGAGGTGCTTCGCCTGTTGTTGTTCGACCATCACTTCCCCCTCGTTCACCCAAGCCCATCAAGCCTGCTGTTGGTAATATTTCCGGAGCGAAAGCTTCCTACGGTTCAGCGATGGAAGAATGGGAAGTTAGCCCAGGGATCGTCAGAGCAGCTGTAAGCATCGTCAAATCTGGAGGTCATGGTAAGTTTATGCGTAAGCTAGTATCAGTTAACAGTGCCTATATTAACACCACACAGAAGTTGCTTATTCAGCCCATCACATCCGCACCAACCCCAGCGTCACTGAATTCGCCAACACTAGCTTCGCCATCCATACTATCCTCGGCGGCCGCAGCTTTGGGTTCCCTCTTGAGACATTCGTCCGCGTCTGTTATGTCGTATCTGGCAAGCTCCAGGTTCAAGTTGATGGGGCTGATTTTGCTATTGGAAAAGGTGGAATGTGGCGGATTACTAGCCTTGGTTCCTGCGTCGTTGGCAACCGAAGTTACGAAGACGCCATCATCCACGTCACTTCTATCAGAATTGAGCGAGATCTGGTTTAATCGCGAGATGTGTCAAGTGGTCTCTCCGAATTGCCTTGTGGAGCAAATATATGTCCGGAGTGCTCGGTCCTTGATCTGTGAATTTCAAACAACTTCATTGGCCCGCAACATTGTAGGATATGGGATGAGAAACAGCGCTCAATGGGTCGCTCGTTCTGGTAAGATTGTCGGTTTATGGAGTATGATCGCTCCATGGTAAAGCAAACAATCAGAACAAGCACGAGCCAGCAGACACCACTGTAGCAATGATACCAGATATACTCGGTAATATGATCAATCTCGTTGTTGAGCCGTGCACGTCGTTTGTGAGGGGCTACAATAGATTGTAGCCAGCTGTCATCAATGTCCATTCTTGGACAATTAAGTTTCGTTTTACTTCGCTTTTCACAATGGATAGCAGCGTAAGACTACCTGTGAGCCTACCTCCAATGCGCCCACTTCCCCTTATGCAACAAAACAAGACATGAGACTGGGAATCCCAACTCTCATGGGTTGTTCTTTTCACGTGAGTGAGTCCCCATCTTTATTTTCATATTGTAGTGACCCCTGGAGCTATGCCACGTGGCATACTTTGGCCTGAGTTCTCAGGAACTGCGGCCGTTTCCCCTGTCAGTGGCCAATGACGAGTAGATGACTAAGCAATCTGAACTCCCCGCATCACCATTTCACTTGGCTCGAGATGCGCCAGTCACCAGCCAAGATCTCGTAAGACATCGTAAGACCTCCCAGTTTCAAACCCGCCAGACAGACATTATCCACAAATAACCACAGGCGGAACAAACTGTGCCAACAACGCATCAGGTGCATATAGAAGAATCTGATCGATTCTATTTTGTCTCACGACTTGTCTTTTGCATCCACTCACACAGAGTTCAAGGCGACACCCCGCACTACTGACAAGGTCAGAGCTTCCACGGAAAGCGGAACGATTTTTGTCTCTACTGCTTCATTGCTCAGCGACAGCAACCTTATATTTGGGACATTTCCAGTCAACTTCACAGGCTACCTCAGGCGATAACCTTTAGACAAAATCGAGTCAAGTACACACGATGGAGGATGACAACCAGACTCCCGTGGTCCACTCTCCCCCAGGACCTTCCACTAGGCGGCCAAAAGGTATCTTTCCACCTTCCAACTCGTACCATGTACACCTCATTAATACCTCTCAGGTATTCTCAAGAACTCCCACAGCAACTCTCCATCGTCACATGCGCCTGTCGCAATCTCTCCGCAACCTGCAGCACCACAAGTAGAAACCCGCACCGACCGCCGGTCCGTTGATACCACCCACTCCGATAAAGACATAACTCTCCACAACACGGCTCTCAATGCTGGACACCGCCGCGCTTCGTCCTCAGCCTCTCGCCCTGGTGGTACTCGCCGCCGATCTTCCCTCTCCTCTAACAGCGCATCCGGAACGCCAGTAGACGATACCTCAATGCGCCTCAAATGGGACGAGGTAAACCTATACCTTACCGAGCAGGAGAAGAGCTCAACCATGAAGATCGACGAACCGAAGACGCCATATGCGCGCCGCTATGACCCGGATGAAGATGCGGACGAGATGCGAGCGCTAGACGCGGAGGATATTGTTGTGGATGAGCTAGATAAGGCGCAGCACCCAGGCAAAATACACCGTGTTGCCCGTGAGGAAGAGATCCCAGGACTCGAGCTAGGTGAGCCTGAGGAGGCACTTCCGGAAGGTGGGCGCATGGAGCGGAGTGGCAGCTCGGGTAGCGCGAGCGGCAAGGCCGTACATGTGAGAGATCCAGTGCACGTGGACAATGTCGGCTTGAGTGAAGAGGAGAAAGAGAAGCATCGCCGTTTTGAAGCGATGCGGAAGAGGCACTATGAGATGAGAGAAGTGGCTAGCCATTTGGGACATGCTGAGGGGCTGGACCCTGATGATGAGGACCAAGAGGGAAACATGAACGGAGGCGCGCAATGAGCGGAATGAGTTCGACGGAGAAATCATAAGCTGATGGCACGTGAGATGGTAGCTGGATGAAGTGTGCGACGTGGTTGCCGTGGAAGAATCGGTGATGTAGCGCAGCCCTTCAGCGTCCTGTCATTATTATGGTATTTCTGTGATTGTGTTATGACTGCGAACGCTCCCGGCCATTGAACCAAGCCATAGGCGGTGCATCGGATGAAATAGAGTGCAGATGTCAAGGAACCAACATCGAGTCAGAGTTGCTGGAATGGAAACGTCGATTTTCTACTTTCGACATTATGCTACTTACCTATACTATTTGACTACTTGATATGGTGGTAACGCTGTTTGGCTTACGTCGCCAGCTCTGAAGAAGATAGAAAATAGGAATTTGCGTGGGATTTGTCAACAAGAACATCTCATCGTCCGTTTTCAAATTTCTGGGCTCGCAATCACTTGGAAATCGCCTGTGCACCACTGTGAAGTATCCCTGTAAGTTGATGCACCAGTGATGATGTTTGTCAGAAACCTGCACTATCGCCCGTTTGGGACAGCTATTTTCCGGGCACGGAAGTTTCTCAAATTCCGACATTACCCCGTCTTACGAAAAACCTCAATTCCCAATTCTCAAATCTTGCTCAGCTGTAGATAATTGAATAAATGATTGCAAATCGTTCGGGGAGTAAACATCATTGAAGCTCCGTGAATGAAGTCCTGGGTATGGCGAGCATGCGGCTTCAACAAGTCTGAAGTCCTGTTCACGGGCTATATAAGGAGGATAGGCATATCTAGATATGAAGGACATCAATCAACAACTTTATTCTCTTCAATCGCGTCAATTAGCGTGTTTCTTTTCTCCAATCGTATCAATATTACTACTGAAATCATGGTCAGAGTCGCAGTAGCAGGTGGTACCAGTGGCCTCGGCCGCTTGGTCGTCAACGCCATCATAGCCACCAAAAAACACGACGTTTTCGTGCTCTCCCGAAAGGTAATTAATCGAGCAATACATCTTATCTCGCACTACAACTAATTATATTCAGGATTCTGACATTTTTGCTTCCGAGCCTTCTGTCAAGCTTTTCGCTGTTGACTACGCGGTTCCAGCTACCATTACAGCCGTCCTCGAGGAGAATCACGTCGACACCGTGATATCATGCCTCCATTTAAACAGCAAAGAAGCAAGTGATGCACAACTCAATCTCATTGAAGGTGTGGGAAAGGCGCCGACTGTGAAGCGATTTGCTCCCAGTGAATTCGGCCTTGACTATCTTGAAGTAGCCAAGGTGTAAGGCTCTCCCTCGTGTTCCTGTCCATCCTGTTCCTCCCGCTAACCTATCTATAATATAGGGACTTCGAGTTCCATGCCGTGGAATTCAAAGTTGCAGCTATCGAAAAGTTGAAGGAATTTCCGTCTCTGAAGTATACCCGTTTCATCACGGGGACATTTATGGATTTCTTCGGCCCACCACCGAACCCACCACAGATTAATGTTATCTCCATAATTATCGATCCCGAGAATTCGAAGGCCGCTGTCCCAGGTGATGGCAGCGCTACTATCCTAATCACGCACACTACAGACGTGGCGCTTTTTGTTGCCGCTGCTCTGAGCCTAACAGACTGGCCCGAGAAGCTGGTCATCCAAGGGGACAGGCTCACGTTGAATGAAGTGGTCTCGGTTGCCGAGTCCGTAAAAGGTAACAAAACAACCATATGTATCATGAAGAAATTGCTGATCAGACGCTCAACTAGGGTCCAAATTCGACGTTACCTACTCCTCGGTCGAGGATCTCAAAGCGGGTAAGAGTGCAGAGCTTCCATCAAATATCCCTCGCTATGCATTTCTCCCTAAGCCTATGATCGATGGTATTACGCAAACTGTCAGCATTGGTATGGCAATCGGCTTGTTGGATATCAAAGGACCGTTATTGAACGATCTGGTTCCAGAAATGAAGCCACTGTCTCTTGAGGCGTTTTTGAAGAAGAGCTTGCAGCTCTAGATAAATTGGATGGAACGTCCAGTTGATAGGAAATCGCCATTCACCAGTCAGTTAGATGGATGTAGCTTGAGATATTTATTTTATTTTCGCGATGACATGATTACCGTGAATGGGTTATGTGCGCCTCAATATGATAAAAGTGGAGTCACGTGCAGACCGCCTTTTGGCTGACCACTCAGGGACAGCACGTGGCTGCGGAATACTGACTGGGGAGGTACGAATGCGGCGGATTGTGCAATAATCTAAGCTGTGCACCAACCAGCTCAAATCTTCTCTTATCTCATTCCCATCGTTTGTGTCATTGCCATTTCGAGTTTACACGTTCACATTCACAGCAATTAATACTTTTACGATTTACACACATTCACGTTTTCTAATATCTAGCTTTAACGGCACCACTCTGAGAATAACTGCGCCGCCGTGGATTTAATACCACGTGCTTGGAACCCATATAGTGCTGAGATGACGGCCGACATATATAGCACAGCTCCGAAACCGGTTGTTCTCCATATCGGAGATCCCATCTTATATAATGAAGCTATTTATGCACGCTTCTGCGAGCTATATACTGTGATCCGGCCCTCCACAGAGGAGAGGCAAAGACCAGAGTTCATCAAGGCCCTCAAAGAGAATCGATGGGGGGGTTTCAATGCCATATTCAGGCCCTATTGGTCAACCGGCGGGGAGATGGGGAAGTGGGATGCTGAGTTGATCAGTTGCTTACCACAGGGCGTGAGGGTCTTTGCGAGCGCAGGTGCTGGATACGACTGGGCGGATGTGGATGAGCTCGCAAATCATGGTATGTTATCCTGCTCACGTGGTAGAGAACAGTGCGGTGGGCATTGTATAATCACTCTCTAACACCCTCAAGGCATCATCTACTGCAACTCGGCTGCCGCCTGCACCGAGTCCGTTGCAGACTTCGCTCTTTTCGGCATCCTCTCCACCTTCCGCCAGCTCCCGTGGTGCACAACCGCAGCCAGCGACCCAACCAGCTTTACGCGGTGCCATCTCGATGCCACTGCCTTGAGCCGTAACCCCCGCGGCCATGTTCTCGCCATCATAGGCCTCGGCAATATTGGGCAAGCCATCGCTGCTAAGGCCTTTGCGGCGTTTAAGATGCGGATCCTCTATTATGATGTCAACAGAAAAAGCAGCGAAGTTGAGGCACAAGTCCATGCTACATTCGTACCGACTTTGCAGGACTTGGTCCGTCAGTCGGATTGTGTCATTGTCGCTACTCCGGCAAGTCCGGATGGTAAGGTACTCGTCAATGGAGATCTCCTCGCGCACTTCAAGAAGGGTGCTCGACTTATCAATGTCGCCCGTGGCAACCTGGTTGATGAGGAGCACCTTGCAGATGCTATCGATAGTGGACATATCAAGTCTGCGATGCTTGATGTGCATACCTTTGAGCCTAAGGTGAATGAAAGGCTCAAGAACAGGAGAGAAGTCATGCTCACATGCCACAATGCGGGTGGAACGGTCGATACACATATCGACTTTGAGAGATTGAGCATGGAGAATATTGAGGCGGTGCTGTCAAGAGCAGAGATGCCTAATAGCGCGGTGAATGCGCATTTGTTCAGCTTGGACATATGAATAGATGTGTAGGGCACCCGGTTGGTGGAGATGATGGACTTGGAGCGGCAGCATTAAATAGGCTCGGGAATCTTGGTTGTAAACCAAGGTAGGTTAGAATCACGTTAGACGGTTTGGAAAGCCATCATCATGCCCATATTTTCGCCACTGTTATTGGGGAAGTCCATCCTCAGCGTTCCGTGAAAGGGCTCGGCGCATAATATTGCCAGGAGAACAGTCCAATTCCAATATTCCCAAACTCCAGCAGTAAATGCCATCGTTAGAAGCCACAGAATTGTCTTGGTCATTTCGTTCCCCGCACCTTCAAAGAGGGAGTGCTCATGGTGGTCCTCATTGAAGCTTCAGTACGGCCTAACGAACCCCAACGTGCCACTATGCAAATTCAATATGTCCGCCTTTCTTTACAAGTTCATCTCTTCAAGTTCATCTCTTCACGAGTTGGAAGTTAGAGCAAACTAAACAAACCATCGAAGATACCTATTTCAACCCAATATGCCGCCATGTTCATCAAGAATCGTACCATATATCCAAGAGCTTGATACTCCAAGGCAATGAGGCTGGCGACACCATACACCAAAAGCCAAGACATTGTGTTGTACTGTAGGTAGGCACGATGGGAATATGAAAAGAGAGAATGCGATGGGTACGGTACCTTGCCGGGAAATATACGCAACATAAGCAATAGTCGGCAGTGCGGCGATCGGCTCTTCATGATAGGTGGCCTTCCATAACTCGGTGTGAATTATCAGTCGAAACTGTGGGGATATGGCGGGGAAGAGCCGGGTAAGTGTAAGTGGAGAAGAATGGAGCAATACGCGGGGTAGACGGGTCCTGGCACAGCCACTCTATTTGGAACTATACACTCAAAGTTCGAACGACGTACGGAAGGGCTTGAAACTTGGGAGTTTCTCATTTAAAGCAACAGCTATACACAGAGGTCTCTAGAATTCAGTCTTCACCATTGGATCAGTAGGCAAATGGGGCCACAGAGATGAATCTCATAGCCTACTGCTTTAGTGACACAGAGCTGAACGACACCGTTTCCACAACGATTAACAGTGTTTGTGCACATTAATCCATCGGTTTAAGCTTAACGTCCAGCCCTCACGCATTCTGTGTATTTCAATCGCAGGAATGATCTGCTCGGACAGAGAAATCCCGCCACTGGTCACTTTATTTTCGCTCGCAATTACTCCGTGTTTCTCCAGGATTAGATCTCCGAGTGCCGTCGTTGGTCGGTGTTAATGCCACCTTCAATCTATTTCTTATATTCCCTTTCGTCCGCCGCTTCTCGTTTGGTTGAATCCACGTCATGTCATTGGCTTTGTGAGTATTTAAACTGGCGCATGTCCGCTCCTTGGATGAAGGCATAGCTCTAGCGTCGATTAATTCCTCGGGCTTCATAATATTTTAAAAATCGCAATCATGGTGGCAGTAAACTTACTTCGTCTCGCTGCCATGTCCCAGGCAGCAAGTGCGGCTACGGTTTACCTTGCCGGTGACTCGACAATGGCTAAGAACGGTGGTGGAACGGGATCAGATGGTCTGGCTCTAGTCATTCTTTGCAAAGTGGTAACTTCTTCTAACGGCTGCTTCTAGGCTGGGGTCAATACCTCGCAGACTCGTTATCTATTGCAGTAGTTAACAATGCTATTGGAGGGCGATCTGCTCGAAGTTTCACGAGAGAAGGCCGCTTTAATACAATCATCGAAGCTGTGGTGTCTGGCGACATTGTCGTCATTGAGTTTGGCCACAACGACGGAGGAAGCCTAGCGCCGACAGACAACGGCAGGACAGATTGCGGCGGAACGGGAGATGAGACCTGCGAGACGGTATATGAGTATGCCTCCGGATCTTACGAGACAAAAGACCATCCGCTAACAGCTGGTGCCAGTGGCGTTGCGGAGACTGTCTTGACCTTCCCAAGATACCTCGAGAATGCTGCCAATGCTATTACAGCCAAGGGCGCTTCTGTCGTGATATCTTCCCAGACTCCCAACAACCCTTTTGAGTCGGGCGAGTTCGTGTACAGTGGATCAAGATTTGTCGATATGGCAGCGCTCGCTGCCACTAATGCCGGTGTTGACTACGTCGACCACGGGCAGTACACCGCGAACGCCTTCGAGGCCAGTGGTGCCGACAAAGTGAACGCTTACTTCCCAAATGACCACACACACACCAGCGCTGCTGGTGCGCTCGCTGTCGCCGACGCGTTTGTTAGAGGGGTTCTTTGCGGCCAGAACGCTCTTACGGAGTTCGTCTCGAACACGGAAGTTGCGGGTAGCTGTGTTTAAACCTTCGCGGGATCCGCTGTTAGTGCTACCTGGGCAAAAGCTAGGGTGGCCTTATGTAGTTCCGTCTTGAAGTTTATGTATATGGACGCAATTAGTATATATTTGATGGGGTGTGTTGAATACCAAGGATTTTCTGGCCCCCCACGGCCACATCTAAGAAGATGAGAAATATTTGCGCTAGCAGGTTATAATGTGGTAATAGTGAATATCTTTATTCTCTAATAACCCTAGCATAACGACGTGATAAATTGGGTTTTAGTGCCTGTTAATTATTTTATATTATAATCTATTAATTTTATAACTATAAGAGAAAATCGCAGTATTCATTGAAATAGAGCATATGAAAACGTTTCCTTGCTGCTGCTAAAACCCCCAAAATATATCTAACTACAGAAAGACCTAAAGCTCTATAGCTATATAATTTTATCCTTACTAAGGCATTATTACTACCTAGGGCAACTTTGATATATGTCAGCCCATCTCGTCAGGCACAATACTTGAGAACCGTGGTGTGGTCGTGGTGTCGCTGTGGTACGTACTTATTTAGTGGCAGGGGTATTCGCCGCACGGACCAATCAACCATTTCAGTATGGCGTATGGCATATCTGCGACCATCCTTGCACTTTAATTCTCTCGTTCCCCACCTTGGCTATCTTGACATTACTTCAACTTTTGCCGCCCTTCTTGGACAGAAACATGAACAGATCATTGTAGCCTTATCTTATATTATATTCTTAATGTATTCCATTCATTTACTTGCTCATACCTCATATTATAGCTTATTGCATGGCACACGTCTAAGATGAAGTTTGCGAAAGAGCTCGAGCAGGACCTTGTTCCAGGTGAGACAGTCAGTGTAACCCTCGTTGAGACGTCGTACTCACATTCCCTAGAATGGCGAGTCAAATACCTTGACTATAAGGCCGGCAAGAAACGAGTCAAGGCCGTTGGTCGAGCTGTCGCACGCGCAAACGCAAACGCCACCCCTAGATCTGGCAAACTCAACCCGCGCGATCTGTATCGAAGCAATGGCTCCCCGACCCTGACCAAGAAGGCAGCGCCCCCTGCTGCTCACCGTCAGCTTACGGCGCATGGTTTCAACTCCTTGCCTGAGCGACGTGGCACCGCATCACGCCCCACCTCCGACGAGAGCGACCAACTCACAAAACCCATCCTGATAAATAGGCGGAATGGAAAAGAGGCAGAGAGCCCAAAGAGCACAGAATTGCAGTATGGGAGCTTTGTACCCACGCCGCCTAGCGACCATGGCCCCGTATATCTCGAATTACCAGGCCCGGCACTGAGTACAGGACCTTACAATGGCCCGCCAGAAAGGGCCACGGACAAGACATCTAGGTCGCAGCATGGTGGTGGCGCTCCGGACAAGGCGCCACCGGGTCCATATCGTGCGTATACCGTTGAAGAGAGGGGGACAACGCCTAGACGGCCAGCTATCGCGGATATGTTCAATCGCGGGAGTTCGATGAGCGTAATTGGGAGCGCAGCGAATATCTCAAGCCCTGGAGATCCAAAGCCGTTACTGAAACGCATTTGGTCGCGCTCTGGGGTGGGACGTGACGAAGTAGCGCTGGATGTCAATATGATTCCCCTGGACTATGTGAAAGCTAAGGAGAGGGAGTTCTTCGACTGGATGGATGGCCAACTGGAGAAGGTTGAAACATTCTACAAGGAGAAAGAAGACGAAGCGGGGGAAAGGCTGAATGTCCTGAGGGAACAACTGCACGAGATGAGGAATCGCCGCATTGAAGAGATTTCAAATTTCAGGAAAGTAAAACGGGCTGGTAAAGCTGAGGCAGCAAAGCCGATTGATGATATTCCCGGCAACCCTAGCCCCTCTAGTGGGAGTGGCACACCTCTGGCCAACCAGAATATTTTGAGGAGACCTGTTACGAAGGCCCTGGACGGACTAAAGTTTGGGCAGAGGCTTGGCGTGAACTCGAAGGCGCTGCGAGATATGGGCCTTACGCCGAACCTCCGGGCGTCGGAGGGACCGCAAGAATCACACGGGATGGATCCTTCTCGAGACTATGTGCGGAGAGCCCATGATCATGAAGTCCCGTATAGGTCTGCGAAGAGGAAGCTCAAGCTTGCCCTGAAAGAATATTATCGCGGCCTTGAACTTTTAAAATCATATGCCTTGCTGAACCGAACTGCGTTCCGGAAGATCAACAAAAAGTACGACAAGGCAGCCAACGCCCACCCACCCTTGCGTTATATGTCGGACAGGGTCAATAAGGCCTGGTTCGTCCAAAGCAGCGTCCTCGACAGCCACCTTCACGCAGTTGAAGACCTCTATGCTCGCTACTTTGAGCGCGGGAACCACAAAGTGGCCATGGGAAAACTGCGCAGCTCAAATGGAAAGCTGGGGCAATATACGGCTAGTGCCTTCCGCAGTGGCCTCCTTATTGGAACTGGTGCGGTATTTGGAATCCAGGGGCTCATCAACGCAGCCACCATCCTGCGGAACCAATCCGACCCAGTAATCCATCTACGCACTGGCTATCTGCTTCAAATATACGGGGGATACTTCCTCGCTTTATATCTATTTTCATTTTTCTGCATCGACTGCAGCGTCTGGGCTGCTAACAAAATCAACTACGTATTTATTTTCGAGTTTGATCCGCGCAACAATCTCGACTGGAGGCAACTAGCAGAGTTCCCTTCATTCCTCACACTACTACTTGGATTATTTGTTTGGCTTAATTTCTCGGATGTCGGCACCCCAAGCATGTATTTGTATTACCCTGTTATTTTACTTTTTGTTACTTTAGTTTTTATATTTTTGCCTGCACCGATACTGTTTAATCAGAGTCGGAGATGGTTTGCATATGCACATGTAAGTTATCCGGCATCGAACGTGTAGGAGAAATTCTAACATCATGTAGTGGCGTTTACTCCTTGCTGGATTATACCCTGTTGAATTTCGAGATTTCTTTTTAGGAGATATGTATTGCTCCTTGACATATGTTACGGCTGTTAGTATATCTTTTACCATTCGTTGTGACCGATACACTAACAACCCCTAGAATATCGAGCTTTTCTTTTGCCTCTATGCGAATCACTGGGCTGACCCGCCCCAATGCAACTCTGGGCACTCCCGACTACTTGGATTTTTTACGGCACTTCCGGGAATATGGCGCGCCCTGCAATGCCTTCGTCGATACTACGATACCCGATCTGCATTTCCCCATCTTGCCAATTTTGGAAAATACAGCACGACAATCCTTTACTACATCACACTGTCGCTGTACCGTATCAAAGAGTCCCACACGCACCTGGCCATTTTTATCACTGTCGCCATTATTAACTCCATCTACTCTACGCTCTGGGATCTGTTCATGGACTGGTCTCTACTACAACCCTCGGCGAAGCACAAATTTCTTCGCCCGGTCCTGGGCTACAAGTCGCCTTGGTACTACTACTCGGCTATTGTCTTTGACGTTCTCCTCCGCTTCAACTGGATTTTTTACGCCTTCTTCACACATAACACGCAGCACAGCAGTATCGCGTCGTTCTTCATCTCGTTCTCGGAAGCGAATCGCCGCGGTGTCTGGACGCTATTCCGCGTTGAGAACGAACATGCAGCTAATGTGATGCGGTTTAAAGCTTCGCGCGATGTACCGCTTCCATACAAGCTGTACGACGCGGACGAGACGTCAGCCTCGGAGTCGATGGTCCAACCTGTTGGCGAAGATGGCAAGAACGGCGAGAATGGCGAGGTGGCGAAGGTGCACTCGGGCAGCCTGCGACCCATTCCTAGCTCGGGACAGAGTCGATTCCGCGCGCGAACATCATCAACGGCTAGGGCAGAGGAGCAGGGGCCCAGTACGTTGAGGCGAAGGATGACAATTACAAAGATTATGGCGGAGGCACACACGCAGGATTTCGTGAAGAAGAAGGGCAAGGAAGAGGTGGCGGGTGAGGCTGTCACAAGGGAAGAGAGTAGCTGGGAAAGGGAAAGCAGCGATGAGGATGACGATGTCGGTAGTCCGAGCGAGGAGAGGGAGGAAGAGGAATTGACGAGACAGGAGACGGCCGAGGTCAGGCAGGCACAGAAAAATGCGGGAAGAGACGGACTCAAAGAGATAGTATAGATGTCCGATGGTAGCATCGGCCCTAATGTTTGCTCTGATATCGGATACAAAGCCCTTAGAATGCCTAGTTATCTTGGGTCTATAGATACAAATCTGGTCTACCAAATGGAACGAATTGCTACTGTCTGTTTTGTGTAGAATTTGTCCACTACAACTCAAGCCACAGTAAGCATAAAAGTCCCTTACCACTACCGCTTCTTGAGGTTTAGCCTCTGTCTAGATGGAAACTGTTACGAGACATTCGAAGGTCTGATATGCTGGATCACTATCAAATCGCCATCGACTTTGAATGCCCGAGCGCAGAAGCACCGACCACAAATATCAGTGTTTTTGGATCCACGTAAGCACCAAGGCCCGGTTCGAACAAGTGTATCAGGAGACGGCGGTGAGGCTTGAGCTTCCTGGACAAGCTGGCCTGAAGGTTCAACATGCTACGCTTAGTACAGAACTGGCTGCCGGATGAAGCAAACGGAGAGTGGCATCTGACAGTGGACAATGTCGACGATAGAAGAGTGATTTTTTTGTAGGGGAAAAATGATATCGTCAGGGGCGTCTCACTGCAGAACTAAGCAACCAACTCGTAGCCGCCGTTAGAGACGTTTCTTTTTTACTCGACTGCGATTAATATAACATCATCGCTGTGCCTCATTTGTGCCTGGACTAGGCCACAAGCTGTTGGAAATGTCAGAAATGTCAGCCATGGGCGGGTAAGGAACGTGTTGCCGAGGCGCCAATTGTCGGCCCCTCCGATGGCTAGAGCGAGTGGAGTGCGGGGCATGTTGGTGGCTGCTATCCAAGACGACTGATTGGTCCCCTGGATTATCTTCAGCAAAGTACCCCCACCATCAGCTCCCACTCAGCTTCTTCGTATTCTTCAGCCGCGTACTGTACAGCCTTGTGCTGACCAGACTAGACCGCCTCTATATCTGTATATATATCTGTATGTTTTGGCATATATATTCTAGGCCTCCTCTTTCTTCCTTCTGTTTATCTATATACCTATATTATCTCCCTACGCTGCGTCTCTTGTCTTCAGTTTTGTATATACCACAGATCCCATACATATTATATCTCCTCCCACCCACCCACCTACCTGTCCTTCTCCGCCTTTCCCCGCATCTACTCACGTAATGGTCTCTGTAGATGAAAAGCACTCGTCTCTCCGCGGCGAAATCGAAGGCGCCTTCGGCCAGGTATCCGCCCTTGTCAATGCCTCCCTAGGCCCTGTCAATGCCGCGTACCCTCATAGACCCACGAACGAGCCCCTCAAAATTGATGGCTCGAAACGTGCCGACTTGGCAAAGATAGAGCCGGAAGATGTCCAGGCTCTCCTCGAGTCCTTTCACGACAAGGCACATGGAGTCCAGGATGACAGCACTCTCCTCCTTGAGCGCCTCGTAACAGGCCTGTCCCGCCTGCCCGAGGACTCGAAGACAGGCAAGCATATCACGGACAACTTTGTGAACGGCCTGTGGGATGCCCTGCCACATCCGCCTATCTCGTCACTAGGGGACCAATTCAAATACCGAGAGGCTGATGGCCGGAATAACAATATCAGCCATCCGAGTCTCGGGCAGGCGGGCAGTCACTACGCTCGGTCCGTGAAGCCAGAGATCCTGCAAAATATCCAACTCCCAGACCCAGGGGATATATTTGACGAGCTCATGGACCGCGGGGATGTCTTTGAGGAGCACCCAAACAAAATCAGCAGCGTTTTGTTCTACATGGCCGCCATTATCACCCACGACATATTCTGTACCAATAGCAAAGACAACACCATCTCAGATACGAGCTCATATCTGGACCTCAGCCCATTGTATGGGAAAAATGGAGACGAGCAGAAGCTGATTCGCACGTTTAAAGATGGAAAGCTAAAACCGGACTGTTTTTCGGAAAAAAGAACATTGGGCCTGCCACCGGGAGTAGGAGTTCTGTTGATTATGTTCAACAGGTTCCATAATAAAACTGCGACAATGCTGGCATTGTGAGTTTTCCTTTTCTTTTTCGATGCATCACTGTGATGGAGCTGACATGGCTAGGATCAACGAGAACGGCCGATTTACAAAGCCAAAGGATGACGACGCGAGCAAATGGGCAAAGTATGATGAAGACCTATTCCAGACGTCGAGACTCATTACCTGCGGGTTGTACGTCAACATTATCGTGAAAGACTATGTTCGCACGATTTTATCTTTAAATCGAACATCGTCGACATGGGCCCTGGATCCTCGGTCTGTCAGTACAAAGACTATGTTCAATGTTCCCGCTCCAGAGGGAGTGGGAAATAGCGTTTCTGCCGAGTTTAATCTCATCTATCGCTGGCACTCGGCCATCTCGGAACGAGACGATAAATGGATCCAAGAAGAGTACGAAAGGATTTTCCCAGGAAAAAAACACAAGGACATGCCACTTCATGAACTCATGGGGGGGCTTGGGAAGGTCGTCGCTGCCTTGCCAGAAGACCCGTTGGAGCGTCCATTCGGGGGACTAACTCGCAATGAGGATGGGACACTGCCTGAAGAAGGCCTCTTGGAGATTCTCACTTCGTCTATTTTGGACGTCGCTGGCTCATTTGGGGCCAACAGGGTGCCCACTATTATGAGAAGCATCGAAATCCTTGGAATAATACAGGCCCGCCAGTGGAACCTGGCAAGTCTCAACGAGTTCCGTCTATTTTTTGGTTTGAAAGCACACGAGACATTCGAGGATATCAACCCAGACCCTATAGTAGCCAAGAAACTCAAAAATCTGTACGACTCGCCCGACTTTGTTGAGCTCTACCCTGGCCTTACGGCCGAGAAAGCTAAGCCGCCTCAGTCACCTGGGTCCGGACTATGCGTCAACTACACCATTAGCCGGGCTATCCTATCCGATGCCGTCTCTCTTGTTCGCGGTGATCGCTTCTACACAACTGATTTCAATGGCAGATCCTTGACAAATTGGGGTTTTACAGCCTGCAACTTTGATACGAAAATTGACCAAGGCTGTGTCATGTACAAGCTGATTCTTGGTGCCTTCCCGGAAGCTTTCAAAGGCAACTCCATTTACGCCCACTTTCCATTTGTTACGCCAGCTGAGAATCTTGCCATCCAAACAAATCTCGGTACAGCAAAACTCTACGACTGGAACCCTCCTAAGGTGGCACCGGAGATCATCTCCATTGACAGCTATGAGGCGGTGGTGAAGATTCTGAATGATAAGGCCAACTGGAAGGTAACTTGGGGAGATTCGATCGAATTCCTCGTATCGCAACCCAACGAACGTTACGGCGACACATATTGCCTTGCGGGTGACGACACAGCGAACGAAGAGTCGAGGAAACTTGTCAAGAAAGCCCTATATCCTGAAGATTGGAAGAAGGGAGTCAAGGCCTTTTATCAAGACATCACGGCGAAGCTTCTGAACAAGTACACGTATCAGATCGGCGGCGCGAATTGCGTGGACATTACCAGAGACGTGGGCAATTTGGCACATGCACACTTCTCAGCGAGCCTGTTCTCGCTGCCGTTAAAGACAGAAGAGAACCCTCGGGGTATTTATACGGAACAGGAGCTTAGTATGATCTTGTCCCTCCTCTTCTTCGCTATATTCTACGACATCGACCCCAAGAAGTCGTTCCCCCTCAAGACGGCTGCCAAAATGCTCGCGAAATCTCTTGGGACCCTTGTCTTGATCAACGTAGAGTCTGTAGCCCGTTTTGGCAAGATTGCAGAGTTTGTCGAGAAAATACGGACAAAGAGCCTGCTTGAGGATTATGGCACGCACACGGTCCAACGGTTACTGGAAAGCGGTCTCAGCACGAAAGAAGTTGTATGGGGACAGCTGCTGCCAACAGCGAGTAGCATGGTAGCGAACCAGAGTCAGCTGTTTTCTCAAGTGTTGGATTATTATCTAACAGAGGGCATCGAGCACTTGCCCAAGATGCAAGAGCTTGCAGAGCACGAGACAGACGAGAGTGAGAACCTTTTGCTGCACTAGTAAGTCACACTCCCTAAAAATGCCCTCGACGCACTTCCCAGCTAACATACCTAGTTTCATGGAAGGCGCCCGCCTCCGCCACACTGCTGGTCTCTTCCGTGAGGCCGCAGTCGACATGACAGTCCAAGATCATGACCGCACCCTCAACATCCCCAAGAACCACCGTATCCTCGCCAACATTGTGCGTGCCTCGCGCGACCCAGCCGCCTTCCCCGACCCACTCAAGGTAGATGTAACACGACCGCTGGACAGCTACATCCACTACGGTCACGGGCCTCACGAGTGCGCTGGCGTGGACGCGAGCAAAATCGCGATGACGACAATGTTTAGGGCCGTGCTGAGGCTGAAGGGCCTGAGGCTTGATCCAGCAAATCGGGAAGGAGTGAGAAAGGTGCCTGGCGAGCATGGGTATACGGTTTACCTGAAGCCAGATTGGAGTGATGTGTGGCCTATTCCGACGAGTTTGAAGATCAGGTGGGATGGGCCCGCGTTGGTGTAATTTGCGGGTGAACAATGGGTGTGCTCAGGAGGTGGTTCCTTGAGATTGAATATGCCAGCATATATTTTCATACCTTAAGATTTACGGGCTATCTTAGTAAGTTTGATGAGATGGAAAGTTACACTTTGGTTGTGTTTGATTGTTGTGATATCATAGCTCAAGTTGAGACCGTTTTCAATAAATGCAACATTTGATTCTGTACATCTAGTGTGCTTCATGCATCGTATAATCGTTACAAAATAGTATAGTACAATACATGTGGCATATGGCCGTTATCCAACCCTTTAACTCCGTCCCCCCCTAGGCAGGCCTGTGATTGAGTGCAAAAACAAAACTGCCCAACATATTTACATCCAGTATTGCGACAAAAATCTCAACGTGTGGTGAGGACTGCATTAATCCCGACTGCGGTTGCTCAGCCATCTTTTTAACACCACCTCTCTGACTGTATACCTCGCTAGCACTTCGTCGACACGCATGCCCTCCTCATCCACAGGCGGAGGAACATCAACGTAAACCAGTACTAGCGTCTTCTTCACCTGACCGTTCACGCGGTTCACACAGTGTAGCCAATTCCACTTTTTGCTCTGCCTCTTTTGCACGTCTGCTGCAATCACAGCGTCGCTGGACCAGTAAGAATGACTGTACGTCGGTAGGATCAGCACCGCAAACTCTGCGTGTGAGAAGACAGGACCGCGATTGTAAAGCAAGTAGTCGACGCCGAATTTGGTGCCGCCGCGCACGCACCAGCCAAGACTGCGGAAGTGGTGGTAAACCACGTATGAGAGGAGGAACGGATCATCTGGACGGGTTTGCGGTGTGGTAGATACGGGGAAGTAGGAGGTTTTGCGGAAGAGCGGTAGAAGGTCTTGAGGGGGGATTGGCAAGCGGCTGTGTGCGTCTCTGATCGAGAGGACACCTAGGCCATATGAGAGAAAGAAAGCTTCTTCCATCGTAAGTTGGATGTGTTCCTGGTTGTGAATTTCGAGTGTGTCGTCCGCCTCTGTGCTTCTCGGCGGAGTCGGTGCTTTGGGTTTTGAGAAGTCGGCACTGATGGGATCCGATGGCAGGAACGTAGTTTGCTCAATGGTTGGTGAGAATCGAACGCTCTTCTTCCGGTTCAAAGGTTTAGGCCGTTTTGAAGTCTCTTCAGTTGATACATCGCCATTCGTCGATGTATCGGTCTCGGTTTCACCCGAAAACGGTGCAACGACCGGTTTGTAAAGTGGGCGGAGTAGCAAGTCAACTTCGGTGGCCAGAGGGGACTTATATCCCGGTGATATCGCATGCCCGTTCGTAATTGTTTCCATGTCTTGTAGTTTGCCATTGCGGTCGTCCAGTTTGGTCGACTGGTCGACAGGACTTGTATCGCTGGCCGCAATCGATGCCGAGCCGTTGCAAAGGTGCAGGTCGCATTGGGAGTTTGGTAGACGCAGCAATTCTCCTGGGCCAATAGGTGGAACGAATGCCTTCTTGATCAATTGGGTTTTGCTGTCATTGGTTACTTTGTAGGGCCGTTCGATTGTAGGGCTTGTAGGATTCATCACGGTCGATATCGGACCATTGCAAAGCTGTACGTCGTGTTGGGAGTTTGGTAGACGCAGCAACTCTCCTGGGCCAACAGGTGGGACGAATGTCTTCTTGGTCGATATGATTTTATTATGTCGTAGAGCCACATCTGATAGGATTCCAAGCTGTTGCTCCTCTCGCAGCTTTTGATCGATAGCTTCGCGACCGATCCTTGCCCTCTCCCATTTGGCCTGTTGTCTCTCTGCACGCCTCTGCCTCGTCACTTCTTCGCTCGTCTTGGATGCATTGGCACCAACCCGGCGCTTCTCACGGTCAAGCCAACTGGGCTCACTCCGACTCAAGCTGCCCTTACCGAAGAACCCTTCCCGCCAAAGCGCATGAGCAGATCTCTCGTCCGTGACATGGATAGAGCGAAGCTCCGATGAGAACACCCCCTGATATAGAGCGTGAGGATGTGACGAGGGGGGGTTGATAGCCTGATGGAGCCACGTGTACAAGATTTGGACCAGGGATATCGGGTTATGTGGAACGAAGGTTGGGAGAGGGAAGGTTCGTAATGGCGTAGGGTGGGAATACAGCTTATTTATCTGCTGTGACCTCGTAGGCCCGCGAGGTCTGCCATTACCACCCGTCCCGTTCTTGGGAGAGGCTATATCCACGGTCGCATTTGACCCCGTGGAGTCTCCATTGGCATTCATCTCAGGCTTGATTGGATCACCATTGACGGAAACGTCTGGTTTGGAAGATGCTTCATTTATTAACTCTTTTGGTTTGAATTGTACGCCATTGACGGCTGTGACTACTTGGGTTGTGTCTTCCATGACGGAGACCTAGATCTTCATTGATACATCATCTGCCTGGGAGATCTGGTCAGCATCTCTTCATCGTTGTTATTACGACCAAGGTCGATGTTAACTTCTTGCTCAGATACCGTTGTAGTCTTCTCAGAGAGAATTGAGCCAACAGAGAAGAACGACAATCAAAGTTAAGTCGGTTTCTAGGCCACGGAATGTGTCATCACCGCAAGAAGAGCAGCTCCAGAGAAGCTTCAAGGGGACATGTTTGAGAGATAACAAGACTTACGTATTACCACATCTCAAACAGCCTCCGGAATGAAGCTGTGAAAGGGGAAAAGGAAGATGGACAGAAGGTAGAGAATGTAATTGAGATAAGGTTGTTTTGAGGAAGCTGTGAGAGAGAGAAGAAGTGAAGAGAAGAAGAGAGGAATTTGTTTTTCGTCTAACACACTGGAGTAGGGTACTGGTAAGTCCCGCCCCACTCCACCTTCTTCACCCCCCGCCCCGCTCCGCTGCTGTTGACCCGTAATCCTTTCCCAAAAATTACTGACGAAGCCAACCGGAAGGCCGGCCACAACGTTGCTCTAAACTGAACGGAGTAGCTCACTTGTACATCCCAAATTTAGGGATTCCGGATGGGGGGAAAAACATGAACCATACAACAACATTAGAAGCGAGAAGAGAAGAAGAAGAAGAAGAAGAATAAGTGACGACGCTGCATGGCGAGCTTGGTGCATTCTACAGTGAACCTAGCGGCTCGAGACGGAGACGGGACTATGCAGCATGATTCGACCTCTACATTTGTGATATGCATTGCCTGGGCGTGTGCGGTGTGGTGCTCCTTTATCCTGCTCGTCCAGATTATCGGCTTCACTCAACTGTGAGCCAGCTTCCCCTTGATTGTTGATTGATGTTGCAGAAAGCTTATTTTCTTTTACAGTTTCCGCCGCTACTCCACAATCCCAACTCCGGCTGCATCCCTCCAGCTCCCCGAAGATGAAATTCCTCACGTCACAATCCTTCGTCCTGTAAAAGGGCTGGAGCCACAACTATACGAATGCCTGGCAGCTACATTTAAGCAGACGTATCCTCGAAACAAGCTGACGATATACTTATGCGTGGCTTCGCGTAGCGATCCAGCATACGCGACGCTTCAGAGGCTCATCACGGACTTCCCTGGGTTCGATGCAAAGGTCTTCGTTGAAGAAGATGACCCAAACCTCAGCGGAGATGGCGGGCAAGAGAACAACCTTGGCCCAAACCCAAAGATAAGAAATATGAGTCGCGGATACAGGGAAGCCAAGGGGGATATCTTATGGGTAATGGATTGCAACGTCTGGGTCGGAAAGGGTGTCACTGGGCGGATGGTGGACAAGCTTTGCGGATTTGCACCAGAGGGTCGGCGCCTTACGCCGTATAAACTTGTGCATCAGCTACCGCTTGTCGTCGACAGCGTTGGCGCAAGCAAAGGCGAAGAGGCTCGCGGGCTTCTGACTGATGAAAGCAACGAAGATGGCCCAGAAGCCCTTCCCACGCGGAACGGCCACGGCGGGCTTTTCAGCTGGGGCGGAGGTCGCCTTGAAGAAATTTTCATGGCAGGCTCGCATGCCAAATTCTACACAGCTATCAATACTGTGGCCGTTGCGCCTTGTATAGTAGGAAAGTCCAATATGTTCCGTCGGTCTCATCTCGACAGCCTCACTTCGGCCTCAACATCACCCTATGCACCAGGCATCGACTTCTTTTCAAACAACATCTGCGAGGACCACCTTATAGGCGATCTCCTATGGCGCAACCCAGTGCCCGAGCAAGCCAATGGCGAGAAGTGGAGAAATCACGGACTGGTGTTTGGAGATGTAGCCATTCAGCCGATGGCGTCTACTAGCGTCGCTGACTACATTGCAAGGCGTGTACGGTGGCTCAGAGTCAGGAAATGGACTGTAATTCTCGCGACACTCGTGGAGCCGGGCGTCGAGAGTATTCTTTGCTCAGCATATGCCGCTTTTGCTACGACCACCCTGCCGCAGCTCCGGGAGGCCCTAGGACTCCCAAGCTCGTGGGCAGCATTCGTAATCGCCTGGTTAATGTACATCACGGTCTGGATGGGAGTTGACCGACTCACGTATAACAAGCTGCACTCTGTTGCATCCGTAGAACTGGACGAGGATACCCCAAGTTTTGCCCGGCCGCCCCAAGGACCAAGGAGGAGTTTCGGAGAATGGCTTGCCGCGTGGCTCGGAAGAGAGGTGCTAGCCTTGCCCATTTGGGTCTTTGCTGTTCTGGGAGGGACAACGGTAAAATGGCGCAATAAGACGTTCTGGGTGGGCATGGACATGAAGGTGTACAAATATGATGGGGATGAATCGAATGATGATGCTGTGTCTGGGGGAGCCACAAGCAAGGCAAGAAGCGACTAAAATGGACGAGATAATTGACTACAAAGTCGAAACGATAGTAATGAGACGTAATATAAGCATAATGGAGAAGATGAAGTACTGTCGTGAACCCTCCGATTAATGTTTTGGCTTTGGCACGCCACACCGACATCAATCATGTTTATATACCAAAATATAAGATGCGGTGCAAGATCAACGGGGACATCACAACAAAACAGCTTAAATAGCCTAATACATCTCATTTCCACTAGCCATATATACAACCCAACAAGTCTATCTTCATCGATCTATCTTTGCTCAAAGGCACCATCAGTAACGCGCTGGTTCAAGTTCACCTCTGCGGCGTTGCCTTGTGGAGTCAAAGGGTATGGTGTAGAAGGGAGGGACTCCAAGTATGTGCGGTGGTGTTCGTTGGCCTACAGGTGACAGTTAGAACCTGCTTCAATGGATTTTGAGATGAGAGTACGTACAAATGGCAGTCCGCAATATGTGCAGGTGCAGATCTCCGGCTTATCGAGGTTGATGAATACCCTGGGGTGGCCGAGTGGCCCTCCGCCACCGTCGCATTCGACTGTCCTCTCGTGGATCCAACGAACTGGTTGCTGGTGGATGAGCTCGATAGCTGCTGCTGGTGCAGGCTGCGGGGCATTAGCATCTAAGTCTCACAATAAATCCCATCTAGCCCATTCTCCATTATATGTGAAAATTTGCGATGCGCCTCGGTCGACCTAGTTTTGGCATATGCTTACCTGCAACTCGACAATCGTCTGCTCAAATCTCGGACCGGACATGGCCAATTCTCTCGCCTTCTGACTCCTCGACCAAGTAGTCGCCCTGTTCGGCTCTTGCATGGCCCTTAATTTCTGGGCATTTTCAACATTCTCGTGCACCAATACATCGTCCTCCTGCTGTTTCCCTTGAGGTAGTTCATTCGTCTTGGAAACGTTCGGCACGGATGCGTTCGATGATGCCCTGCTAGAGATTGACAAGGCGCGGATAGAGCTGATCGGGGCCGACGCGCGCGCACGGCGTGCTAGGAGTAGCGCTGCACGTCTATTGACGGTTGACATCATCTTGAAGTGGTGGTGAAAGACAATTGAGCAAAGCGTTCTGGCGGACGAGGTGAAGTTGGGGACTTGAAGTTCGGATATGTCCGCTTACATAAGCACATTATCGGATCACCGCAAGGCTGGAAATTATTTCGACGAAGAGGTCCCCGAACCCCAACTTCGACTTCGCGAGGAATACAGAAGTGGTTGCTTTAGAAAACTACCCCACACCCGCATCGTATTGATTTTTATCGTTTAGAAGTCATAGTTTAGAAACGATGTCGGGCTCACCAACCATGGCTGGCAAGCCACCAAAAGCCATGTCTTCGCGCCTCTTGACGATGAAATTTATGCAGCGCGCAGCTGCGTCGTCTCCTCTCTCCTCGCCGTCGACCCCCGACCAACCTTCTGTCAAGCGACAAAAGACCAGGGCTGATGATTCTCCCTTGGCAGGATTCGACGTAAATGCCCTTGCCAACCAGAAGGCCATTGAGAGTGCCCTTGCGAGCGAGGAGGCGAAACGTCAGATTGCACTTGATAAGCAGGCATCTGAAGCTGGCGATACAAGATGGGTGTTAAATTTCGAACAAAATGGATCAGATAAAGGGCCAGGACGGGGAAACTTGAAGATACAGCAAGCCAGCTTTTCTGCCATCGACAGAGACTCCGCGGCAACACCGAGGGTAATCTACCAGGCTGTGGAGACCTCGGATAATGCTATATTTGCAGGACGGAGGAGTTTTGGGAAGTTCAACCGGAAACTAGAGGTATGAGGCATTTGTTTTCTCGATTCTCGTTTTGAGAGATTATTCTTCGAACCCGCTGGAAGCGCCACTACTAACGAGAACCAGAAACTACAAGATCCAGAAGGGGACGACTCGGATGATTCGGATTCGGATGATAGTGGAGAGCCAGAAGATGCCGAGAATAGCAATAGTGACGATGACGACCCCACGAGCCAACTGATGAAGACCGCTCGAGACGAAGCCGCCAAAAAGCTGAAGGCTGAGCGGAAATCCAAGCGAAAGGCAGAAAAGGCCGAGCTACTCCGGCTGTCTGAGATACGAAAGAAGAAGAACGTGAAACTGAACAACTTAACATCCATATCGGGCGGCAGCGGTGCATCAAAGGGAACCTGTTTTAAGTGCGGGGAGACTGGGCATTTCCTGGCAGATTGCCCAAAAGGGAAGAAGAGGGGAAGGACAGACGACGACGGAGATCGCCCGAGGTCCTCAAATAAATCAAGGAAGTCTGGTTGATCAGATACCCAAAGTAGCTGCCGCCATTTCGGCGGCCCGAGACAGCTTCCCGCTTAAACATGGCTCGACGGACCGGCTGCAACTGTCATCACCATATATCCATGTTATATTGTTACAGTGGCTGGCGATATAGAGAGCCCAATCAGTCGGTCATCTCCACTCCCCACTTCTCCGCTTCTCACATCCAAGGCGACGATATTTACGTGCTGTGCGACGAAGGGCATGGATAGGTTACCACGGAGATATCGATGGTCTGCTGGTCATCATAAAATCACATGCGGGAATGTGGTATCGCTGGTCGCTATACCACACCCCGATGGGACACTATTGACATGGCTTGCAAGCCTCTTGTTGTAGGGGTGGTCGGAGGGAGATGAGACAGCGCGGAGTGGGTGGCTAGCGTTGGCTGCGTGCCATGGGTTTCAGTTTGGAAACAAAATAATTTATACGCACACGTGTAGATTGATGTTCAGGGCCGAGGGATTTTAAGGCGATACGTGGCAAACCCCTGGCTATAAATACTGGGGTTGTACTGCGGGTCGTTCCTGGGGGGGGTAAATTAGCATCTCTTTATCCGCATAATGATGCGCCTTTCTAGAAGGCAGTTTGCCTGACATCCGACCCAGCCGATGCAGTCTGGGCTGTCGTGGGTTAGGTATATGGCGCCGTCCCGGTTAATGGTAGCCTTGGACGACATGCATCATTTTACTATGTGGAATGCAAATACTGCCTATAATTTAGTTATTGTGAGGCTGAATGAAGTGTGACTATGCAAACCTACGCACATTAAAGTTGTATGGAAGAATCGGTTTCCATCCTATAAGTGTTCCCATTCTGTAACGGGCCACTCCATCGTCACAGATTTAATGGAAGTGCGAGAGACCATCCATACATCCATACTCCGTAGGTCTTGCGAATGTGTGGTCTCCTCTACCCGCATAGCTGACCCTTCGTTGATCAACTCGTATTACGTGTCCATGAGTTCTTTTTTTCGATAAGAGGCTTGATATATGGCGAGGCGCTATAATAGCAGAGTTCTGATATAGACTTTGGATGCTTCGGGACACACAGAGAACCCCTGTCACTCGGTGCTTTACTAGAGTCGATCGACGTAAAATGTTGGGAGAGTGAGATGAATGAGATGAACGAGATGAACGAGATGAGAGAGACGGCCGGGAGGAGTGATGAACCGCATGCGCCACCACCACTCATATCATTATGTACAGGGGGTGTGGTTGATGGGATTCGGCCGCACTTTCTCTCAGGGCCATCACGCCGGCGCCGTGCCGCGCGGTAACAGCGAGACGTGGATAGGGAGGTGAGCTGCTTCGTTGGCATGTCATCTCACGCACCCTCACCGTCGCAAATGACAAAGTCTTTGACGGTGCGATAGAAGCTGCACCACGGCAAGGAGCAGGGCTGGCCTTCCTCTTGCGGCGGCAATGTATGATTGAAGCCCAGGATCTTTGTAAGTCCTGGACAGGCACCGTACATATATGCATACATATATGCATGCATTCTTACATACGGAGATATACCGTGGGAATACCTGCATAAACACCAGCGACAGTATGGCGTCAAATGTACATACCTTGAACTCTTCACCGCACTACTGTACTACTGACTAGCTACAGGAGTAAGCAGCTATATGCGCTGGTCTGCTTCCGCCTCCATCCCCCTTCCCCTTCCCCGTCCATCCCTATCCACCTCCTTCTATTTCCCCCTCTTCCTTGCCGAATATTCTCCTTTGACAACGTGCGAGAAGTCAGTGGGCCGAAAGGAGACCGGAGACCGGAGAGACAGCAGACAGCAGACAGGAGACCGGATACAAGCAGGGAGGACATTGACGCGCAATATCTCTGACGGGGATTTCATATGAAATCATATGAAAACCGTTGGCCTTTGGTAGACAGGTCTGTCATAACTCGACCCTGCACACGAGAGCCAGGAGACCGCTGCCCAGTGGAAGCTTACGGCCAACACCAGCACCAACGCCAATACCAACACTACCACCATCGCGTTCCACCACTTCCCAGGCAGCGGCGTCTATAAGACCCGCACGACGCGCCCCGTCAAACCCCTTCTGCCTGCAGCAAACTTCCTCCTCTTCCTCCTCCTCCGTGTCCTTTTTGTCGTCTTCTTCTGCAAGCAGAGCAAGCCGTCTTGGTCGACATACTACCACTGCTGCCCTTTGGTCGCGCCTCTCTGTATTCTCTGTCTCAACATATCCATCTCCCGTGCCGTCGTCGCCACCGTTGCCTCCGTTACCAGGTCGTCGTCGTCTCGCACAGACCTTGGTTGTGCCTCCAGCCTCGCCAGCTTCCCCAGCGCCAGTGTTCATAGTGCTCCGCTAACAGCCGCCCCGCCTCAACCTCACCTTCGCCCACCCGGAGGTCCCCCAAACATAAACCAGAGCTTACACGCTCTTTTCTAATAAAACATCATCTACGGACTTCCTCACGACCTTCACTCGATCACCGACCTACCCGTCGACGCGCACACTCCACTACAGCAGCCATGCCGACCCCCTCTCAGCCTCAGACTCCCACCAACCTGGACAGCCCACTTCGTGAGCACAGACAGAGGCCCGTGGAAAGGTTGACCGACAAGCTCGAAACACCATCTCTCGACGATCGCCAGTATCGCGTCATAAAAATTGCCTCGAACCAGTTGGAGGTGCTGCTCGTTCACGATGCCGACACCGACAAGGCCAGTGCGGCCATGGATGTCAATGTAGGAAACTTCAGCGACCCGGAAGACACGCCGGGCATGGGGCATGCCGTCGAGCATTTATTATTCATGGGCACGAAAAAGGTCTCTATTCTCCTAGCTACCACAGAAGACGGATTGCAAGGTACCTGTGCTGATTGATTGTAGTACCCCGTGGAGAATGCATACTCACAGTACCTCTCGGCACACTCTGGAAGCTCCAATGCCTACACTGCTGCGACATCTACGAATTATTACTTCGAAGTCGCCGCGAAGGCAGCTGAGTCCGCCGAGGACACCGATCGGTCGCCATTATACGGAGCCCTGGATAGATTTGCGCAATTCTTTATCGAGCCTCTCTTCCTCCCCTCCACCCTCGACCGAGAGCTACGCGCTGTAGACTCCGAGAATAAGAAGAACTTGCAGAGCGATCAATGGCGGCTACACCAGCTCGACAAGTCGCTTTCCAACCCAAAACATCCCTACTGCCACTTTTCCACAGGAAGCCTGGAGACCCTAAAGATCCAACCAGAAGCGAAAGGAATCGATGTCCGACAGGAGTTTATAAATTTCCATGAAAAGCACTATTCTGCAAACCGGATGAAGCTTGTTATCTTGGGGAGAGAGCCATTGGATGTCCTCGAGGAATGGGCAGTAGACCTATTCGCAGGTGTGAAGAACAAGAACCTCGAGCAGAACCGGTGGGAAGACGAGCAGCCTCTGGGTAAGGAGCAGTTGTTGACTCAAATTTTCGCAAAGCCAGTAATGGACTCTCGGCTCCTTGAGCTCACATTCCCATTTCTGAATGAGGAGGACTTGTACGAATCGCAGCCCAGCCGATATATCAGTCATCTGATCGGCCACGAGGGCCCTGGAAGCATAATGTCGTACATTAAGGGCAAGGGATGGGCCAACGGGCTTAGCGCCGGTGGATATGCAGTGTGCCCAGGCTCGCTGGGGCTATTCAACTGTCAAATCAGACTCACCGAGGAAGGACTGAAGAACTACAAAGAGATAGTCAAGGTTTTCTTCCAGTACATCTCTCTGCTGAATGAGAGCCCGCCCCAAGAATGGATCTTTGAGGAGCAGAGAGGCTTAGCCGAGGTCGATTTCAAATTCAAGCAGAAGTCGCCTGCGAGCAAGTTTACCAGCAAGATTTCCGCCGTCATGCAACTGCCATTGCCAAGAGAGTGGTTGCTCAGCGGGCACAGCAGGCTGAGAAAGTTCGATCCGAGGGCCATTGAGGCTGGGCTTGCATATCTCCGACCAGACAACTTCAGGATGTCTGTGGTCAGCCAGACATTCCCGGGTGGCTGGGACAAGAAGGAGAAGTGGTACGAAACTGAATACAAGTATGAGAAGATTCCACAAGAGTTCATCGCCGAGATCGAAAGTGCTGCGTCCAGCACCAAAGCCAGAAGACTGTCTCAACTCCACCTTCCACACAAGAACCAATTTATTCCAACGAACCTGGATGTCGAAAAGAAGGAAGTCCAAGAGCCGGCAAGGGCCCCAACATTAATCAGAAATGACGACATGGTCCGTGCCTGGTTTAAAAAGGATGACACTTTCTGGGTTCCAAAAGCCAACCTGTTCATCCAGTGCAAGAATCCTCTTCCAAGTGCTACTGCTGAAAACACAATCAAGTCGAGAGTTTATGCTGAGCTAGTCAGGGATGCCCTGGAGGAATACGCATATGATGCCGAGCTTGCTGGTCTTGATTATAGTGTCTCTAGCTACTCTGGGGGACTCGATATTCAGATATCTGGCTACAACGACAAGCTTCCGGTGCTCCTCGAGAAAGTTCTCGTGACAATGCGCGACCTCGAGGTTAAGCAGGATCGCTTTGCAATTGTCAAAGAAAGGCTCCTCAGAGGCATGCGCAACTGGGACTACCAGCAACCTTACAACCAAGTGGGCGACTTTACGAGATGGCTCAATGTCGAAAAAGGCTTCATCAGTGACCAATTGCTTGCCGAATTGCCCCGTTTAGAGGCCGAGGATATCAAACTTTACTTTCCTCAGCTCCTGCGCCAGGTACACATCGAGACCCTTGTCCACGGCAACATGTACAAGGAAGATGCCCTGAGGCTGACGAATATGGTGGAAACTGCACTAAAGGCAAGGGCGCTTCCACAGGCTCAATGGCCAGTATTCCGGTCCCTGGTTTTCCCTCCTGGCGCCAACTTTGTTTACCAGAAGACTCTCAAGGACCCTGCCAACGTCAATCACTGCATCGAATACCTGCTTTACGTTGGCGACAAGGCTGATCGTGCCCTACGCGCCAAATGCCTGATGTTGGACCAGATAACCCACGAGCCAGCATTCGACCAGCTGCGAACGAAGGAGCAACTGGGGTACGTTGTATTCAGCGGAGCTCGCACCACCTCTACGACGATCGGCTACCGTTTCATCGTTCAGAGCGAGCGAACCCCAGAATATCTCGAGAGTCGCATCGACTCGTTCCTAGCCAATTACCTGACGACACTGAAGGATATGTCTGACTCTGAATTCGAGGGCCACCAGCGTAGCTTGATCACCAAGCGTATGGAGAAGCTGAAGAATCTAGACCAGGAATCTAGCCGACTGTGGACACATGTTGCCAGTGACTACTTCGATTTCGACCTTTGTAAGTTTACTAACATCTATTCCACATCATTTCTAACACGGAGTAGCATACGAGGACGCAGCCAAAGTCAAGACACTTACCAAGAAGGAAATGATTGAGTTTTACGAGCACTTCATTTCACCATCGTCGCCTTCCAGGTCCAAGCTCGCTGTTCACCTTCGTGCCCAAGGCACAAGCAAGAAGTCTTCCACTGCTAGCATTGAAGACGACGTGAAAGGACTGAAGCTCACATCCGACAAGACGGCACAGGAAGCCCCTGTGAAAGGAAATGGCACCAAGCCGTGGGTTATTGATGATGTGCGCGCGTTCAAGTCCAAGCTCGGCGTCACACCTGGCCCACAGCCTGTGCGTGACCTGAGCGAATTTGAAGAGACGGACTCGAAGTTGTAAGATGGGCGTACAGGGGTCAGGCAACGAAATACACTTCATGATGGATATGACGATATGGCATAAAGATGATGGTGCATAGAGGGCATGATATCCGGCATGGTATGGAGCTTGGGAACGTGCATTTAAAAAGACGTTGATTAGATTATTGTTGGTTACTAAACCAGGTTTGGGGTTATTAGGATGCGATTGCTGAAGGGAGGCAGGCTGGTCTTGGACACGCAATCATCAGGGATGGGCCGGTGAAATGATTGATAGAAGTATGTAAAAGAAAGATAGAACCATTCACAGTGAATCGAACCTTTTTAGAAAGGTGCAGCTTGAACGTTGCAGATCTGTCTGTATTGCATGGGCTCGTGCAGCCGAGCAATAAGGATAAGTAGCAATCAGCCTGGTGCCAATACTAGCCTCAATTCTTCGCAACGTCCCATCACAGCAATAAAACCTTGCCTCTCCAAAACACCATATGACCCTTCGATCGAACCCGGCCCTCCGTCACCAACCCGAAGTATCATTCGAATTGTTTTTCGTGCTCTGCGCAGCGGTTTTGTCTCCCCACGACTCTTGTTTGGGAGGCTCACCCCATGAACCTGCTGAAAACTCAGTTCCAGTTGCATCCGGGAAGATCCGTTGCGACGTCCCGTTTTGATTTGGACGATTCTTGTACCCTGTCCACCTCGAGTTGCTTGAAGAGTCGTTATTGTGGTGGTTGGAGTTGTCTGGCCCGGTACCCCAGTTATCGTCTGCCGAAGATGTATTGTTGTTACTGTTGTTCGTGCCCCAGTTATTGTCTCCAGAAGATGGATTGTTGTTGTTGTTGTTCGTGCCCCAGTTATCATCTCCTGAGGATGCATTGTTGTTATTCGTGCCCCAATTATCATTCCCCGTGGAGTCATTGTTGTTATTGTTATCTGTGCCCCAGGTGTCACCTTGACCTCTGCTGTCAGAAGAATCGTTATTCGCGTTATCGTTTCCGGTCCCCCATGCATCGTCGTTGGTGTTGGAATTCGCATTATTGTCAGCGGCATTCCAACCCGAATTACCATTCTGATCGTCGTCATTCTTGAATGAACCGGGCATGGGTTTGGAGCCACCTGCTTCTGACCATGAACGGTTATTGTTGTTGTTGTTGCCGCCTACTGGTTCTACCTTACCTCTAGAGTTGTTCCTTTGGCGATTATAGTTGTTGCCACTGTTGCGGTCAGAACCTCCAGAAACGTTGCCACGAAGAAATCTGGTTGGGCTACCATACCTTGAATAGTTCTTATTCCCCGGAGGGCCACCGTTTTGCATGCCCTGATCGCCTCCGCCTCCTCGCTGGTTCACACTGAATGGCCACCTGCCACCCATGCCCCCCATCATGCCAGCCCAAGGGTTTGTCCAAGCGCTTGTTGGAGGTGCAGGTGTTCCGATTGGAACATGCTGTGCCTGTAATGGAACCAAAGAGCCGCCGGGGTTTCCATACATTGGTCCGTGGTACACGCGGAGCATTCCAGTCCTGGCGTCAAAGAAGGCATTCGGACGCGGATCAGACGCGTTTTCGAGGACATCCTCACGGATAATGACCTCTGCTCTCGATGGTAATATGAGACGAGACATGTTCTTAGTTATGAAAGAGCTCAGGTTTTGCAATGTTCGTCGTTGCTCGGGGGTCTGGGGAGGCGAAGGTGGAATTTGGGTTTGATAGACTGAGGTTTGTCAATTTACAAGTGTAAAAAGTGAGATTACACCCACGGGTGGGCCTCCCTTACCTGGGTAATTGTTGTCTGGGGCATCCTTCACCCCTCGAGGTGAATTTGACGTACTTTTTGATTCGCCCCAGTTATCTACTTCCTTCTTCCCAACCTTAGGCGCGCACTTCTTGCTACCCCCATAAAAATTTCCATTCTTCCCAACTGCATGCCTCTCATTGCAGTGAGAAGATGGCGTACAGGCAGAGCAGCATATATGTTCTTCCTGACCAACCCTCCTGCTATGCTTTAAGATACCCTTTGGTTGCTTGAAGTGGACTCTCTTGGACGGTGAGTCGGTCGACGTCTCAGACTGGCCATCGCCATTGGAACAGCTGCAACATGTTGGGCAGCAGCCAGAGTTATCTCTCGCACCCATAGGGGTGGTGGTGGGCTGTATTTGATCGAGGGGCCTCCGATGATTTATGTCTTCTCTGACGAGGAAGAGTTCCGCCAGCAATCCATTCAACAACGGAGGCTTGGGGCATAATACTGCATCAAAGAGATCAGTGATACATGGCCTGGTCGGCCAAGGCTTTGACGGCCTCTGGAATAGTAGGGAAGGAATATGAATATTGTCGTATAGGTCTCTGCTTGGCACACAGCGGTCTTGCACGGATCCAGAGCGTTCACACGGGTATAGATATTTGAATACTGTCAATGAAGAGGGACCAAATGCATAATAACTGGACAGAATCGATGAAGAGGGTCAAATATAGAAAGACATTTATGTGGTATTAGACTTCAGTGGACTACGTTGGTGACTCTATGGGGGTCAACTTGGTTTTTGGACGATGAGTGACTGCAGTTGAAGGTAGCCAATAGGTGTTAGGGCCACGCGAGGCGTGTAGGAGACGAAGAGCTAGCAAACCACAAAGGCGCACATATCAAAGTAGCCGCACTATAAGAGCAGCTCTGAAAGATATACTGGGTTTGCCTTGTATTTCGCATATGACATCCTTCGCGTACAATATAAAGAGCAGCTAAATGGGCCTCCGGTTATCCAAGAGAGTATTACAGAAAGTGGATCCGAAATCAGATAACTGTGTAAAAACAAAGCGCCACATACGATTATAATTTTGCCTTTGTCTCCAGCTCAGCTTGCCTCCAGTCCTTGTTGACCTTCAGATTCCGGTAATATGTCCAAAGCCCAGCCCAACCCGCCAGAGGAGGCACCAGTAGTAGCAGCCAAGCCCACCACTTCGGGCTTCCCTTCATGACGGTCGATATGACTCTTTCAATCTCACTCTTGAGCTCTTCCCTGCCGCCGTCGTTCCACACCACGACTCCCCTGCCGTTCCCTCTTGCTTCACATCTCTTCGCCTTCTCTCTGATATCGCCCTGGCTCATTACCCTATTCTCCGCGTCCTCTGCCGTCAAGTGTGTATCGCGTTCTCGAAGCCTCCTCATCTGTATCGCCGGATCTCCCACTGCGACGACCATGACAGTCCCGCAAAGCGTGTCCAGCCCGCTCTCAAACAGGAGCGGTACATCCAGGACGACCGCCCAGCATCCGCGAATATAACACCTCAGCAGCTGGCGGTACATTTCCATACGGACGGCAGGGTGCACAATCCCGTTCAACACAGCCCGATCCTTCTTCCGCTCCTCTGTATCTCCAAAGACTCGGCGCCCAAGTGCGGGGCGATTCAGCGACTGCCCTTTACCATCGTCGGTTTTGGGGAGGAGGAGGTCTGGTGTGGTTGCGCCAAAGTGCGCAATAATCTTGTTGTAGCCTGCGGTGCCGGGTTCGACGACTTCGCGCGCAATGACGTCGGCGTCAATGATGGGGAGGGAGTATGGTGGTGCACGGAGGATGTTGGAGACGGTAGACTTGCCCGTTGCGATGGAGCCTGTCAGACCGAGAAGCAACATATTGGGTGAGCGGCGCGGAGGTTGTCGGAGGTTGGATTGATGATGTTTAATTGAAAGGCATCCTCGTGGTGGCTTGAACTGAACGTATTTGAAACCCCAGGGTCATTCGAGAATGTAAGTTACTTGTCGCGGCCATATAACGTCTGAAAAGGGACAAGGGCAAGGCTGCCGTTACGATTAGGTGGGGTCAGCCGAGGTAAACGCGGGGACGTCCGAGACTTATACTCTGAGTATTTTAGCGCCGGACTTAATAGCCATACAATAAGAAAGGGACTAAATATCAGCTGCTTTTCTAATATAGTCCGTTGAGGATCAGACAGGATAGCATGAACTGATAGAGCTGGCGCCGTACTAATAGAGGCGGTCATCAGAATTCAGGTTGATTTTTAAAACATTTACAATATTCGGACACTCTTTTCAATGGCAAGTTAACAAGAAGTACGAACTTGTCAGCTCGGCGAAATACGAATATCTACTGATTATGCAGGTAGAACCTGCCACAATCACACTGTATCACTGAAGAATCCATTCAACACAGGCACGAATTGATTGTATTAGCTACCACCAAGCAAACTGCGGCAGCGAGTACCCATTCTGGAGCTGTATCCGCCGTTCCCATGTACTTCAGCACCATTTCCATCGTGATAAGACCATAGCAGGTTAAAATACCACCCGCATAACCTTCGCAGTGCACCCCCATATCTGTCTGAACCTCGACCGAAACGCCAAACATAAGAAAGTAGAAGGAAAAGGATACCATCGTTAAAAAGCTGAATTGAAAAAGCCACCACTGCGTGTAAACGGGTCTTTAATGCCGTGAAAAAATAGACGATCTGTGGCTGGTTAGTCTCGGTGGTTTATCCCCAGGAGGTTTGTTCACATACAATGAACTGCATGCCTCTAGATCTAGCCAGATGGGAGACGCTTGGCAAAGAAGGTGCCGTCTGGGCGTTGATACCATCGCACCTGGCCAATGTCTTTGCTGTCAATTGTGTAACGGCTACGACGAGTCCAGTTGCCATCTAATTCTTGAACCTCATACATGCGTGAGATGTCGGGATCAGCAGGGACCAGCTCCTGAGGACGTGTATCAGCCTTGTCTTTCATAGCAGCCATATGCTCAGCTTTGGTCGGACCATTCGTGACCCACTGCTGGCCGTTCCACACCGGCCCCTGTGGTGGGCAAAGAAATCTTTGGCCGCCCGGGTATTGGATGCACCCGCCGCTGGTGAGAGTTGGTCCAAATCGACTTCCGTATTGCTGCAACGATTCTATGTTAGCGTTTGTTCATGTCAAAGATGGGCAGCGTAAATGAAAGCACTTGCAATTCCACCATGGCCGCAGCCTTGGCCCTGGTGAAGATGACCGCCGGTAGCAACTGGCCCATTGTTGATAATGATTGGCCCTCCTTGGTTGCCCAGCTGCTGGATGCCGCTGCCGACACACCTATATCCTCCAGGAGAGACGGGAACTCCACAAAAGGGAGGTGGGGATGTGGCTCTCGTGGGCCAGGGCGGCCATACACAAGTAGGCCCTTTGACTTTGGTCTTGTGACATCCGCACCCGCAGGTGTGGGTAGAACTGTTGAAGCAAGACATCCTTGAAGTAGGAGGAACAAAAGTGTGAACCCAAGGGCCTCTGACTGTGCTTGGGATTTGAGGTTGGAAGTTCGCTGGGTTTGACATTGAGATGAAAGTAAGAAGGTTCAACTAAGGAAAGTGAAATTGTAGGTTGAAAGTAGGCTCCCTCGACGAGATAGGCAGCTGCTTGTTTGAGAGGAAGTGTGATGGTGATGGTAAGGTTGTGTTCAATAGAATGGTGGTACTTGAGGATGAATGACTCGAGTTGTTTGTTGTGATGTTTGTGGAGGAGAAGGGTTAAGAGTGGGTGGAAGATAAGCCAAACGTCTCGCCTATGGGGTCGAGTGACAAAATGACAAAGGGAGGCTGACACAGTAGATCGGGGCTGGCAGTACTGCAGGCTGGCCTCGATGAGGAAAGAGCGTCCACGAGAACGAGTAAGGCAGTAAAATGTAAACTTGCAATGACGGATAGTAAGGAAGGTGAACAACAAGCGATTTATACAGAAATAAGGCGCACAGGAAGTGAAGTTTGGATACTTACGACGCGTGGAGGTGCGGCAATGGCCATTGTCATCTCTACTGGGCCGATATATCTCGGTCCCACGGTCGAGAGGGGCTGGCACGCGTGTGGTTGACGAGACCGGCATGAGCATCGCTGGCACACCGGGCATGCAGTGCTGTAATAACGACCTCGACGGCGATATCGGCGGCGCGTGTGGGTGTGCTTGTGGGTGATCTGGCACTTCTCACGGGATTTTTTGTCGTCCTCCACCTCGTACTCTGTGAATGGCCAGCACCAGTTGAAGCACATCTTGAGCGTCGATTTCAAAACGGTTCGATCGGGTAAGAGAAGAAAGAAGTGGCGCGCAAATGGGTTTGTGCTGATGAGGTCAAAGGTTGACAGGTCAAGAACGACTGGGAAAGCAGCTTTGCCGCCACTGAGAAGCCGCGACTACAAACTTTGAGCTTGGACTTGAGTCGCCATCTACATCATACGAGCAAAGCCCAGGATGGAATTAAAGATACAAAATTGACATCATGGAATTATCGCCAGGCGTACCAGTACTCGATTTCCGTTCTATGGCAAGTTCCAATTCGAATCCTGGCTGTGAGTCCTGAGCGCTACCTACGTACTTTACGAGAAAACATGACGCAACGAAAGCGAATGAAGGAAAGACGGCATAATTGGCAGGGTAATGAATAGTATCGCCTTGGGATGATTTTCCCTACTGGACTATGGAAACATACAAATCCTGGGCGGGGCAGGCGGTTGCTTGCATAGTTCGAGTGCTGTTGTCATGTTTGCCATTTTATGTTCTTCGATCCTTGCGAATTATCACAGCGTAGCCATTGACTGATCACTTGATCCTTTCCTGTGGCTTCAGCAGAGCGACGAGTTTGCTCCTCGGCGTTCGTCGAGCATGTCGTGTAGTGGCATGTACGTCGGGAGAGGCACGGTGGCATATTCTTGGCGCTTATCTTCACACGGATCCCACACACACCTTACTGAATCGGGACGAGGGATCATAACCGCGTCTTTAAGCATAAATTAGTTGTTGGTAGGCAACACTTCGTCAGCCCGTGGTATGTCAGCGCCTTCTATCTCTTTCTCTATCCCAACTACTATAGTTTATGTTTGTGTTCATGGTCTGGAAATCCCACTGTTGAGGTATTTGTCTCTACCCATCTTGAAGAACCTGGTGTTTTTGCTCTTTGATTTCCAACTCCCGCTATATATTAAAGGGCGCTTGTCAGTCTTTTATATCTACTCCCCGACATGTCTACAGAAGAGTTGAGCCCGACGCAACTGCAGATTGCATCATCTAAACCGTTGAAGGTATTCTCTTGTGTTCTTTGTGCCCAGCGCAAGGTGAAATGCGATAGAAAGGTTTGTGACCACCTGGTTCTCGTGGGCTGCCACTAGGTCCTGTGCATTGACCAAACGAGTAGCAACCTTGCTCCAACTGCATAAAATCTGGTGTTACTTGCACACCTGGGGCCCCGCCGAAGCCTAGAAGCCGCCGGAGACGAGTCATCGAGACTGACGTGGCTGCACGGCTTCAAAGATACGAGGAACTCTTGCATCGTCACGGTATTAAATTCGACGAGCTTGATGAACCTAGTATCTCAGGGTCTTCTGACGTAGCCAACACTGGTGTCGACTATAGCCATAGCTATAGGCCTGGTATTGCTGGAAAGGACGGGGTACCACTTTACCCGCACAAGTATGTCATATTCATGCCGCCTACAGAGAAATCCGAGTATGCGTATGATTATCTATACTGACCCCTACGCCGCGCAGTAATCTCTGGTCAACACTTAGTGACGAGATTCTTGACGCTTCCTCAGATGATGAGAGGGACTTATCCCTTCGTGTGGCGAATCAGTCTTTCGATAGCGAACCAAACTCCCCGCCGAAGATTGAACTTGAACTATTCGACTTGGATACGCCATTTCCCGACCTGAGCTCTCTGCATCCCCAGCCACTTCAGATCTTCCAACTTTGGCAGACATTTTTAGATAATGTCCACCCACTAACCAAAGTTATTCACGCGCCATCAATCCAGCAAGAGATCAGCCGCGCTGGTGGTTCGCCTCAAAATTTCTCTAAGCCGATGCAAGCGTTGATGTTTTCGATATACAGTTGTTCATTAGCCTCGATGAGAGATGAGGATTGCATGGAAATACTAGGCGAAGATAGAACATTGGCCCACCGTCGCTTTGCTGGTATTGCAAAGAAGGCCCTCACTGTCGCGGGCCTGCTGACGACACAGGATATGATGGTGTTGCAAGCCTTTGTGCTGTTTTTAGTACGTGGCCTAGCGATTTCAATACAGGGTGCTGACTCCTTATAGCTCTCGATCCGTAATGTTTATGACACACAGGCTCTATGGATCCTCACTGGTGTTGCTGTCCGCCTCACTGAACGGATCGGACTCAATCGCGAACAAATCCTGGACTCGCTTTCTGTCTTTAATGCCGAATACGCGCGACGTATTGTCTGGCAGGTAGCCATTCTAGACGGGCATACAGCAGCACGAGCACGAGTGGACACCCCTCCCCGCATATTCTATCGACGAGAGAATATGTTTCCCCTGAATGTCAACGATACAGACCTAGATATCAACATGCGAGAAAGACCCCAGGAGCATCTTGGGGTCACAGAAATGGTGTTTTGCCTCATCAGATGCGAATTCGGCAACCAGCTTCACAACCAGGCGGCCACGGAAGGGAATAGCATGATGCGTCTGCTAGGCAACCCATCTACTCCGGTTTCTGAGAAGGAAACTTGTATCAGCAAACTAGAGAACATATTCGAGGAAAAATTTGTAAAACACTGTGATCCTGCCATCCCGCTTCAGCTGCTATCAATGGTGATGGTAAAGGTCATGTTCGGCAGGCTCCGACTCGCAGCTCGCCACCCACGGAGGTTTCGAGATCGAGGGGCAACCATGTCCCAGGAGGAGAAGGACTCATTGTTTTCTATATGTCTCATGATGATTGATTACGACAACCAGGGCCACCGACTCTCTGGGATGCATAGATTTATGTGGCATGTCAAGGCTAATTTTCAGCTAGATGCATTTGTCTACATTCTTAATGAGTTGCGCCATAACAGCGTTGGAGACAGGGCTGATTACGCGTGGCGGGAGATTCTAGAGTGTTTCGAACACCATAGCGACGTGCTCACTGATACCAAGAACCCGTTACATGTTGCAATTGGAAACCTTGCACTTAAGAGCTGGGGAGCCCGGGAGTCCATGCTTGCACATCTAGGGCAGACTCTCGCAGATGGGGAGATTCCACGGCCAATTTCAGTTTTGCGATCGCAGCGGTCGGTTGTCGTCAGCCCAGGAACCTACTCGAATGTTTCTGATCAAGGAGTTGCTAGTGAGGCAGCACAGGGTCAAGCATTCAAGGCGGCGGACCCGATGCCCGTCGACGCCATTGATAGTGCGCCGATAGATTGGGAGTATTGGAATGACTTAATAAATGCATCGGGCATGGTGATGGACGACACTCAATATCAGCAGCCCTCGTACGATGCGAGGCTATGAATTATTAGAAGGGGGGATATATGAATTGATTTATTTCGAGTGTATATATTTATTAAAAGTGTAACTGCCGCAAAAGATAGTTAGTCCGCCTGTCCCCGACCCTATTTATTCCACAGCATGGAAGCCCAAAACATAGACCTTGTCGTTGCTAATACTGCAAAAATGGCTATTGCCACCATCCTGAGTCTACCAGTGATGCCCAAACTCTCAAACAGGCTTTTGCTGTCGGATCCGATTGGATCCGATTATCGGGATTTCCATGCTCTCTTTCCCCGGAATCGGGCTCTTGTTCACACTCTTGCCACTGCTTGATACAGCGCGTTGCGATGAGACCGTTGCTCGTACAGAGAGTGGTATTATGGGAGTGTGACCGTGAGGATGTGCCCGTACGACACGGTGTAGTAGCATCGTCTTAAGTGTCTGGTCTAAGGATCATTGTGCTGTGTTTGAACTCGTCGTCAGTATACCCAAACGATAACTCCGGCAATGACGCACCTAGAGAGGTCTATAGGAAGCTGATGGGGAGAGAGTTGGATGTTGGAGCGTTCTGGGGAATGTCGTGACGTAAGCATCTTGGCGGCACCGATCCAAGAATCCAAAGATATCGCGGAATCTTTGGTTTGCGATCTCATGATTCGGCTTGCAGCCTATCCCGATTATATAAATCTCAACCATCAATTCATGATATAGAAATAAACGTGGTTGGCCAATCCGTCCTGATCCACACAGAAATTTGGGGAAGTGATACCTTTGATGGTCACATAACATAACATAATCTAATTAAGATTTGTAATATTTTTCATTTCGGAAGATATGTTTTATATAATTGAACACAGCCGTACAAGAAGACCCGCTTCCATAACTTATAGCCTCTAGTTTGTTCCAGAGCAGCCAACGAAGTTGTTTCCACTGGCGCCAGTGTGTGTGATGGCACCGGCAAGCCCGCAAGAGGTGTTGATGACAACACGGTCGGCCCCAGGGCTCCCTTTATAGAATTAATATGGATCATACAGCATATAACAAACTCTCACCTCCAGTGTAGACACCGCCAGACAGGATTGGGAACTCTTGCCAAGGGCCAGCAACATCAAAGTCGAAGCCCTCGTAGTTGTTGTACTGGTGGGGGTAGCTGGAGCTACCAGCGGTCGTGCCGTCCTGATAGTACTGGCAGGCGGCAGCGGCAGCAGCGCTAACCTGGGCTGCGGTGTAGGAGGTGGACCCGCAGGTGGTGGCGTCGCGCACCTCAAGGGTGGGGAGGGCGGCAACCGCCGAGACGAGAGCGACGGTGAGGAGGGACTTGAGGCCAAACATCTTGATAGACTGTGGATAGAACTGAGGGATTGTTGATGGATTACGATGAGAAGGGGATCTTACCGGCTTCATATACCTGTCAAATTGCCCGTCGGACTGAGCTATACGGTGCTATACGACGAAGAAGCCGCGGTAGAAGCTGCGTGACAGGCACAGATGAGGCAGTGATGCCGCCGCTAATAAAGAATGCCGCCGATGCACCTTAAACCCTATCACTATATCCCAATCGGGAAGTTGTGTCTTGCATCCATGCGCGATCGGCGGATCTCCACCTGCAATGGGATCAAGGTACGGGCACCGACGCCACTAAAGTTTCGCGATAACAACGTCGTGCGAATAGGGTTGGTGGAGAGCGGCAGCTGGTCCATGTCATGCAGACACTTGGCAACAAAGATCTGCCGAACGCCAGGCGAAAGAGGAAGTTGACAACAACCAACAACTTTGATCTGCCAGCCCACATGTCGTCAGCATATACAAGCGCCGAAACACCCCCACGGCATGCTCCTGTTGACCATCTTCATAGGCTCGATGGCGAAGCATGCTTCGGGATAACCTCTAGCGATATGCCACAACTGCTCTTAGCATTTCTCTCCCTAAAAGTAAATATAGGGTTTATGCTACATTTCCTCCCTTGTTCAACTTATCTCCGTTTCACACAAGATACGTTAATTAGCACCGTTAAGATGACCTCTTAAGAACCCTACTCCCTAACAGTCTCTATTACACGAGTATGGCCTGGGAGAGAGAGAGTGTGTAGGCGTAGAGTACGTGTGGGATTCCTATACAAAGTTGTGTGAGAATCACATAGTGACGGCACAGGAGACTAGGCGCGAGTACGTGTAGGATTCAAAGTTGTGTGTGTTTCCTACAAGTACAGCCTGAGAGAGTGTGTGCAGGCATCGCAAGTACATGTAGGATTCCTACCTAAAGCTAGGTGGTAATCCTATGGCAGCTGCATAGGAGAATAGGCGCAGGAGCGTGTAGGATTCCTACCTAAAGTACTATAGGAATCCTATAGTAATAGAATAACAGGGGGAATAGGTGTTGTAAGTAAGTGGAACTGTGATGCAAGAGTTAGATTGGTCGTTCTGATACAATAAGTTAAAGGTGACTTCAGTCTTTAATGCACCCAATATTGCCTCGGAATAAACATACAACTGAATTCTGCACAGAAGATGGCTGTTGTTCTGGACATCAATTCGTTCAATTCAATCTCGCTATAGGGTTATCATTCTAACAGTACAAATCAAAAACACCTTCACCAGGTAAACGCATCAACCTCTAGCTCAAACACCGCCGGCCCCGCCCTCCCTTCGCGAACTACCGTCGCCCTAACATCATCGCAGAGTCCTCCGGGCCCACATACCACGACGCCGATCTTCTTCCAGCCCATGCGTGCCTCCTCGGCCAGGAGCTTGTCGACATCGAGCCGCTGCCCAACCTTGACCTCCTTCTCGTGCATGCTCTCGAGTATCGGCCCCAGCTCGCGCACCATACACTCGGCGCTCTCCTTCACGCTCCAGAAGACCTTGCTATTGGCATGGGCGCCAAAAAAGGAGAGGAGCGCGGTGATGCCGATCCCGCCGCCGATGAGAATGAGCCTGTCACACTTAAGGACCGCCGCGGTGCAGTTATTTGGGTACGGCCCGTCGAGAAGGGTGAGGAGCGCATCTTCGTTCTGGAGGAGCTTTGTGACGCCGTTGGATTTCCGAATGTAGAGCGTGACCCCTGTCGCCGCCCTGCGCTGTGTAGAATCAGCCACGGTTGTTACGACTGCGCTCTTCTCGACGTCCTGTGACCTAATGCTGCTAGACGACGGCGACGCGGATCCGAGGATCTGCGTGCGCGGCTGCAGCAGCGCCGTCAGGACGATAGAGAAGGGGTGATTCTGCCAGGGCCGCAGCGGGCTCAGCGTGGGGAAATACGCATACGCGTGGCGGCCCGGCGTCGTCGCCCAGCGCACGCCCTCGACGTCCACCCTGACGATTCCGCCGCCGACCTCAACGACCTTTGCACGGCGGATGCCCACCTTTGCGATGCGTAGGACGCGGATGAGGCGGTCGGCGAACCATACGGCACACGCGGCGTAGATCCACATCTCGTAGCCCCACTTGCGGTAGAAGAGGAGCTCGACGTGGTACCAGGACCCGACGAGCACGAAGACGGCGAGCACGACGTGCATGATGAGGAACCACTCGTAGGATGAGCGGCGCGCGTACAGCGGGCTGATGACGAGCATGATACACACGGCAAGCGTGGCGACGATGCCCCAGATCCAGTACTCCATTACGGTCTCCTCGGCGAACGAGCCCTGCTTGACGTACAAGATGAGCTCGAGGATCGAGTGCAGTATCGTCTGTAGTGCGAAGATGCGCGCCACCCACCGGTGCAGCAGGAGGTACGATGCGTGCGAGCAGTTGGTCAGCCAGAGAAGGATGTTGTTCCGGCTTGAGAAGAGGATGACGAGGGGCGCGAGCGCGAAGGCGAGCACACCCGTGCGGGCGGCCGAAAGGGCGAGGATTTCGATGTAGGTGCTAGAGAACCAGAGGTTAGGCTGCTTAGAGGTGTAGCCGACGCAGGCGAAGACGACGTTGAGCAAGAGGAGGAAGAAGATGTACAGGCTGTGGCCGATGGTGGGCGCGTTCCCGAGAAGGTAGGGCAGTGGCTGGATGTGATACTTGCCGACGACTGTGGGGTACACAACGTACGGCTTGATCTTGTCGAGCAGGCTCGTCATGAACGGGAGGTGGCCGAGCAGCGTGAATACGATTGGTGTTGCAAATCCTACGACGAGGAGGATGATTCTGCAAAGTTAGTACTTTTCATCATTGCACGTGTGAATACATACGCATATTTAGAATGGTTCGTCTCCATCGCCTCGAAATTCCCCAACGTGTTCATCTGCGCATCCCACGAAATGCGCGGCACAACCACCGTGTCGTTTAGGACCGCATTCTTATCGAACTCAGCCTTTGGCAGCACGACAATCTCCTGCAGGGTCTTCGCATACGTCCACTTCGGCACCACGCCGAGCAACCCCGTCGTTTTCCCTTCCCAGTACTTCTCCAGCCTCCAAGCCTTAATGCCGAACGGCGCGCACATCGAGTCCATGCACCACGCCAGCGTCGTAAGGAACGCCGTGTCCCCTGCACGACACTCAGGGGTCGTCGTCGTCGTGGCGCCGTGGCTCATGCCGGTAGTGTGACCCTCGTGCCCGGAGCAGGTGAGCTTCGCGGAGGCGATGACGGCACGGCACGCGAATGCGCAGGTCGGATTATACATCTCGACGCCGTGGCCGATGAGGGCCGTGGCGGCGGGCAGGGAAATCGCCAGGCTGAGAAGGGAGGGGAGACGCATGGTGGGCGGTTCTCACTTGGAGCGAGCAGGCATCGACTTGCGAGGATTTCGCGCAGAGACAGAGTAGCCTGAGTTTATATGTTGACAGACAAGGAGCCCCAGCTCGCTCACAGAGTCTCGTCCCATCTGATCACATAGACAAAAACGCATCCTCATAATTAATTAATCGCAATATATATTTGCTCGCCCCACCAATTGCAAGCATCCTACTCGCAAAAACGGTCGCAAACCTTCTCAGCCAAGCAACCAAGGCGTCTCGTAGCAGATTTAAGCGGGCTTCCAAGCCGGGTCACCTATTCGGAGCGACGCTGTAGCGGCGCGCCAATCCGCCACCTAGCATTTCTAAATCCTTAGCTAGAAGTGCTAATCGTAGGTAGAAGCAGATTACACGCACTTACCTTATAAGCGAAGGCCCATTTTTTTTTAACTCTTATAGCACTCTTTAATAGGGTGCTAGCATAATTTTACATAGGTAATATGTAGATAGTATAATTCTTACTAGAGTAGTCTAGGACTAGTTGCCTAGTATAATATACTTACCCTAATAGTATCTATTACTATAATAGGCCTCTTAAGTAATATCTATAATACTAAATGTTATTTAAAATTAAGCTAATACATACTATTATTAGTAAGAGAGTAAGGAAATTGTTATATAATAGTATTAATATTATTATAATATAATTCTATATTATTATAATATAATTCTATATTATTATAATATAATTCTATAGTATTATTATATAGTACTATAACTATTTAAATAAGGAGCTTTATATATTATCTATATTAAATTTAGATAGGATAAATTATAGATGCATTATCTTATTTATAGCTCTTTAATATATAGTAATAATAGTAAAATTAGTTATAACTATAAAAATCTACTATTAGCTAGATGCTATATAATATTACTATAAAAGGGGTACTAAAATTATTTTTTATTATATATCTATAATGCTTAGACCTACTTTCTCTTCTTCTATTAAAAGCCTTTCCTATAGCTTTAATTCTATTATTAGTAATTTAAGTACTAGTAGGTAAGAGAGTATAAAAGTAATGTTAGTACTAAGTAGTATATCTCTTATACTATTATCTTATTTAGATTAAGTAGTAGAAGTAGTAGTATTTAGTAAAATAGCCTTCTATATATATATAAGAGGGCTATTAAGGTAAATAGTAGTAATTTCCTTTATAACCTTAAAGACTAAGGTTAGTAGTTAAGGTAGTAGTATTTATATAAACTACTATAATACTATACTTCTCGTTATATTATAAGCTAGTAAGAAGGCTAGATATATAAAGGGTTCTTTATAGTTTTTATTATACTTAACTAGAGTGTTATATTTAGTATAGAGTAATACCTTTACCCTAGTCTTATATTAACCTAAGTACTAGGTAATTACTAGATATAATCTTTATATAAGGTAGATAATAATATAACTTAAAAATGCATCTAAATGTAGTAAGTGTATTTTAATTAGGTTTAGTGTAGTAGTTAAAAATGAAGTTAAAATAGCTATATATAATATAATATAACTTTAAATTAATAATAGCTTTTACTTTACTACTAAGATATAGTACTAATTAAACATAGATCTTACTACTAAACGTCTAATTATTAGCTAAATATAAGTAAGTTAGAGGGGGTATAAGGTTAAGGTTAGGGTTATCTACTAACTTAAGGTTACTTAATAAGTAACTATTAAATAGGATAGTAGGGTTAATAATGTTAACATCTAAGATAATAACACATTTAAATATAATGTAGAGTATAGGGTTTTACTATATAAACTACATTATATAGCTATCTAAGGTTTTAATTATTATCTATATAAGGTATATAATCTACTCCTATATATATAGACACTATAAGTCTTATTATCTATAAACTCCTACCCTATATTATAGTTATAGTAATAGTACTTTACTACTTCCTATTTAGTATTAGGTATGCTTTTACTTTTAGTTCCCTTATTTCTCCCCTCCTTAAGATCTATAGATAGCTAGTAGTAGTTAGGCATTATAGTCTTACTAGTAGTTCTAGTAGAGGCTATAGTATAATAGCTCTAGACTTTTATAGTGTAAGAAGTTAAATAAGTGTTATATAAGTATAGAGTAAACTTACCTCTAGCTTAGGACTACATAGTAGAAGATCTTACAGATTGCTACTCCTATCTTGTTTAGGATGCTCTACTCTATAAGAAGTTAATTTCTTTAATTTTAAACTATAGGTGAAATTAGCACAGCCTTAGCTAAAGGTTCGCCTATGCTAAAGAGCCGTTTGTGGATTCTAGCGAGCGCGATGATAAAATAAAAAGCAGGTGTAAAAAGGACGTTATTAACAACTGCAAAGAGCAATCTAGCGTTAAGTATAATAGTGGTACAAAGGGTACAAGTACCCTTTAAAATCAAGGCGATCCCTTTGAGGATGGTCTAGAACGCTTCGATAAAGAGACTAGATGGTTGTTCCGAAATAGGTGCAATGCTCGACATATCAAAATATCCTTACAGTGGAAAAGACAGTCATCTAGAAACTAGGAAGTAGCTTGTTCTTATATATAGGGACGTGGGCGGTGTTGACATTAGTGTCGTCGCTTGAGCTTTTCACTAGATGCAGACTAAAATGTTAGAGCAGGTATCACAGGCCTTCTAGTTATGCTTTTTATCGCCCTAACTTTTGCCATCATCTTTGATCTTTTACTCATGACGATAACTTGAGGGAAGCTCCCTGCACGATATGTGATACAGCCTTTGAAATCATAACATGAGGCAGTGATAGCGAGCCGCACCAACATAAGATGGCCTTCCCATCTGGGTCAGGTGAGGGTTTATCCCATTGCATTGAACGCGGCGTATTCTCTCTGTCCGATGCACATATGGAAAACTATACATTTACAGGTACTGTGCAACCATCTTATCACACCAGATGACAAATTTATCTGCTGAGCCCAGCCCCCCTTGGCTCTCCGGTATACATCCTGCCTGAACATCCTTCCTGACATCGAGTAACCTGCCCCATGGCGCAACATAGGAACCTGTCTTAGCAAGAGGAATCTTACCCACTGCAGCGAATAGTTCGGTATAGGCTCCCATGACTGTAGGGTTCAGGATTAGGTCTAGCACAAGGTTCTGCATCTGACTGTTGTGCCTGATCAAATCCGATCGTAGATTTCCAGGATTCCAGCACAAGTGCAAGATTCGGCCCGAAGCATCTTTGCGACCATTCACAGCGGCTAGGAAGAGGTTCCCCGTCTTGGATGCCGCGTAGAGGTATCTCGGTTTAATAGAAGTATCGGGGGTAGTTGGATCAGTCTTGGAAAATTGCATCCCGCCCGGTTTGTACGACGCTACGTCGATGGCGAGGGAACCGGCCCAAGTAACCCGGACGGAACCAGGGGCAGATGTCTTTGCTGATTCGAGGAGGGTAGGGCGGAGGAGGACGTAGAGGAGATGGGATCCAAGGCAGTTGGTACCGAATTGCATTTCGAAGCCTTGAGCTGTTTGAGAGCCTGCAGGGGTATTCATGACCTACCTAAGAGTCAATACATTGTGAAGATGATGGGTTTGATTGACTTACACCAGCATTGAGCGTAAGGACGTCGAGTCTCTGTTCGTTGGACAAAAACTTTTTGACCGCCGGCTTCAAGGTCAAAAGGTCCGAAAGATCGAGATATAGGAACTCGACGCGACCTTTCGACTTCGGGTAGAGCTCATGAAGCTTCTCGATTGACATTTGCCCCTTGGATTCCGACCGGCCTGCTATGTATACAATGGCATTGTGTTCATAGAGAATTTTGCATAGTTCGAAGCCGACACCACCATAACCACTGTCGGGAATGTCAAATGATAACTTTTGAAAGGCCTCAACATTACTGACTTACCCAGTAACAAAGTGAACCTATAAAATATCAGTAAGAAAATAGCACGGGACAGGGATTAATAACCTTTCCAGCCAGGTCTGGGCAATTCTTCTCTGTGAGAGTGGGCGCCGGAACAAAGTAAACCTGGGAGAACGTGTTGCCCATCATTGCAGGAAAGATAAGTGAAGCACTAGAGAGTATTGGCCAAGGTGGTAGATCATTTGGGGAAATTATTTCTACTGAGGGTGGGGGATGGCTCTATAAATCCTAAATCGTAGGAAGTTGTCGGCCGATAGCATAAAAAACTCAAGTGGTATCTCGCTTGGAATAGGGGCTCTACTTATGGTGGGGGTCGTGTGAGTAAATCTCCCTAGTGCCTTGTACCTCTTAAGGTTTAACTTGTTCAAAAGCACGAAGAGCAACCTGATGCGACGCACTAGCTGCTATAGCCGCGACTTGGCGTACCTCCCTTAGACATGTTCACTCTTCGTTGAGGAGAGTTGCTGGTGAAGTTTGGTGGACACAATACAGGATATCGTTAAATCATGATCCCTGTGGTCTTGTCCTTCAAGTGCATAGAGTGGCATGCAGCGAGAGTGGACTTCGGAAATCCTTGAATCTCTCCGTCTCCCTTAAGGTCCATAGCGCCAGAAAATCTTTAGTCATCAGCCTGAAGCCTATGAACAACAGTATTGGATTGGCCAAATAATGGGAAAAGGGTCACGAGAAATGCGACTTGAAGTTCGAATCAGATTGCTTGAGATAACTATACTTAGATCTTGGAGCTGCTTCGATGTGGGCATCGGGAGAACCCAAAAATAACGTTGACCAATGGATGGGGTGGGAAGCATCGGGCGAGATTTTGGCAGTGTCGTTCGTCGGCCGACGGTAATCGATATTTTCGGCCGATAGGACACCAATGACGTGCCACCCGGACTTGCGTTGTGGACCCGATTTCTTCATGCTCAGCGACAACACTTGAGCGCACAAATCTACCGCCATCGTACTTGTGTCTAAGGGTAGCATACCCTCAATTGCTCTGAGACCTCATTAACCTGAACCTGAACCGGATTCTGTGAGATCACGTCAAGCTCGAAATCGGCGACTGCTTCAAATATCTGGGATAGCTGAGAGTAAAGGAGGCTTCGCCACTAAGGACCCGATGAGCTCTCAAGTTACTCCGAATGGCCGACGGCTCGTGACTGCGTGCGCCGAGTGTCACCGCAGGAAACAGAAGGTACCGTCTGCCAAATTCAACCTCTTTAACACGGGTCTGATTCTTCGCCAGTGTGATCGCCGGAACCCTTGCAACTTTTGCGTTGCCCGAAAAGTTCCTAGTAAATGTCTCTATGGCAACAGATTAAGGTACGTACATTGGGACCCGTCTGTCATGCCATCTCCCAGAAGTGTCACTGTCACTCATTCCAACATCATCAGCCCACGGTCTCTAATTGAGAACACAGACCAACTGCTGCTTCAGCGATAGCGATACCTGAGGATAGACCGAGAACAGATGGATCTGTTGGAAGAAATGCACGGGTTAGACGCACAGCCTATGATCTACCCTTTAATGGCTCGGATCACTTCCGTGGCCACGAGTATTCTTTTGAAGCAGACAGAAACAGGCTCCCTAGTCTGACCAACGTGCGTCATTAGATCAAAGTCTCCAATATCGAGACACTTTAACTAACGCCCTATAGCTGCTACGAGATGATGAGGCTAATACTGGGGCTTCAACGCATGATTACTCTGTATTAGGGGCTCACTACTCAAACGGCCCTCGGTCATTTCATAGATACTTACCTCCGGCCCCTGCTATCCACGATCTTGTTGCCATTTTTTTTGCCCAGTACAATCCATACCTTCACATCCTTGAGAAATGCTATTTTGGAGACCTCCTTTCGCTGTGGTTGCATGAACGTTCTATTCCACTGAATTATCTGAAGCCTGAGGACCTTATTCAAGAACTAGACTCGTTCCCAGCCTTATTGTTTCAAGTTTTAGGGCTGGCTGTGCAAGTTACTTCACCTGATGCACTAGTGCTGATGAATATGACGGAGCACGAACGTGAATCGGCACAAGCTTACAGCGATATTGGGATCAACTTACTCAGATCCTTTGATATGCAGAGATTTACTCTAGGAGCAGTCCAGGCGTATTTGCTTCGGTCATCATGGTTGAAGAATTTGGGTCGAGGAGTGGAATCATGGCATTGCCTTGGTGTTGCGATCAGGTCAGTTAGAATGGTTACTCCACTGCTAGCAGATCTAACTGTTTACATAGACATGCACAGGAGCTTGGGTTGCACGAGGGAAGAGAAATTCATCAACATTCTTCAGACAGGGCAAGCAAAACACTCAGTTTATTCTGGTATGAGGAATACAAAAGACGTGTTTGGGCGGCCGTCTTTATCTTTGATGGGTAAGACGTCATTATCCGATTTTATTTGCTGACTTGTTCCTAACGAGAAATCAGACTCATGACCCTAATGCTTAGACGTCCACGGATGATAAATCTAGAAGATTGTGATGTTAAGAAACCAATGGATTGCGATATACCGGCAGATCGGTCCGCAGGAGTGCCGTTTACTGTGCAAGATGGTTCCAAACCGAATGCGCCGACTTCTACGTCAGCAACTTTACTCTTTCGCGAGTTAGTGTGTATCGTTCACGAAACTCGCGCACAGAAGACTTCTACACCTCATCCGAAGGACTATTCTGTCATTACGAGTCTACATAATCGCACCATGTCTCTCCTGGATACGACCCCGCCGTATCTGCGCCCCAACAATCCAGACACATCCTGGGATTCAGAGTATCCGTATCTGCCCTTTCTGCGCGAATACTTGCTGTGTATGACGAACCTTGTCATTACAACCTTACACCGTCCTCACATCGGAACACATACTGAAAGTCGAACGGCCGCGCTTCAAGCAGTGATCACAACTTTAGAGTCTCAACATCGAGTTTTCAGCCAGACACCTAGGCACTTATTCAAATTTGCTGGATCTTCTTTCTGTACCATCGATGCAGCTCTCTTCCTCTGCGTTATGTGTACGGACATGCCCTACCGCGATGGTTTAAAGGAACGAGTTGAGCAGATCATAGAGCGTTCAATGGAACGTCTAGTAGCAATGCAGGAGTTTAGCGCAGTGGCTAAGTCCGGGCTTCAAGTTCTACAGGAATGCTATCGGAAACTAAAAGGCGCAGATGGAGGTACAGAGAACGGATCTAACTCGACGGCAACTCTAATTTCAGAAAATATCCCGACAGCGTCCAACAGCTCCGCCCCAGCACTGGACATGATAGACACGCCATCTAGTTTGCCTTTGGAGTCAGATCTTTTAAACTTAGACTTAACCAACTCGGCGTTACCAGCCTCTAATTACTTCGACACCGCGTTCTGGCTGGACCACGTTGGACAGATTCCGCTGCCGGACTCGAGCTTACTAGGTCAAGATTTTGTCTGGGACTCTTTAACATTTTATTAACGTTAGCGGTAGGCTTTCCGCTTTATTCTCCCTCGAGAAACTTAGTTTTAAAATGAATTGCTAGTTTACATACAGTATGCAAGCTCCTGTACCTGGTTTAACCACCTAGGTGTTACGGCTATAAATTCTACGGGGATCCTAGGGCCAGTAAGGCACCTAGGACCAGGGGTACTTCTAGGAATAAGTGTTCTAGGAAGTATAGGACTCCTAGGACCAGGGGATCTAGGAGTAGGAAGGGTCTTAGGAGCAGAAGCACTCCTAGGAAACACGTAAGCCCCGCGGCAATCGTGGTTTAGCGCTACTGTCCATAGTTGCAGGTTGTCACGTGATGGATAGTTAGATAGTTATGATATTCTCATATATCTAACTATCCTAACTATCCTTTAGCATAACGCTACTATATAAGTAGATAGTTAGTTCTTAGATAGGAGCTTTGTGCTTAACTTAATATAGTATTTGTTATATACTAGTAACGTGTTTTACGAAAGCCTTTATGATTAATCCCCTACCTCCTCTATTAAGTAAACCTTACGTAACGAAACCTCTATGAGTCTTATAAGTTTAAGACCTAGCGTTATAGCTAGTTAGGTTAAACGTAACATTATAGTTTCACTCTAGATTCCTAATGTAGGCTATAGTATAGTTAGCGTTTAAGGCTATCTAGAAACACTAACATTACCTCTTAGTATGAAAATAGCTATACTACATAAAGAACTCTAACATTAAACCTCATAGATTAATGTAGTAATAGCCGTTTAATGTATGTAGATTTATCTAAAGTCACTTACTAGCTTCTACGCTTCCCTTAGTTAACTAGTTTTTCTACACCTTTATAGGTGCCTTCTTTACCATTAGCTTAAGATGGCCTACTACCTACTTAAACTCGTTACTTTATAATGTAAACTTAACCATGTTAATATAGTCATCTATAATAGGAATTAGCTTAGCATTAACATGTCCTAGGATAATAGTAGAGGACTTTAGAATAACAATCTCTACCTTACTAAAAGCTAGAGGTGTGGCTTTAGTCTTAAAAGCAAACTTTGTCACAAAATTACTACTAATAGAGTTGTACTAACTAAACTACTGTTATAGGACTTGCGAGTCTCTTTTAAGGATGTTTAAAAGTCTATTATTCATCTTAATAAAGATTAATGCTACATTAACAAGCCTCTTACCCTACGCTATACCCTTACTTCCTTAGTAAGGAGTACCTATGAACATAATGCTATATGTAGATGTCTTAATGGATTTATGATGGTATAGATGATAGGATCGTATAGAGTTAGAGTAAATGAGAGCCTACTCTTTTTATAAGGTTTTCTAACTTAATTAGAAATAACGTACATATGCTCTTTAGAACTATCCCTCTAAGACTATAGGTAACGAAAATGATAGGCTATCTATCTATCTACTATAGTTATTAGTAGTCTAATCTATAGAGTTAATAATTATAAATGAATTGTTAACCTTATCTGTTCTTCTATAGAGGCTTAGATCTAACATAAGATTTTGCGCTAGATTATATAGATACATTACTAACAATTCCTTTATGTTATATGTATTTACATCATAACCCTAGCTCATTATTCTAGCATTTAGTATGTTAGCTAATAGCATGTTTACATCTCGTAACTAATTCACCTTATTCTTTACTATCTAGGTCTTCTCTTAGTAGCTATTAAGGCCATGTATTATGATAATACTAGATCTAAGGACTATAATTAGCTACAGTTAATGAATAAAGAACCGTTAGTAAGATATACTCTACTATTAGGTCTACCCCCCTCGACCTATACGTCTAAACTAAATGGTATGTCATTAGGAGCCTTATTAGCTATAACATTAGTGTCTTCTGTCGTTACAGCTTTACTAGCTTTTATATTATCACTCTTCCTCCTAAAAATCTTACGTAGACGTCCTATAATTAAGAAAAGAGAGAGGAACGAGGATTATGCAATTCGATGTAAATGCGATGTGACGGGAAAAGCTTCATAGAGATCGAGTCAAATGGGCAGTGTTTAGGGAGTAGATGGTAGATGGTAGCTAACTGCTAGTGTAATCGGCCCTAGGGCCGTGCCGCGCGGGGTCTTAGGTCTAGCTTCTCTACACCCACGCAAGCAAGCATTTAGGTATAGGCCGAAGTCGACTTTAGAATCACGTGGAGATGGTCCACGAGATTAGACTTCGAGACCTAATATATATGCATCTTGAACAACTAGTCCTCGTGACATTATTCGTTCCAAACCCTCCGTAACCTTTGCCTTATGTCTTCATTCTACATATATGTTATAGGTGTAAATACTAGGACATCCTTCTAGAGGAATACACTTAATGCAGCTCCTCTGTGTTAAATGAACATGATTTCACGTGATACACAAACCTAAGAACTAATGAAGAAGCCTTTCGAGTGTCTATATTTAGCATTCGTTAGGAACCTGCCTACGAAACAAAGTGTGGACACGGCAAATCTGCCACGCCACCAAGGAGAAGGTAAGTCTATTGTATAAAAAAAACAAAAAAACATACAACAGTGGGTATTCGCTAGTGGTCACCCACCTAACTATCAATCTACTGAATTACAAGTTTATGTATAGCAGAGCGGACGGGATGCCTAGTTCTCTTGAGTCTATGGTCGTATGCGATAATTACTTGCTTATCGAAAGATAGATACCATACAAACCCTGCTCAGCTCTGGCACTCCAGCTTTGCGGGCTAGGATAGCCTGCTTCGTAGGGATACCTGTTACTTGATTGAGAACTAAGCAGATTTCGGGAGACTAAACCACCGAGAGGGCTAGTGTCGGACGCTCTGAGATAAGCTTGCGAGTTCTGAGCTTTAGGTTAAATTTTACGCTCCCTTGCAGCAGTCTCCGTATCTATCTTCGTGTTGCGGCTAAAATTGATCCGCAATATCATTCCACATGCCTAACTGGTCCGAGATCGAGTGCGCAACGTCTGCTCCCTGACCGTAGACAGGAAAGTTTCCGGTAAGAGGTCGATTTGGTGCACCCCGGCTACAGCCGCAAGCACCTCGCTCAACAAACGTGGCGTACGCTCGGGAGAGAAATAATTGGCTTCCTGTGGTCTTTCGGTCTTAGGTTCACAGGTGCATTCTCGATCCCTGCAGCTTACCCAGTGTTTCCATTCTCGCTTAGAGTCTTCCCGCTCCCAAGCCGCGTATGCTTTGCTCTAATGGCTATACTCTTTAATGTCAAGGACGCAGCCACTATAGGTGAACCAGTCTTCAACCATCGGGTGGAAGCGAGTCGTCCTTGAGACTAGCGCTCCCTGCGTGTTCAATATAGTTATTCCTCCCTCCATCACGATATGCTTAGGTTCGAGGAGACTCTAGGGACTGAGGATGTGTTCGAGACAAGTTATATGGTAGAATCGATTCGACTGCATGTGTGCGAAACGACAACTGTGTTTTAGATGTATCCAATTAAGAGCGCACACGTCGCGCCCATTACTTGAGCCCACAATCTGGCAGCACATAATGAACTACAATTCCCATTATACAGAGGGTTGAAATCGGATATTCACGATTCAATGCGATTCAATCTTTACAATGGCGGCTTTATCTGAAGGGTACGCAGTCAAGCTTTTACGTTGATCAAATCTAAAACTCGATCTAGGGTGTTCACCTCGCCACAATTCACCTTTGTTGTCGGCGAGAACAACGTCAAAGTCACCGTCCACGCAGGTGCAATTGCCAAACAATCCCAAGCGCTTGATGTTCTTATCAACGGTCCTATGAAAGAAGCTCAAACCGGGATAGCAATGTTAGAGGATGTGGATGAAGATACCTTCGTCCGTGTCTGCCAGTTTGCGTACACAGGAGACTATGAAACGCCAGTTTTCATCCAACGCCCAGAATCTGGACTTCCGGATAAGGCCTCTTTGGTATGGCCACCTCCAAACGTTGATGCCAATGAGCCAGGCGAAATAGCAGAAGAGCCAGAGCCAGAGCCAGCAGAGCCAGAGCCAGCAGAGCCAGAGCCAGAGGCAGCGCCAGCAGAGCCAGATGATTGGTCATTCGCTGTGACACGCCCAAAAAAACATAAAAAGTTACCTAAAAGCCGTGTCCTACGTGACTCATTTGAGAAGATAGAATTCGACGTTGAGACGCCTCGATTAAGCGCCCAGTGTCGATGTGAAGTCCGCCAGAACTCTTGCGCCGAGGAGGATTACACATCTGTATTCCTCGGTCACGCACGCCTCTACGTCTTTGCTGACAAGTGGGGGATACAGGCTTTAAAGACACTCAGTCTACACAAGCTCCATAAAACACTAGTGACCTTTACTCCATACTCGGCACGCCTCAGCGATGTTGTAGAGCTCGTACGTTACACGTATGCTCATACTCCGGATCTTGCTCATGAAATGGACGATTTACGAGCCCTCGTTCTGTTGGATGGGGGAAGGTGGACACGGACCTTGGGATACGGTGGCCGTTTGGCCCTAAGACAGCCGTGTTTCCCAAGGCGACCGTCCTGCTCCCATACTAGACGGTGATGCAGATCTGAAGCAGCCACCCCATAGGTATCGCAGGCAGGTGAGGGGTTGTTCAATGAGGGGTCGGGTCGTTGCGGGGTCGGGTCGGGTCGGGTCGGGTAAACCACCGCCCTGTGGGGTAGATTGGTTGTGTATTTGACCAAACAAGCGACGACAAGATTGCGATCGATGCGGAAATTATCTACACTCGGAACTGGTAACTTTATGGCCGGATAGAACTCGTGAGGCGTCGCTCCCGAGTCTATAGAGACTGCCATGTCCCAGAGTGTGCGCGTTCATCACATCTATCCCTCGAAACCCAGTTCGTAATAACTGCGTCCTGCTATTTGTGATACCTTACGCCTCCACGAGATCTTGCCACTTAGAACACTAAAATAATTGGCTACTAGCCAGAATCTACTATCCCCCATTACGCACGACACCGTCTTCAAACCTTCGAATCGAACGAGTACCATGGCGAATAAACCGCTGGATGGCGAGGTCAGACCTCACGAAAGGCAACGTGTATCACGAAAACGCCATCAACGAGGACAATAGGTACGCTCCTGCAGAATCAATATACGATTAAAGGTATATATACCAACACGTTGCATAACCATAGGTATAGCCTTCCAATCTGGATTACTCGATTGTGGCGCGCGCGCAACAAGTACTGCTGAGCCCCCTTCCCTTTCCTCCCCTTACCCTTTATATCATAAGCGTGCCTTTTTCAATGCATTGGTTTCCTCCCCGTGATGAACCACGCGCGCGTAAAGCTGTGAATCTTCGGATTCATAATCTCCTTCCTCACCAGCCCAAGCATGGCATGCACCTCCGTCGCCGTCCACCCCGCCCTCGTGAACAAGGCCAGACTGTAATTCTCCATCCCCCCCTCGAGCATCTGACTCAGAAAGTACCGTCCAATCTCCTTCAACTTTGGATCCTTCGGCCACGGCCCCACGGGCACAATCATCGTCGTGACTTTCACATCCTCGAACCCCGCCCCCGCCATCCAGTCCCCCATCTTCGGGCTCGGCCCAAAGTCCATCTTGAACGTCTCCGTGGCCAGCTCGTGGAACTGCTTCGCCCACTTCACCGACGCGCTGTCGGGCGCCATCGACCCGTCCTGGCACTCAAAGTCCCACATGAAGTCGGCGACCTCGATGAGGCCGCCGGGCTTGAGCGTGTCGAGGGCGGAGGAGAGGAGTGTTGGCCAGGACGGGATGCAGCCGGCCATGGTGCGGATGTGGACGAAGTCGATGCTGGACTGTTTCATGAGCCAGGGCTTCGTGATGTCGTCGATTTCGAACTCGACGTTCGGGGGGACCCAGCTGGGCTGGATTGGGGATTCGCTGGTACCATAGTTAGCGGTATCTGCCAAGTACAGTACAGTACGGCACAGCACAATATCGGGAACTCACTCGATCCCGATGATGTTTGCGTTCTCGAACATGTCGCCCATCTCAATCGCCCAGATCCCTGTCCCGCAGCCGACGTCGACGATCTTGAGTGCCTTGTCGGTGGGCAGGGTGGTGTGGGTCAGGCCGCCGTCAAACAGCATCCTGAAGATGTGGTGTTGGAGATCGAGTCGATCCTGTTCCGTCTCGTCGTTTGGGAGCAGCGCTTCGCCTTTGCGGTGGTAGCGGTGGCCATGCTCGTGGACGAACTGGAAAACGGAGGAGCTTGCAGAGATGACGCTGACGGAGAGGTTCTGCAGGAGTTAGTTGGGTTTGACGGGTGTGTATTTAGAACGAGAATACGAACATCAGTGTCATAGCCGCTATCTGAAGCATCCTAGATATAGTTAGCGGGTATAGTGGGCCAGGTGAGAAAGCGAAGAATATACTTCAGCCTCAATGAGCGACTCCTCCTCCTCCTCTGGCTCTGGGGAGTTCGCATCGTTGTCCGGAGCCTCGGACAATGGTTGTGCTGGCGGTGTTAGTGGTGGTGGGACAATAGTTCCTTCCGGATCCGTGCCCGATGCTGCTTCAGCAATGGTGGTGGTAGTTGTAGCAGCAGTCGTGGTCTCCTCTGGCGATGTCACGGTTGATGGCGTGGCAGGTGTCGCATCGCGACTCTTGCTATCCGATGCCATGTTGTCTGTTATTGATGACTTCTCCATTGATGAAAGGTTGAGGTTGCTGAAGTGATGACCACGACAGCGGGGAAGCAACGCATCTTACTGATTTGTGTGTTGGAGGTCCGTACGTATAATGTGAATGTGTGGTAAGGTTAATGTAATGCGCCCCCTGGCTTTGATCTGTACAGAAACGCATGCCAAGGTGCCAATACGTGCCAATACCCTCAGAGCACCCTATAAGCATCCTATGAGCATACTGAAGAGAAAAAAGTACCGAAGCAGAAGTGAGTGATAGGTCAATTTACCTCAACTAGCCCGTGTGGAGTTCCGGAAAGACGGATGTTATCCCATTGGATATAACCACCCGAGAAATGTCAAGCGCGAAGGAAATGGGTCGATTGTGCCCGTACGGGTAGGTACTATGTACTGTACTCTGTACTGTACTCTGTACTGTACTCTGTACTGTAGGTACTGTATTCGTGCAGTCGTCTGTACTCCGTACGGTAATCTTTGCACAACCACGCACGCGTCTTCTCCTCTCGTCCCAAGTACTTGGAGACGAGAGTCGGCGCTTCAACGGTAATGAATCTAGGTATAAAATGTCGACTCCGCCCACATATAAAGGTGATAATAACGAGATGTCCGTCTTTAGGGAATTGACGACGATGTTCCATGGACACAAACTTGATATTTCAATGCTCAATTGTATGGATACATACTGTACCATACCACACTGTAGGGGTCTGAGCACTACATACGACTAAATGTTAGTGGCCGTCAGGGACGTACCTACAGTACAGAGTACCTTCCTTACCTTTCCTGACTGTGTGCATCAAAGAAATATGGTACGTACTTCGTGCATATTCTTCAGTGGCTTGCGCTCCCTTGTATGTAATGACAACCACCCACCGAACCATCACCGAGGAGAATATTGTCTTGAAAGATACTGACTGTACTGAAATATTGCCACAGTCAGATGCAAGTCCAAATGCAAGTCCCGAGTCCATACAGCCAGTAGTTTTCTCCAAGCCTCCATCTTCGATCATTCGATTATGTTTGCCCAGTACGCCTTCCGCGCTGTGTTGCAATGGAAATGACGGATAAGGATAAACCACCTGCAATCACCCAGGTAGTGAGTGCACTTTGACCTACGGCCACTAACGCCGGAATGGGTCAGCACACCCTCCCGTTTCCCCGCTGCCAGCAGAGTGTGTGCTAAGAAGCCTAAGAAGCCTAAGATAGTCAAGACTCAAAGGCTTCTTCGAGCTAAGGAAAGAACTGCTGTACTACAAAGGAGCTGCGCACTCTCCCGCCAGGAGGTTTGCAGCGACCGTTGATGGAGACCCCTTCCTTCGTCCCCTCCCACCTCAACGTCTCTGCATCAACAACCTCCTCAAAGGGTAAGTAAGATAGATCGCTGGCAAGAACGATGCTTGACCTCGTCTTCGCCTTCATCGCCGGGCTGTCCGTCGCCCAGGCTGTTTTAGGTACAGTTGCTATTGCTGTTCTCGGAGTTGCGCTTCAGCGCCGATATCTCTCGTCGATCAGCGATATCCCGGGCCCGTTTTCCGCCTCATTCTCTCTGTTCTGGAAGCTCTACAAGATCTTCACCAAGCACACCGAGAGGGCCACGATCGATGCTCATAAGAAATATGGTATGCCCCTCTTTTCGTATATATTAAGTCGCATAGCTAACATCTCAGGCAAATTCGTTCGCATCTCCCATAATGAAGTCAGCATCAGTGATCCAGACGCTGTGCGTGAAGTCCTACAAACCCACATGGACAAGGTATGCAGCCTCACACCCCTCAGCGACTCATCTAACGAGTTCAGGGAAACTTTTACAAGATATTCAGCCTGCCCGACTCGCGCTACGTGAATACGATGTCTGAGACCAACTACCACGAGAAAGTCCGCCGAACCAAGAACGTCGCGGCGGGCTACTCCCTCAGCAACATCCTCACCGGCGAACCCCACATCGACGACTGCATGTCGCTCTTCCGCGACCAGCTCACCAACCTGATCAAGACCGCGCCCGGCGGGCCAATCCACCTCGACAAGTGGGTTAACTACCTCGCCTTCGACGTCGTCGGCGAGTCCACCTTTTCCAAGTCCTTCGGCTTCCTCAAGGCCGGCCACGACATCGGCAGCTCGATCTCGAACCAGTTCAAACTGCGCCTGTACATCTGCATCGTCGGGCACTACAACTTCCTGCACGACTACCTCCTCGCCAACCCCCTCATCGCCTACTTCAACCTCCAGCCCTCCATGCACATCTTCGACACCTGCATGGAGGCCGTCGCCGCGCGCGCCGCCAACACCGAGGCCCGCAACGACATGATCGAGCAGTGGCAGGCCCAGCGCCGCGCGCACTCCGACCGCATGGCCGAGAACGAAGTCCTCGCCGCCGCCGTCGCCAACATGGGCGCCGGCGCCGACACCGTCTCGTGCATCCTGCAGGCCCTCTTCTACCACCTCCTCCGCGACCGCGCGAGCCTCGACATGCTCCGCGCCGAGATCGACGGCGCCGGCCTGAGCGACATCCCCAGCTATGCTGAGCTGCGCGAGCTCCCCGTCCTCGCCGCCTGCATGAAGGAGGCGTACCGCATCCACGCACCCGTCGGCTTCGGTATCCCGCGCATCTCGGACGGCGCCACGGTGTGCGGTCGCTACTTCGCACCCGGCGTCATCCTGTCCGTTAGTCCGTGGGTCATCCACAGGCAGGAATCGGTCTTCGGCGCGGACACGGAGACGTACAATGCGCTGCGGTGGCTGGCGAAGGGGGGCCGCGAGGACGAGGAGAGGCTCAGGAATATGGAGAGGCATCTCATCGCGTTCGGGACGGGGTATAGCACGTGTCCCGGCCGGCACCTCGCGCACATGGAGATGCTGAAGGTGGTGAGTATCGTGGTGAGGGACTTCACGTGGAGGCAGGCCGAGGAGGGCAAGGAGTGGGAGTTTGAGACGTACTTTACGAGCGTGCCGCATGATTGGCCTGTGGTTATGGAGAGGAGGTGAGGAGGGGTAGAGTGAGAGATTGGAATTGTTGATGCATGTGGGGTGGGACAAGGCGAGGGGTAAGGTGTCGTACATACCGGACTTGATGAGCTTTTCAGATTGGGAATTAATGAGACCATGATATCCAGTAAATTGAGCTTTTTTAGTTTTCTCTGATAATTACAAATAGCGAACTCAAATTGTCATCATAGCATCGTGGGATCTATTTTAGAGGGCTTGTGTGACTGATGATATAATACGATAAGACCTCGTTATAGGGGCCCTGGACCCTGTAGATACGGAAATCCAATAACTCGTTGTACGGAAGTCCTACTCGGATTTTGGTGCGCAGAACGACTCTACACATAGGAAATCCTGTATATGACAATATATATTGTGGTACCCCGAAGTATCTATAGAGAAGTTTTACGGTATCTGAGAATTCAGAGTACTGTATCGCGAGGTTACCCCACGTGTATAAACGACATGACGTCTCCACCACAACCCTCTGATAGATGATCAAAGCAACATCTGCGCAGTATAATTCCCCATACTCATATACCTTGTTGGTCAAAGTGCTTCTCCTTCGAGATGCATTCTGGCTTTGGTGTTTTCGTACGTTGCACATGTTAGGATAGAGAATATGATGCCTCTTGTAATTTGAAGAGTTGCAGTTCGATCAAGGTAGTCGCAGAGTGCCACTGGCATTTTGTAGCAGGCAAGGCTATTTAAAGTGTTTCAAAGAGATCTAGTTCGATATAGCAGGTACCTGAAAGCAGGTACCTTTAAATGCAAGTACCTGACTTTTTGTGGGTACCTCTAAATTCTGGGGCAAAAATATGCTGACCAAGCTTGTGGAAAATAGTATGCGTTGCTCATGTTGCGATAGAGTCTATTGGGCATGGAATCAAGGGAATTGTTATGTCACTTGGCTGGCATTTCATGGCAAGCTACGAATATTTGAATATGTCAAAGATATCTAATTCCTCTACAAACGGTAATTCTGGCGTCTCAAGCTTGGTATCCACCTCCAGATGAGGGTCCGCGTATCCAACGATCCACCAAATATAGTGCCACCAGCACCACCTGATAGACCCTCCTCTTACCACCCGATGGACCCTTCTCTCACCACCCGATGGACTCAATGAACCCTCATCAGTTATCCACCGACTTATCTTCTCTCTTGACTCATCTAGGCCATCGGCCCTTTGAGTCTCGAGCAGTTGTTAAAACCCCAATGAACCGACAGATAGCCATGAAATCACGTCGAAATGCTATAATGATATCATTGCTCACTCCCTACGTTGCTTACAATCGGAGAGTGTACCTTGGGACCGACAGCCCACGGTTGCGCGGAGATCTGAGTTACTCTCAAGACAAGGTATGGGCTCACTACCTAAAGTACAATTATGCGGCCTTCATATATATAGAAACCTGGCTCTTCCCCGTCAAGGGCCTTTATCGCACGCTCCTGGCCTCTCTCCTCGGCCAAATCGTGCGCTGTATGCCCATCATTGTCCACCGCATGTAATACTGCCCCTCTGTCAACCAAGAGCTTCGTCGCTGCCCCATACCCTAGCAAAGCAGCCTTGTACCACTCCGGAGACCTCGAACTCCCAACTTTGTTTAGCCTCTGCCTTTTCCTTTTGTTTAATGCTTCCACCAGGGTTTCAACGATTTCTGCTACCTTCTTCGGGCTCATTCTTTGGTCCCTCTCCGGCTTGTTCCTCGTACGCACTTCCTGACACCATGAAGTAGGCGACTGGTCGGCGCTCTCATCGGCAAGGCATCGCTTGCGGCGCTGGCTAGATGCTTCATCCGCCATAGCAAGTGTCGAAGGTCGTTCAAACTGCAGCTGTGTCTGAACTGTAGAGTAGTGGCAGCTTTGCAACGAGTAGAAAGTGGGAAGCCAAAGGGTTCTGAAGTGGTGGTGACGGGTTCATTCAGTGGGTGTTGCCCGCCGGTACGAAGATTAAAGGATGAGAGCCTTCATTAGTTTATGACGTCATTACCATATGGCGCTACTTGCGACCATCACCTCAAACCATCGGGTGGTCCCGGTTATCCCACACTGATGGTCCACTAGATGGTCCCGATTACCCAAACATGTCCACCGAGAGTTTGCTGAACCCATCTTCTCCTGGATTTATTTTTGAAATCTATGAACGTTTTAGCGAGGGATGAAACGGATTATACACTCTAGGAATGTGGACATCATGATATTACTCTCTCATCGCTCTCGCTCCCAGACTAGAGATGGTTAACTGTAAAATGAGGTGTTTGCGATGTACGGAGGGGGTCGCAACATGGTGACATAGCTATTCCAATTTTATCCATGATCAGCACGTGATCAAACCCGTAGTTCACCATCGCCGGCACACGACTGGGCATGACCCAAATGTGCTATGGGTTTATTAGGGGCAGCACGCAGGTAGTAGCACTTCTCCCGTTATGGCACGCCTCCCGTGCTAGCACGGTTGTGTCATCACGCGAGGCGTGCCATAACACGTGTGCCTACCTAGGAACGGCTTTACCCCACTTAGGCTATGACAGACGCTATGATATCGCACTAGCCGTTATAGCACATCCGTTGTAGCCCCGTTGCTATGCTAAACACACCCTATTTTCACGCTAGTATTTAATGACGTACATGAATCTATAGACTAAGTTTTATTCTAGTAATCTACTACTATAACGCTACTATAGATAAGCTATCTTAGCACGAACGTGCTAATGAACAAAGCTCCTTTATCATTAATTAGTTAAACTATCTAAGGATTAATTTACTCTAAATTTAGCCTTCTTACTAAATGGTAAGACTAAATGCACGCTATTAAACCCTACTAAAAATGTAATTTCATCTATTAAAAGCCATCTATATCTTAGCCATTAAAGCCTAGTTATTCTAGCTAAAAGTCTAGTTCCTATAATTATACTCCATCATCTAAGTGTGCATAAATAAGGGCTTAAAGATGATCTCTAAGCTTATATGTACTAGATACTACGTCTTATAAGCATTATTAATAGTAATATAAGGTGTCTTACTTATAACAAGCATCTTGCCTCTCTCCTAAGTTTCTTACACCCTTCTAATATGCTTTCTAGTTAACTTAACTTCAAGGATCTCTTTAAGGTTTATAGCGCCTAGATACATAGTTATACGTTTACTAAAAGGAACCTTATTACTACTACCTAACTTAAGATAGATCCTTTATATCTTAATCTATCCTACCACTTATGTAAGGCTCCTTTTTTAGTAAAAGAGTAAAATTACAAGTTACTAATTAGGCGAAGCTACCCCTATCTAGCGCGCTTTCTAGTAAAAGAGTTATAGTAAAAGAGGAAATAGGGGTTTATGGTTATATAGTGTTTCTATTACCAAATACATAGGGTATTAGGTTTATATAGTTACAAATATGTTTTTATATGATCCTATCCATAGTGTAGTAGTATGTTATAAGTGTAGGTCTTACATCGTCCCTAGTTGGTCTAGGCAAGAGTAGCACCTTTAAGCAGATCCATACTAGCTTTTAGGCAATGTGCTTAAGACAAAGGTCTAACTATTAAGTAGTTACGAGCTTAAGACCATTAAGGAGCTTAGGGATTAGGCGCATAAGCTAAGGGCTAGGTGTGTACTAATTAAGGGCCTAGCTAGGTATAATGGCTTCTGTTATCTCTATGCGTAATGCGTCTACTACATGTAGCATTTGCCTAAGATGAAAGAGCACGTAAGTTCTTCTCATAAAATTAAGGTAGTAGAGCATAAGACGAGCCCATTATGGAGGGAGTGTATGCTATAGACATATTTTATAGGGAAGGGCTAGATTGATTATTTTGTTGTGGTTAATAATAATAAAAAGGAGGAAAAAATAATTATATTAGAACTATTAACACCATTAAAAAAAGAAGAGAAGGCCCTGTTTATAAAGCTAGAGGAGGACTACTAAGACGTTAAGGGGGATATTAAAGAGCAAGCTAGCATTATCTATGACTTTGTAGACTCTAGGTCGGAGAGAGTCCCTTAGCTTAAGCAAGTGGAATTCCCATCATACACGGCTATGCTAAAGGACGAAGAAATCTAGAGCTCGTACAAGCTACTACTAAAGAAAGAGGTTAATAGGGGTGCTAAGGGTGCTATAGATCCTAACCTAGTACGCATTCTAGCTACTACTAAGGCTATGTTAAGAGATGCATACAAGCTATGTAGTGACACTTTGCTAGACTAGAAGATGACGTAGTAGTAGGCTAATATTCTAAACGAATTCTATGCTAGGGCGTTAGGGAAAGTAGACGGGTTCTAGCATTTTAAGAACCCATTAACCCTAGTCACATACTTTACTACTATGAAGTAGCTCTTAGTATACTACTACTACGTAGTACATTATGAGGGTAGCCATTTTACACGGGCTAAGCTAGACTAAGTGCTACCTAGGGATATCATCTAGCTAACAAAAACATAGACTTAAGCTATAGATGAGATAATGGTAGCCTTAGCTATTAAGGATGAAGCAGAGGCTAAGCTAGCTCTTAAGCATGTAATTTAGCAATTATACCTAGCTATGATTTGCCACATAGTTAGTAGCATGCCGTTTAAATCACCCGTCTTAAGTTTCTATGCTATGCTAAGCTAGAAGGTTCATGGGAAAGGCTAGGGATTATAGGAGGAGCTAGGGAATTTTAATAGCCATCTGTCTACTCTAACTTAGGTTGCCTAGCTTATAATCTTCAACTATGCTTGTTTCTACAAGTAGGATGACGAAGACTAAATCCCCATCTTCCTTACTAGGATGTGTAAAAAGTTCTTCTAGTAGCTAGCTAAGATACCGTTTAGGCATATCTTATAGTAGCAGCTCTACCTATTTAAGGTTAGAAAAGCTACAATTGCAAAGCACTAGGCTTAATGGTCTCTAGACGGGTAGACGGTAGAATACCATAGGGTAGAGCTATAGATGACGTAGATATTACATCTAGTTCTATCTAAGTATTAGAAAGCCTACTCCCTACTTTAGGATGAGCTATTATTTAGGGGCAAGGGCCTAATTCCCATGGAATCGTAGAGGCTAAAGGATGACCTAGATATAGAGGAGTTTAGGGGGTCATAGCTCTCTCATCCTAGTAACTCTAAATTCCTTAATGGCGCTAAGCTTACTCTCTTTAGACGGATCTAGGGAAATCCCTAGTTATAGGCTATGTTCTTAACTATAGCTATAGACGGAAGTGTAGCCTTATGTCTAAAGGCTATAAAGATCTACGAGGCACATGCTTAGGACTTCCTAGGGTTAGGGTTAATACTCTACTACGTCCTACTAGGCCTACTACTACGAGCATCTAAGTTACTATTAGTAATGTGGCATAATACTACCTAGTAGCGCCATATGTTAATGTAGGAGAAGCTAGTTATGATATATGTCTAGTATCACAAAGGCTAGTAGTAGTTAGGTGTTTATAAGGATAATATTCAGTTCCTCCTAAAGGTAATTAGGGATTTGTTACTCATGTACATTACATATGTCATTCCCCTATAGTAGATGTTTCTATAGTAGTAGACTCTAAGTGCTCTCATTTCCCTATATCTCTAGTTAAAATTCGAGCTACGTACATAGAGGAAGGGTTAGGTGGCAGAAGCTTGTGTTTTGTCGCTTAATTAGGCAGGCGGTGGCGGTAGCAGTGGCGCGTGCACCACCACTAAACCCAAATAGGATTATTTCTACATTTAAGCGAGGTGCGATACCTAATTAGGATTATTACGACTCACTAATCCTAATTTAGATTATAACGACGAGCTATACCTAAATAGGATTTATACGACTCCCTCTACTCCTCACCGTTACTATGAGCCAGCGCCAGCGCCAACGCTTATACAACTCCTCCTCCTCTTACATATAATTAATAATGGCTGGCCGGCCTAGGAAATACATTAATGCTCAAGAAGCAGCAGCTGCTAAACTAGCTAGGGATCGCATATACTCCCAGCAGCGGCGGCGCTATCAGCAATCCTCTACTCAGAACACCCAATTTATCCTCTACAATCCAACACAGCAGGATGCGCCTCCTCTTACAAGCCTTACTACTGGCATACGGAGCAACCTTGACCTACCAACAATAGACGACACGCAGCCAATAGTTGAGCAAGGCATTATTATGTCGCAGTGGCAGCAGCCTCAGCAGCTACAGGAAGTGCCAGCGCCAGCGCCTATACCACAAACAGAGGAGAGAGAGGTCGAGGAGGTAGTCCAGAGCCTTAATATACAAGATGAGGTTGATGAAGATCGCGAGGCGGCAATTATACTACAGACACTACAACAGCAAGGTGAGGAGAAGACGGAGAAGGAGTCGTCTAATAGTAGGTGAGCAAGGAGAGAGAGCTAATACTACCTACTATTATTGTCTATATATAAGTTCTACTACTAACGCTTGTGCCAGTGCCACCGCCGAAGCCATAACAACCACTACTAAGGCGACAGTTAAAGGTATGGCCTCAACTACCATAGAGAAGGATATGACTATAAGACAACCAAGTGTACATAACAAGGACGAGATGTCATGGAATGTTCAAGGCGATGAGGAGTCAGAGATTCAAAGCCAGATACTAAGTGAGATGTCCCAACGTCTACAGACAGAGACTATAAAATCCATTGTCTACGCACAGGCAATTGTCAGTTCTCAAGGGAGTGGTCAAAAGAGGAAGCGGCAGTCTCTACCACTTATCCCAAAGCAGGCTGCGATTACAAACTGGTTGCAAGAGATGCCAAGCACGCCTCCTCAAGGTCCTACTACACCTATGACAATCAATTCGTCCTCTATTCCAAGCAGTGGCGCTGGCGCTATCGCTAGCATTAGCTCTCAGAGCTATGCCCAGCCTATAATAGATCCTACTACACCTCTTGTCTCATGGGGTCCTCATGTAAAGGATGGCGAGCCACCCCCGCCAATGGCAGTCCAAGTTGCGCGGCAGCTCTGGCAGTTCCACGGGTGCACAGAAGAGCAGCACCAGGTGCAGGAAGAAGAGCATTCACAAGCGCACCAGCAGCCAGGCTCCCCTCGAGACTCCTGCTGCTCACTACCACAGATCACTACTCTATTAACGGGCGCGGATACTAACGGGGGCCCCTCTACTTCTGTGCCAGATGTGCTAAGTCAGCATAGGCTTGCAAAGCGTGGAGAGCATGAGACAGGAGGCCTCAACTGGCAGGCAATGTTTGAGGGTAACCCAAGCGCCAGTGCCAGCCCCCTCCCTACCCAAAGACCATGGGGACTCTGCCTCGATGCACACCATAGCTATAGCCAGCAGAAGGCAGCGCCTCAGACTAGCTTTGACGTTGACAGCCTGTGTGCGTTTCCAACCAGCCTGGCAGTGGCACGCCAGGGCCTAAACTGGTTCCCACAACAGTACCAGCCACTCAACCTCAGCAACAGTGTCCATCTCGGGCTACAGGTGCCAGCCCTCAATAAGAAGGGCAGTCAGGTCCAGGAATGGCAGCCGCTACACCAGATCCGGCATGTCTGCTTTGGAGAGGTCATTGGGATGCCTGGCCTACTACTTATGTCATGTTCCCACAGTACAACTTTATTCGAGATCTTAGTAGGAGTGGTGGCAGTGGCGCTGGCGCTACTAAAAAGGATAAGACAATAACCTTAATTAGGCGGGAGGATGAGGTGATGCTTATAGACGAGATTATCCTCCCAGCTGTCTACAAGGTAGTGCAGTCAGCAAACATCCTACAGCACTACCCTACGTCTGCAGCTACGATTAAGGCCAACGCGCTTGCAGGCGGTAAGGAGCGGTATGTCAAGGTCCCGCACTCACGCGAGCAGTTCCTCTCGTATGTGATTAAGCCTAAGCACCTTGACGCCATATGGCAGGGGATGCGCCAGCGTATTAGTGGCACACCACGGTTCGCCTGCTTCCAGCAGCTCACCCTCTTCCTCAACCAGAAGAATAGCAAGGTGAACTACATAAGCCCAGGCCTCCAGGGGGCACTTGGGGAGTGGCGCGCTCACTGGGCCACTGCCACAAATGCCGAGTTCCTCAACAAGGAGCAGGTCTATATTGATGTTGGTAAGCAGGTCACGTCACCGTCAACTAAGCTCCCAGGCCAGCATGATGAGGCTACTGCTGCAGAGACCTTCTTATACCGCCGATGCTGCCTTGAATCATTTATAAAGCGGTGGAAGGCCATGGCTAGTGACAGTGCCACTGCTAGTCACAGCGCCAGCGCCCCTACTAAATCCATGTTTACCTACGTTCCATATATGTGGGCCACCCTCCGAGACGCAAGTGGCCAGACAGTTGCAGCTACACCCTCGAGCCAGGCGTTCCACGACGGGTATGTCTACAGCCAGTTCTATAACGTGGTCAAGGCCCCCTTTGACGCCGCCAAGGTCTACATCTTCAACAATGACAGCCTTGAGAGCATCGCCCTCGACCCAGCCTACGTCCGGAGCCTCTATAAGGCTGGGGGCGCCGCCGCCTTCTCCCAGAAGGCCTGCCTCACGAGCTACCTCTATAGCAAGACACGCGCGCACGTCAACCTAGCTGACTGTAAGTCCAAGTCGTATGGGACGCGAGAGGAGCACCGGCTCTCGCTATCTATGGTAGACGAGATCCTCTGCCTCTGGCAGTCCTGGGAGCAGGAGCCTCTACAAGAGCAAGTGCCAGCGCCAGCGCCATACTATGTCATCCCTACAGCAGACGTGTTTGCCTTTATAAGGGCCCAGCTTAACAAGTATTGCCTCCTGTTTGAGCAGGTACTCGCCTGGACAAACAAGACGCACTCCCTGCCCGAGTTCATCATGATGGTGGTGGCGCTCCGGGCGCTCCGGTTCAGCTATGGCAGCGCGCAGCTCTCGAGGGAGCTCCTCCTCTATAAGGACCAGTGGCAGCGGATCCAGGACGACAAGCCCGTCATGATCGAGGGGCTAGGCATGGCAGAGTCGATCCAGGCGCACGGGATCGGCTGGTTCCTGCCTAAGATCAACTGGCAGACGCTACGGGTTAGGCCCCCACACGGGGACCGGCTGCTCGCTGGCAACATGCTCATCCATAGACAGTACCAGCGGCGCTGGCGCGCAGTACGAGACCTACGGGATGTATATATCCGGCTTGGACAGGCTAACGAATGGTTTATCCAGCACCATATTGCAGACTATGACGGCGCTGGTGCTCCATCAGGCAGATATAAGAGGAGCGTGTTAGAGAGGGTTGAGGCGTGGCTAAGCTTCCTCCATGGGCTCAACCTTAACCAGTTCGACCACGATGTTGCTACTGTTATGACAAGGAGCCACAAGGCGCACCCTGAGCTTGCACAAGATTATGGGGTGGCACGGCTGTCGCGTCTGAGCTTCTGCTTAGCAGGGATGGGCAAGCTATACTTGGTTGATGGCTCCCGATCACCACCACACAGCATCATGGGGAATAAGGCTCGGTTTACTACCGGTAGCAGCCTCATCAACTTCCTCTTTGATTATGACGATGGCGAGGTACGGGGTAGCTGGGAGAGCATGACGTACCGGCTCATATACCAGAGGACATGTGAGATGGTTGAGCAGCGGCTCGGGGAGGAGTGGCGGCGGCGCTGGCAGTCTGAGCACAAGAACCTCCTACAGCTCACGCACTGGATCCTACCACATGCAAACAGCACGACCTTCCTCAACCTCACCAAGACAAACCAGAGCAAGGGCCTTGCCGGGCGGACGTCCTGGTTCTCTGTGGTGTACGAGGAGTCAGCATACTACACAAAGACACAGGTAGTAGGGTGGCCAGAGGGTAGGCCACGAAAGCTTGGCTACATTATAAAGAGGGCACAGCAGCTAGCAACGTCAGCTAAGATGCCTAGAGGGGCAGAATCTGCGCCAGCGCCAGCGCCAGCCCTAGCACCCCAACCCTACAAATGGGAGATTGCCAAACTACAGACAGCACTAGAGAGTCAGTGCCTTTATCCACATGGTATTGAGGCAGGGTTTATACTTGGGAAGGAACAGGACGGGACAAGGATCGTTCCGAGGTGGGAGCGTGGGTTACCGCCTCAGCTTGCAATCTGTGATGAGATATGGGGCAAGACACTCGACGAGCTAGAGGAGATATTTGCTAGCAAGGTTATGGAAGGTAGTGCCAGCGCCAACGCTAGCTAGCACGCCCACCCACTACTCTATTATGGTGGTTCGATGAAGCTTTGTCGTATGCGAGGGAAGGAGAGGAGCATAGAAGGAAGGGTGTAGGGGTATTTATAGTAGTATTTATAGTAGGAAGTCTAAGCGGTTCTCCAAGTAGGGGTTAAGGATACATAGCAAACTATTAAGCTAGCACTTATAAGGGTAGCACATTTAATAGGGAGGTCAGATCATCTTCATTCTCTATCTACCTATCCCAACGAGTTGTCTGTCCGCCCATCATCTATCCATCCATCCTACAACCCCATATTAACACAAAAGAAGAAGAGAAGAGGGGCGCCACCGCCGCTACCATGTCCAACTATAAGCACTAGTTGCGGGAGCGGCGCTCAGCATCCTCACGGCGCTCAGCATCCTCACGGCGCTCAGCATCCTCACGCGCGTCATATTCACGTTGGGCGCGGTCCTCAGCAAACACCTCATATCTCTCGCGGACATTCTCGTCGATGACCTCGCAAAGGCGGGCTGGCGCGAGGCCGGCGTATGGCCATATGAAGCGGATGGAGAGGATGGTGCAGGCCTCATTCGTAGGGAAGATGGGGCGGTACAACCCAGCTTGATCACGGTTGGTGATGCGGAAGTGGAGGCAGCCGTGGTCGTCGAAGAAGGCGTTGACGACATTGGGGTCATGTTCCCGGTTAGCCCATGTCCCCACCGGGATCTCAAACCCAACGATCGGGAGAGACACTGGCGCAAAGGCGAGGCCGGCACCAACAAGACCTTGCACGTAGGGTGGTGGTGGAGAGAGGATGCGAGGAGGAGGGGGTGGCGCAGCATTGCCGGTGGCGCGAGGGTTGTTGGACATTGTAGGCGGTTGAGGGAGTGGCGCGGCTATAGTATAGTGCGAGTAAAATTGTGTGAAGTTAAGTCGAAAGGGTGGGGGAGTGGGTAGAAGGGTTCACGCTGTTGGGAGCGTGTGTTTGGCGGGAGCGGGAGCGGTGGCTTTTGCCAGAAGACAAAGAGAGAGGAGAGAAGAGAGAGAAGAGCTCGACTTGGTGGTGTAGGTGGCACGGGGGCCCCGATCTAAAGAAGAAGTGTGAAGGAGGAGAGAAGAAGAAGAGGAAGAAGTAGAAGAAGAGCTAAATATATAGGCCTCGGGCTTGTTAGTCTAGCGACCCTTAATAGAAGGGAATTCCTATTAAGCCCCGCCTCACAATAGGAGCAGGAGCTCTAAATAGGAGTGAATTCCCATTAAGCCCCACCTCATAATAGGAGCAGGAGCTCTAAATAAGAGAGAATAGGGGTGTAAGTGTAGGTGTGGGATTCCTACTCTAATTTGTATGAGATTCCCTACGGGGCGGCACGAGTGTGAGTGTAGGTGTAGGTGTGGGATTCCTACTCTAATTTGTATGAGATTCCCCACAGGGGCGGCACGAGTGTAAGTGTGGGTGTAGGTGTGGGATTCCTACTCTAATTTGTATGAGATTCCCCACGGGGGCGGCACAAGTGTGAGTGTGGGTGTAGGTGTGGGATTCCTACTCTAATTTGTATGAGATTCCCTACGGGGCGGCATGAGTGTGAGTGTGGGTGTAGGTGTGGGATTCCTACTCTAATTTATATGAGATTCCCCACAGGGGCGGCACGAGTGTGAGTGTGGGTGTAGGTGTGGGATTCCTACTCTAATTTGTATGAGTTCCCCACGGGGGCGGCACGAGTGTAGGTGTGGGTGTGAGTGTAGGATTCCTACTCTAATTTGTATGAGATTCCCTTAACAGCGGCACGGAGCGCGTGTAGGTGTAGGAGTGGGTCCTCTTAGTATTGTCCCCTATTAAGGAGAGGTAGGGGTAGGGCCATACGCGGGTCCTACACCTATTGCGCAATGGCATCATGAGGCTTAATAGGAATTCACTCCTATTGTCCCCTATTGACAGGGGGCGGGAGCGGGTCGGGAGCGGGCCATGCGTCTATTGTCGCGTGGGTCTCTATTGCATCGTAAGCCTCAAGTGGGGCTTAATAGGAATTCACTCCTATTGTCCCCTATTAACGGGGGGTGGGAGTGGTTCGGGAGTGGGTCACACGTGGGTCGCGCGTCTATTGTCGCGTGGGTCTTCATTACATCGTGAGCCTTAAGGCGGGGCCACTCCTATTGTGAGGCGGGGCTTAATAGGAATTCACTCCTATTGAGAGCTCCCGCTCCTATTGTAACGTGGGGCTTAAGGGCAGCTTAATAGGAATTCACTCCTATTGAGGGTGGCCGGACCCACGAGCCCGAGGCCCATATATTAAGCCCTTCTTTCCACTTCTTCCTCTTCTTCTTCTTTCCTCCTTCACACTTCTTCCTCAGATCGGGCCCGCCCGCGCCGCCGACCCCGAATTCCGAGCTGAGCCGAGCCGCTCCTACACTCTCTCTCTCTCTCTCACTCTCTCTTCGCCTCGAGCCACTCCCGCGATCAACACCAAAGTCATCGACACCGCGCCGCCGCCACCACCCTCCTCCTCGATCTCCTCAAACTCATCAACAACGCGCCACCGCCGCCATGTCCAACAATGCCGCCGGGATCGGCATTACGAACCCTAATGAGTTTGCACGCCACGCCGCCGCCTCAGAGCCCAACTTCAACCCGTACGACGCCTTGGGGATTCCCGTCCGCGCCTACACAACGGCTGAAATAGGCGCCGCCTTTCGCCAAGCTTAGAGACACCTTTACCGCGCCACCGCCCCCCCGGCCTTCCCCTCAATGGCGGAGGTGAACACCGCACGCGACTATGTCCACGATGTCGCTAGCCGCACCATTCCCCGGCAGACCCAAGCCTTTGCACGATGGGCGCGACTCCCTCGCACGTTTTTCGGGGAGCTCGATGTTGGCGCTCCCGGGGTGTTTCGCCCTCGCCCTCCTCCCGCGCCCGCCCCGAGCCCACGCGCCGCTCCCTCCCCAAGGGGTGGTGGCCCTTCTCGCCCACGTCCTTGCCGCGAGCTAGGAGATCCCTTCTACACGCCTCCCCGCCGCCTAGAACGCCCCCCTCCGCGCCGCCGCTCTCGCCCTCGTGGCTCCGAGTCTCCTAAGATGCGCCCGCCACCTCGCTGGTCGAACTCGCCCGCCCGATCCCCCCCCCGCACTTGGTCCCGAGCGGGCGACAACACGACCCCTAACACCAACCCCTAAGGGGATCGCCGCACGGGAGATCGTTCGGGAGACGCCTCGGGATACACTCGCCGGGAGAGAACTCCTCCCATGGGGAGTGGCCGCTAGGAGGGCGACTCCTCCGGCTATACTAGGAGGGAAAGGACCCCGCCACTTAGGGCGATGGCGTAGAATCCCCACGCCATCCCCTCGGACGATGACGACGACGCGCCACCCCCGACTCCCACGCCCTCTACACAAGGAGCTCCTCTGCCACGCCACCCCTAGCAACCACCACCTCATCGATCTGGCGGGATATTCAGCAGCCCTCCACCTCCTCCTCCCACGTTCGGCGCCCCCCCTCCCACACCGAGTGGCTCTAGCCCTTCTCCACCTCTCCGGGAGAACCGCTCTACTAGCGGGACACGAGCTCGCGCCGCCCCCGTCGCCAACCCCATTCTTAGGGACGAGATTATTATGGGCACATGGGCGCACGTAACCACTAGCGGGGCTGGCGCGAACGCCGTTGTAGGAGTTTTCGACCGTCGCGGTCACCTTAACTTCCAGATCGTGTCCCGCACTATAGCCGGAGCCCCCACGCCAGCCCTGACGGGAACATCAGTCTCCCTCCATAACATCTCTCTCCGCCCCCCCTACGCCAGCCTCGACCTCGCTTAGCTCCGCACGATGATCGATTAGCACATTCGGCTTCCCCGCGACTAGCGCCCGTGATTTGAGTCTAGCGGTGGCACGTACGCGCTCTCTCTCTTCTGTTCTGTTTGTTAGTTAGGTGAATACACGGGGAGTTAAGGGATAATACCATGGGTTAGATAGCAATTAAGAGAAGATACTAATGAATATATGTGTGCACTTATAATAAGTGATGTACTATTCCCGTGCCACTCCCTTTCCTATTTAAGAGAACTCTAAGTAAGGTAGGGAATAAGGAAGGAGACGAGTGGATTCTCCGACACCTGAATTCTAAAGGCTGTCGCGTGCCGCTGCCTTCAGCCTTAATTCTAGAAGTGAATTTCCGACGCCTAAATTCTGAGGCTGTCGCGTGCCGCTGCCTTTAGCCTTAATTCTAGAAGTGAATTTCTGACGCCTAAATTCTAAGGCTGTTGCGTGCCGCTACCTTTAGCCTTAATTCTAGGGTTCTTAGAAGTGGATTTCTAACACCTAAATTCTAAGGCTATTATATACTATTATATTCTAATATTATTATTTAATAGAGTTATAAAATATAAAATCTACCATCTATGTAGAGCTTGTTTTTTAGTAAAAGATAAGAAATCTAGTATGTTAATTAGCTAGCTAAACTCCTACTTAGCGCACTTATGGTAAAGGACATTATAGTAAAAGGTAAGTTTCCTAGAGTACTACTAGAATAGATGGTTAGGCTTTATATGGCTACTTTATAGTTTCTATTATATTCTCATATAATCTAATACATTAGTGTAACGCTGGGTCTTAAACTTATAAGACTCACAGAGGTTTCGTTGCGTAAGGTTTACTTAACAGAGGAGGCAGGGGATCAGTCACAAAGGCTTTCGTAAAACACGTTACTAGTATATAACAAATACTGTATTGAGTTGAGCACGAAGCTCCTATCTAAGAACTAACTATCTACTTATATAGTGGCGTCGTGCCTCATGGACTCTATGGAACTCACTTGAGTCCTTCGAGTCCTGGACTCCTAGGACTCTTCTCATAATCCTGCGAGTCCATCACGTGATACCTCTGGAACTACTATTCTCCGCTGCCCCTCCAGGTACCAGGGTCGGTCTCATGCAACCTCCTTCCTTTCTGTCCTGTAGTTGGCCAGCCTTCTCGTTCCTTCGTAACAATTAGGTTATAGTCTACTAAGCTTATAGGTTATATGTAGTCCCTAGATTAAGTAGCTAGGAGTAATACCTATAAGGGGAGCTATACTAACTTTTAGGGGCTACCTTAAGTATAATAGTATAGCTATTAAGTAGCTATAACTTAAAGACTATTAAAGAGCTTAAGGAGCATAAGCTATAATTTAAGGATAAGTGTTAGCTAATTAAAAAGTTAGAGAGCTATAATAGTTTTTATTACTTATAAGGAAAGTGTATATACTATACCTATTACCTCCCTAAGATGAAAAGGCATATAGCATCTACCTATAACCTAGAGGTAAAAGGTTATAAGAATATTCCATTATAGAAGGAGTATAAGCTTTAGACATATTTTATAAAGAAGGGCTAAATTAATTATTTTATAGTTATTAATAATATTATTAAGAAAAATTTAATTATGTTAAATTTAGTAATACTATTAAAGGAAGAAGAAAAGGATATTTTTATAAAGCTAGAAAACGACTACTAAGATGTTAAGGGTAACATTAAGAAGTAGGCTACTATTATCTAAGATTTTAGAGATTTATGATTAGCTTAAGTCCTATAGCTTAAGTAGATAGGATTCCTAAGCTATTTAGTAGGTCTTAAAGATAAAGAGATTAAGAGCTCTTCCTAGCTACTATAAAAGAGTAAAGAGGAATACCAAAATGGGGGTGAAGGTTAGGATGAACTTGCGAAACTTTTAGTACGAAACTTGTTAGAATTGAGTCTAGTAACGGTAAACAGGTTTCCTTTTCCCAATCCGAGCGTTATAGCAGAAGATATAGTGGATGAAAGGTTGTGGTTTAGGTCCCAATTGCCTGATTCGGCAAATGGCCAGGCAGAATGCATCGCCCACCACCTTTCCCGATTAGGGTTTTTCGGAGAAAGGACTATTCAACGCCCACATTAGAAGTTTAAGTAAAAGAAAGTTAAATTAACTATTAGTATAAACTATTTGCAACTATATTTGATATAGATTATTATAGTAGACAGCGTTGTAACTTGTGAATATATAGACTTACATTTGAACTAAAGCGTAGAAATGGCACTAACCTAATTAAGGTTATTTGGAGAATGAGATTAAGGAGGTTGTGTAACATTATATACCTTCTTCTATATTCCTAGTTCCTAACGGTTATACTCTCTTAGAATATCTATGTAATCATGTCTAATCCTATTAAGAGGGGTGGCCGACTGCCTAAATACTCAACCCACGAAGAAGCTAGGGAGGCTGATTTAAAGAGATGGCGTTAGCGATATAATAAGAAGTCAGTTCCTCCCAGCCTCGACTTCATTACGTATGAACCTCAACTTCACTCTAACATCCCTATTAACACAGCACCTCAAATTAGCCTGCGAATAAGTCCTAGCATTCAAATACCACCTAACCATAACATTGAAGAAGACGATACCAACAAGAATAATCCCATACCAAACTCTCCTACACGAACAGTAGAACCTCTACCTATAGAGGAGGAAGCAGAAATTACAAAATGCATTAAACAAATTCGAGCAGACGAGCAGGAACATAATGATGAGTAGGCAGATTAC